>PKML01040716.1:149662-209787 GCA_002933935.1 Eutrema yunnanense
TTGTTAATCATCTTATCACAAACGGGAGTTTGTTCTTGATTTGGTGATTAACAAAGTGATTAGTGCCACGGGAGTGGATTAGTCATAATTGGGAATTCCATGTTCTAGGATAATGTTTAATTCAATCTTTATAATCATTGTTTGTTCATTAATCATCTTCTTCATGGTTGATTCATTTTCCAACTTTCTATCTTTGTTTTCTTTCTTGCATTTCATTTTCTTGATTCAAAATATAAAAACCAAAAACATTTGCTCTAGCTCAAGAAGATTCATGTATTCTTAGTATTTCAATCTTAGCCTCTTTGGTTCGATATCTTAAATACCACAATGACATGAGTGGAATTTGAGTAATTGATTTGAGACTTGCAAAAATCCTACTATCAAGTCCCCGCCTTCAAACCTCTCTATCGGTTTCTTTTTCTTCGTTTCCTTGAGGGCAAGAAAAGAACAAGTCCGGAGAAGTTGATATGTGTCGGTTTTACATGTTTTGACCCCATTATTTTGGTGTGTTTTATCCCCATTCTTTCATACTTTGTAACATTTTCATGCATTTGAGTCTCATTTGCATTGCATTGCATTTTATATGTCCTAGGTTGTCTTTGCACTATTTTTGGCTTGCTAGAGCCTTTTTCAGGTGTTTGGGAGTGGGTTGGATCAAAGAAGACGCTTGGATCTTGAAGGAAGGTCGAAAGAAGAGCAAATGGAGCAAAATGTATTGATCAAGTCTATATGGCCTCGGATGAACAGTAAAACATATATAGTTTACTATGAAGCAATGAAATAGTTAACTATATCGTGAACAGTAAAAGCAGATATAGTTAACTATGAAGCAATGAAATAGTTAACTATATCGTGCACTGTAGCTCCGCCCTAAAACAAATATTTTGGGTTGAGCTTCCTTTCTTTTTAGTGAAAATTACCAAAAATAACATAAATATTTCATGTAATTACTAGATTAACACCCTCAGAACTGAGTTGACTAGAATAACACAACTCTTTTGTCAAAAGACAGAACACCCCTATTTGAGTTACTTATTCACAGAAATGCCATTTTGATTTAATTTTTTCTAAAACAAATAAAAAAACTGATTTTGAATTCAAAACTAAAATCTAAAAACGCTTCTTCAACATTTTCACTTCCCTCCTCTTCCCTAGAAACTAAAAAAACTGTCTTTTCATATTCCTCTCCCACACGATTTTTTGCCGTCGTCGTCGCCTTCATCGTTTTTCGCCGTCGTCGTCGTCGTCGCCTTCATCGTTTTTCGCCGTCGCCGTCATCGTGTTCGTCCTCCTCGCCGTCGTCATCTTCTTCATCGTCGTTGTCGTCATAGTCTCGTCGTCATAGTCTTCACCGTTGGTTATTTTCAGTTCTTCAGCCTCGTCGTCGTCCTCATTTCTTCTTCTTCTTCATCGTTCATCATCGCCGCCGTCGAGAAACCCTAAAACCTAGCCGCTTCTCTTTCATCGCACCGTCAGGAAACCCTAAACCCAAGTCGTTTCTCTTCCATCTTCTCTTTCTTCGCCGCCGTTAGGAAACCCTAAAACACAGATTCCGGTATTCTTCGTCTATTACGAGAACTTTTTAGTATTTTGATTTTGCCGCGGATTTTGCAGATTTTTTGGTATTGTTGCAGATTTGTGTTGCAGATTTGTTCCTTTCTTGCAGATTTGTTTGTATTTTGGTGGTATTGTTGCAGATTTGTTTGTTTTGTGTGTTACAGATATGTTCTTTTTTTGCAGATTTGTTATTATGTTGCAGATTTGTTTGTTTTGTGTGTTGCAGATTTGTTCCTTTTTTGCAGATTTGTTATTATGTTGCAGATTTGTTTGTTTTGTGTGTTGCCTATAGGTGATGGACCTTCTTGGGAGGAGTTGGCTAAGGTGTTGACAAAGTGCAACACATGGAGCTACGAGAAGAAAAGAATTGTAGGTTGTTTGTGCATCATCTCCTTAGGAATATTTGGTTTAAGTAGAGGATGTAGAATGGATTTGAAATGCGCCAAGAAAGCATTGGATCCTGCTGCTTTGGAGAGGTTTCCATGGGGTAGGAGGTCATTTGAATTGTTGATTGAGTCCATCAAAGAAGCAAACCTTGCTGATAACTCTTACACTTTGAAAGGATTAGTTCACGTGTTACAAATATGGGCGTATGAGTCATTTGAAAGATTAGGAGAACTTTATGGGAGAAAAAAGCAAGAACAAGAACTTCATATTCTCTCATGGGGTGGATCTCGTGGCCGTTACAAAATTGATGATATTGTACTTGATGAAAAGAAAAAACATGGCCAGGTATATTTCTGCTTGCAATCCCTTTAGAGACTTGTTCTAGGATTCGTTGCAAACTTGTTATATTCGTTGCATACTTGTTTCATGTGTTGTTGCAGACTTGTTGTTTTGCAGACTTGTTTCATTTGATGTAGACTTGTTTCATATGTCGCAGACTTGTTGTTGTAGACTTGTTTCATGTGATGTAAATTTGTTTCATGTGTTGCAGATTTGTTTCATATGTCGCAGATTTTTTGGTGCAGACTTGTTGTTGTAGACTTGTTTCATGTGTTGCAGATTTGTTTCATGTGTTGCAAATTTGTTTCATATATTGCAGACTTGTTGTCGCAGACTTGATGTCGCAGACTTGTTGTTACAGACTTGTTGTTATAGACTTGTTTCATGTGTTGCAGATTTGTTTCATTGTTGACGTGTGAGACAATTTGATTTGTAATTGACGACAGGTACGTGTGAGACAATTTGATCCAATGGCTAACCACAACAAGGATGATCACAAACTAGACAATTTGATCAAAGACATCATGGATGGTAAACTGGATGAAAATGCATGGAGTAAGGTTGAAACGAAGGTTGAAACTGTAGGTGGAACTTCGGAAAGGGTTCGAAGTGGTAAAGTTAAAGACCCCATTGAGAAGGTTGAAACGAAGAAGCCACGGGTTGAAAAGAAGACAAGATCTACTGTGCATGGAAATGTTGATTTGAGTGACATTGGAGATTTCGGTGGACTGGTCAAAGCTTTAAGTAGCTTAAGTGAGAAAGTGGATCTGATGGACTCAAGAATGAATGAGAGATTAATGGCAATGGATAATGACATTGGTATATTGAAAGAAGAGGTGAAGCAACTACGACACGTGCCGACTGTCGTAGTAGAAGAAGTTGATCAAAGTTCTCCTAACAAAGCTGATCAAAATTCTCCAGACAAAACCCCGGTATGTTCTTATATGTATTGTTGTAATGTTGCAGACTTATTTTATTTGTTGTGTTGCAGACTTGGTATTGTTGTAGATTTGTTGTTGTGTTGCATACTTGTTTTATTTGTCGCATACTTGTTGGTATTGTTGCATATTTTATTTGTTGTGTTGCAGACTTGTTTTATTTGTTGCAGACTTGTTTGTATTATTGCAGATTTGTTTTGTCGTGTTGTAGACTTGTTTTATTTGTCGCAGACTTGTTAGTATTGTTGCATATTTGTTTTGTTGTGTTGCAGACTTGTTTTATTTGTCGCAGACTTGTTAGTATTATTGCAGATTTGTTTTGATGTTTCCAGATTTGTATTCTCTTTTTTTCTTACTGTAGGATTTAATTTTTTTTCCTTATGTTAATTTTACAGTCTTGGTTAAAAGTTCCAGTGGATAATGCGGATGCTGGTGAAGCTACATCTAAGGAAGAAAACAAAAAAGTTGAGGACACAGAAATTGAGGACATAACAGAGCAAGTACAGAAAGAGGAGAATGCAATACAGTCTGAAACTAAGTCTGACCCCAGGAAACAGGCTCAACAAAAAGTTTTGAAGCACAATTTAGAGCTCTTGACTAATGTCCTAGATGATGGTCACGATCGACCTAAGATGTTGGGTCCCACATAGAAATCACCCTTTCTGGGAAACTCAACGGTGAAACGGATAATGGAACCTGATGTCGCATTTGGTTGCCATCCTAGTGATGCTGCATACGATCCTTTTACACCAGTTGCACCTGAAAAACTTTAGAATCTGAGGGATTTTATTCGTGTTCGTGAATAAGTTGTCAACTTCATTGTTGTTTTCCATATGGTGCAGATTTATTTTTTACGTGTTGCAGATTTGTTTTATTTGTTAACTTATTCTATTAGGGAGCATCCAATTGGGACATTCGATTGTCAACTCAATTTCTACCTAAGGCTCATGACCCGCAAAGAAAAATGGCCAGAGGAAGAAAAATCAAATTACGGTTGGTTAGGTGACCAAGATACTAATCTAATTCTCACAACTAGCAGATATGTTGTGTTGCAGACTTGTTTTATTTGTTGCAGACTTGCTTTATTTGTTGTGTTATAGACTTGTTTTATTTGTTGTGTTGCAGACTTATTTTATTTGTTGTGTTGCAGACTTGTTTTATTCCTTACAGACTTGTTTTATTGTTGTATTGCAGACTTGATTTATTGTTGTGTTGCAGACTTGTTTTATTCCTTACAGAGTTGTTTTATTGTTGTGTTGCAGACTTGATTTATTGTTGTGTTGCAGACTTGTTTTATTTGTTGCAGACTTGTTTTATTGTTGTTTTGCAGACTTGTTTTATTTGTTGCAGATTTGTTTTATTCATTGCAGACGTGTTTAATTTGTTGTGTTGCAAACTTATCTTCTTATTTTTTTTCAGCATATGGTCTCCTCCATGCATTTGTTACGGAAGAGGTCTCTCCGAGTACCTACCCCATTCCGGACAGAAAGAATTTCCTTCCTTGACCAATGATTTGTCTACTTATAGAAAATCGACTATAAACAGTTTGCCATTTCGCCGCCGAATATCTTGTTTGGTGACGGTTATGAAATGTCTTTTAATGGGGCATCTCCAGATTACGCCCAAACAAAGAAGAGATGGATCGACGATGTTGATGTTGTCTTCTTTTTCCACAACATAAACAATAACCACTGGATTGCGTGTGAAATGGATCTGAACAAAGAGATGATTGAGATTTACGATAGCATCATTCCCGAGAACTGGAAGAAAGTGGTCGACGCGGTGAGGCCATATGCGAAAATGGTTCTATATTGGATTAAAGCTTTCACACCCAAAGGGAAAAGAAAGGGTCGTAAATTGAATCCTTTCAAACTTCACTATAAGAAGCATGTTCCACAAAACGTTCAAACAGACGATTGTGGTGTCTATGCTGTCAAGTTCGTGGAGTGCCTTGCATTGGGATACTAAATGGATGGTTTAAGTGACAACACAATCCCCGAAATCCGTTTGAAGCTTGCAGCGGAGATTTTTGACGAGGTTCCTGACGCAAACCCTCAGATGTCTGACCCAACGCCTTACGGTTAAGACAAAGTCCGCATACCTAAGCATGCCACACAATCGTATTTTATGTACATAGATCCAGATATGTAGACTTATGTTAACTGTATTGCAGACTTATTATAACCTTGTTGCAGACTTGTTTTTATTGGTTTATGTACTTAGATCTTTTTGTCGCAGACTTTTGTATGTAGACTTGTGTTAACTGTATTGCAGACTTATTATAACCTTGTTGTAGACTTATTATAACCTTGTTGCAGACTTGTTGTTGCAAACTTGTTTCATTGGTTGCAGTCTTATGTTATGTTGACAGTGTTTACAGTGTTGCAGACTTACATTGACAGTGTTGCAGACTTGTTTCATATGTTGCATATTTATGTTTACTGACTTGCAGACTTACTGTACTTCTGCAGACTTATATTGACAGTGTTGCAGACTTGTTTCATTTGTTGCAGACTTATGTTAAAATAAGTCTGCAACAAATGAAACGGCACATATCCTTAATTTAACTGTTTTGCAGACATAAATTATGAAAATTTCTTCTCTTTCTTGAATAGTAAACTATGTTTATTAGGTACTGTAAAATTAGAAACAAAGCCATCATACAAATACAAATACAAATACAAAACCACACGAGTCTTTAAACCATAATACAAAGTAAATAAAAATTCACATGGCACATGTACGCACATTATGGCCACTTTGTTTGCAATTGGAGCAAATTTGTTGCTTCCTCGGGATTTTCTTCTCCATTGCTTTCTCCAACGCAGATTTGTATCTAGAGTTCTTTGGCCTTCCAGGTGGTTGTCGAACTTAAGGAGGTAAACACAATTTCGCAGCGACATGTTCATGAATTGGTTGAGCTACATCACTTGGCCTAATGCACATGGCGTAAGCGTTACTGAGGTAGTTCTTATAGTAGTACGGAGAAGTCAGACCAACACGGGACATTCTCTTAGCTTCCCCACCTGCAATTGCGTGAACACAAGGCAACTTATCCAAGTCAAGCCTACGACATGTGCATTTACGTTCCTGTACATTAACAACATGTACATGCGTCCCATTACTGACTTGTACTTGATCCGCATCTATTACTTGTACGATAAACATCCTCGAATCATTAACACGTGGCTGCCAAAATGTAAATAAAGTTAGTGAAGACTTAAAACATATGTTGTAGACCTATAACATATGTCGCATACTTATTAGATGTGTCGCAGACTTATTAGATATGTCGCATACTTATTAGATGTGTCGCAGACTTATTAGATGTGTCGCAGACTTATTAGATGTGTCGCAGATTAGATATGTCGCAGACTTATTAGATTTGTCGTAGACTTATTAGATATATTGCAGACTTATTAGACTTGTTACCTCTATTAATTTCTCTGCAGCACGTGTGAGTGTTGTAGCCATTAGGCCAGCTTGAAGCCTCTGCTTTGAGAACCATCTTGTTAACATGGACCGTATGGCGTCTAAGAGCTTAGAAATGGGTAGGTTCCTAGCATCCGAGAGCACTCTATTTATTGACTCCGCTATGTTGGAAGTTAATATGTTGTACATGTGTCCTGGAAAATGGGCACGACTCCACACCTTTACATCAGCCTTCTGCAGATAAGAGTGAAGTGCAGGATTGATGTCTTCGATCGCATTGAATAAAGCATTGAAATCCGCTATCTTATATGCGTTTGCTGCTTTTTTTACCAACTGAAACGCATCACGTCCTTTAAACCTCAGTATTATGTTCTTGTACATATGATATGTACATATGCCACGACTCGCCAATGGATACACCTTTTTAATGGCCTTCGATATCGATCTATGCCTGTCAGAAATGATGGAGAGACTAACATCATATGGAATCACACAACTAAGTTGTGTAAAGAACCATTCCCACGATGCATCATTCTCCGTGTCAACTACGGCAAATGCTATTGGAAAAATATTAAAGTTCCCATCCTGACATGTTGCGAGAAGGAGTGTTCCTTTATATTTCCCTCGGTGAAATGTCCCATCAACAACAACAACTTTGCGCATGTACTGAAAGCCGTTTATGCTTGCACCACATGAGATGATCAAATACTTGAATCGATCTTCTGCATCGACTTCAAGACACGTATAAGTACCAGGCTTAGCTCTTCGTATCCAGTATAAGTACGAATGTATTTGCTCATATCCACTCTCTGGTGAACCCATTGCCAAGAGTCGCGCATGCTTTAAGGCTCGATAAGCTTTCCATTATTCCATCTGTCACATTCATAAAACAATAAGTCTGCGAGAAGGGAATACAAATCTTCTACAAAACAAAACAAGTCTGCGATAAAACAAAACAACTCTGCAATAAACAAAACAAGTATGCGACAACTGACAAAAATAAGTCTGTAACAAAACAAAATAAGTCTACAATGAACAAAACAAGTCTGCAATAAACAAAATAAGTCTGCAATGAACAAAACAAGTCTGCGACAACTGACCAAAATAAGTTTGCAACAAAACAAAATAAGTCTGCAATGAACAAAACAAGTCTGCAATAAACAAATTAAGTCTGCAATGAACAAAACAAGTCTGCGACAACTAACCAAAATAAGTCTGCAACAAAACAAAATAAGTCTGCAATAAACAAAACAAGTCTGCGACAACCGACCAAAATAAGTCTGCAACAAAACAAAATAGGTCTACAATAAACAAAACAAGTCTGCGACACATGATGACTGCAGCCATACCTTAATACCATATCGTTTGTTCAGAGCATCTGCAACATGACTAGGTATCACTTTTGAACCGATGCCACCCACAAAATCCTTGTACAGTTGTCCCAAAATCTCGTGTGTAGCTTGGCGACAACGGGATCCACGGTCTGTCACAGAACATGTATGTTCTTTAACATATACTTTTATAAAGAAACATGGAGAATCTCCAATTGTAGTAGCTCGGACTCTCCATGTGCATCCTTCTATCCAACATCGAACAATTAATAAGGTTGGTGTTGAATAATCAACCTTGAAATCAAACTTATGCGCAACAGAAAGAATCTTCAACCTCATCTCCAATGCATCTTTGTTATCATACATTTGTCCCACCGATATATCCAACGAAGTCATTTCCATTTTCCGGTAATCTTCATCAACTTTGTAATCATTCCTTTCTGCCCTTTTTTGTGTGGCACTCTTGCTTTCTCTTCCTTCTCTTCCTCCTCACGAAGCTTTCCATATATACAGTAATCCTCATCACCAGAACTAGCACCGTCCGGATCATCGCTACAATCAAACCTGTATTGGTCCTCGTCATCCTCATCCTCATCACCAGAACTAACATCCTCTTCTTCTTTTGCATTACCAACAAATTCAACTTCTATTTTTGCTCGCTTCAGCGATGGTCTATGATATCATCATATTTTACATCATTCTAGCATCCGTTTCATATAGGTTTCGAGTCATTTGCATGTAGTTCATGATATCTTTTTAGAATTTTAGTCATTTTAGGAGTCTAGTGTGTCCACATTCAGTCCTAGAGAGTTCTTGCATGTTTTGGATCGTATTTCAGGTGTCAACGAGGAGATTCGAGAACCGAGGAGAGGAGGCAGAGACCGTACCGAGGTCACTGCTCGGTACTAGTGCTCGGTATCGGAAACAGAGGGGTTGCACCGAGGTCACTGCTCGGTGCAACTGATCGGTATTGCTCGACGGGGAAAAGCAAGCTCAATACCGACGTATAACACCGAGGAGTGACATCGGTACCAAAGCTTCAGGGGACTACACCGATGTCACTGCTCGGTGTCATTGCTCGGTGCTGCCACAGGAAGAACCCGGGGGAAAAGTCCTTAATACGGAGCAAAGATACCGAGGAGTGACCTCGGTATCCACTGAAGAACAATCACCTCAGTACCGAGGTCACTGCTCGGTATTGACTCGTCGGTGTGAAATACCCAGGCTCAATACCGAGGTGTTACACCGAGCTATGACCTTGGTATTGGCCGAATAAGAACTTTTCTATCCATTTAAACCGGGTCGGTACCCGGTTTGTCCCGGGTCGACCCGGTTCATCACTATTCACTATTTAAGCCCAAAAACCTAATTTGGAGGGGCTAAGTCTTTTCTTAAGCAAAAACCCTCTCTAAGAGTGATTTGTAAGAGATTGATCCTTTTAATTTATGCAATTTGAGTATTGTTTTCTTGATTGAATCCATCTATCTTCTACTTTCTAATCATTCAATCATTTTGATCATGAGTTTTAACACTTCTTTTCTTGGATTTGTTAAACCCATGATGATTAGTGAGTAGTCTTAAGGATCTTGGGATAAGGTAGATTAGGGTGATCTAGGGTTTGATTAGTGGTGTTTAGGATTAGATAATCTTATATTCCTTCTTGTCTAGAGTCCTTAATGCTAGATCTAGCTTGAAAGAGTGGATCTAGATCACAAGGCATTTCATGAAGACCAAGTGTTTGATGAAATGCCAAGACCAAACTAGACAAGAGATTTATGTTCCTAACCTAAGACATTAGTTGTTTAGGGTATATCTTTGGTTGATCTTGTTATGATTCTTAATGCTTGCTAATTGTTAATCCACAAATGATGATTTGCTAATGGATTTGATAATTAGCATAGTGATTAGTTTCTTGAAAGAGAACTAATCTAGATTAGAGATCTATTGCCTAGGAATTAGCTTCTTGAGTAAATGAACACCACTAATTGAATTTGGATTGCCTTATATCATTAACCTTGTCTCTTGTTCCGCTTTTGTTATTTAGATTACAATTCGTTTAGTTATTGCTTTGTTTAATTTGAACTTGAACACTTAATCACCAATTGCCTTGTTAGCTTAACCTTGCATTATTAGTGTTTAGAATGATCCCGATTATGGATTGATAACCTCCTTACTACATCGTATTGGGGATAATGATACCTCCTAGAGACTAAAAAGTCTTGTATCAGTCTACCTTTTGCACGATTCTCTTCACCATCTTCAAGCTTTGCCTTCGGCAGATTTTTTGCAGTACCATCAAATTCAGCTTCCATTTTTGCTCGCTTCAACGATGGTCTACCTTTTGCAAGATTTTCTTCACCATCGTCACGCTTTTGAGCATCCTTTAACTCCAATGATACCTCCTTATCTGATACACATAGCCGCATCGTATCTGATTTGAATTGTTCAAAGAAACCTTGCAATTGTCTCGTATTACCAACAAAGACAGGAGGAGTGTCTACTGGTAACTTGACCAATATCTTCTTCGGAAACATGTAACTCAATTCAACTTCGTACTTATTCTTATCAACTCCATAATCCTCGTACACCATTTGAATGAATTCGTCGAACGAAGTTGCAACATTGGTTCCAAGAACTCAAGAACCTCTACTACTATCGACAACAAAAATCCATCTACTCTTCTCAAATCTCCAATTACCCCAAACCAATATAATTTGCAACATTATCGGTGATAGGCGGCGACGATGGAGAACGAGATCGGCGGTGAAGATAGACAACGGGATCGGGGCGGCGACGACGACAGACAGCGAGATCGACGGAGTTAGATAAAGTTTTGAAATTTGAGAATGGCGGAGATAGATTATCGGTGACAAGGGAGAACGAGATCGGCCGCCGTACATAACCCTAATGGTGCAGTGGCATTTTTCGTAAATTTGTTACTTATAAGGGACAGATTTAGTCTGCAACACATTGAATAAGTCTGCAACACATTGGATAAGTCTGCAACGACCAACACATTAAATAAGTATGCAACGCATTCAATAAGTCTGCATAAAACAACAAGTCTGCGACAAATAAAGTGTTATTCTAGTCAGAAAACAAGTCTGCAGCACAGTCTAATAAGTCTGCAGTTTTTAATGCCACGTAAGCAATTTACAAATAAGTATGCGACGTTAAGCATTAAATATGCGACATTGTAAATAAATCTGCGACAAGCGATGTTATTTCAGTAAGACCTTTCAAGTGTCGCAGACTTAGTCTTCTTGTCGCAGATTTTCCAAAAGTCTGCAACAAACAGCTGCAGATTTTTTATAAGTCTTTATAATAAGTCTGCAAATGAACATAAGTCTGCGACAAAGGGAATAAATCTGCGTAATAAGTCTGCAATCAAAACAAGTCTGCGCAGACTTAATAAGTCTTTGCAGACTTAATAAGTCTGCAACAAAGCATATTAAGTATGCGTCGAAAAGTCTGCAACACGCATAATAAGTCTGCAGATGTGCGCATACTTAATAAATCTGCAACATTGAAAAATAAATCTGCAGATTAAGTCTGCATAACAAGTTTGCAGATTAAGTCTGCATAACAAGTTTGTGCAGACTTATCGATTTATTAAGTCTGCAACAAAGGTCCGCAGACTTATTCTGAAAACCGCGGTGGCATTTTTGTAAATAACTCAAACTTTTGCTTACGTGGAAATAATTTTGTAATGGCAGTTTCGTAATAACGTTTTTCCTCACAAGAGCAAATAAGGGTATAATAGGCTTAAAACAGACTTTCTCCTTCCCAGTAAATATATGTTAGTCTAATCCTTAGCCAATTTATTTGTGTCATTCTAGTTTTTTTCCCTTCTTTTTATATATTGTTGTATGTGGTTGAAAAGGGGGAGACCAATTGGGAATGAGACCTTAAAAAAAAAAAGAGCTTTGTTCTTGGTATTCCTTTCAAGATTTGCAATCCTTGGAGTGAAATTTTATTAAATCTTCTTCCACTTTCTTTCTTATCTCACTTATGTCTTTCATTTTGATGGTTGATTTGTGCTATTTCATTATATGTGAGTAGTCTTTTATAATCTTTGGATGAAGTAGATTTAGGTAATCTTAGAGTGAATCAATGATGATGGAGCCTAGATTATTAATGATCCTTCCTTGTTTAGTGTTTTTAATGCTAAGTTGACATTGATCAAGTTGATTTAGATCATAGAGAATTTCTCGCCCGGAAGGTGTTCGATGAAATTCTCCAATGAACTAATCAAAGGATTTACATTCTTAGCATATGGAAATAGTTGTCTAAGATGTTTATTGATTAAATGATCTTGTTTCTAATGCTTGAAAGTTACTTAATCACAAATGAAAATTTGTTCTTGATTTAGTAATTTGCAAAGTGACTAATTCCAAGGAATTGGATTAGTCTCATTTAATGATCCTAGTATAAGGATTAGCATTGCTTGAGTATATTGGCATCATTGTAAGGCTCTAAGGTTACCCACTAATCGTATACTTCACCCTTGGATTTGTTTTTAGTATTGTTTTAAACCCGTAATTAGCATTCTCGTTTAAGTTTCTATCTATTGCTTTAGCCTAAGATGCTTTGCATTCAATTTCACTTAGGTTGTTAGAAAACCTCTTATGTATTCGTGTTGTATTTGTTTTATGTATTCTTAGTGTTTAATCTTCACCCCTTATGGATTGACATCTCTTATGCTACGACCAGCAAATGAGTGATTGATAAGACTCGAAAATATCCTCTATCACTGCACCAACGTGATTTTCGAGGAGGCGGTGGCGAAACTGGCCCTGTTTTCGGAGCCTCATCCTGCTCCATACAAACTGGTTTGGTTGAACACAACAACATAATTACGCATCACCAAGAGGTGTAAGGTTCTGTTTTGGATGGGCACTACTTATCGTGATTTGATTTGTTGTGATGTCATCCCGGTGGATGCTTGTCATATGCTTTTGGGGCGTCCATGTCAGTATGATCGACGTACTTCTCACGATGGGTTCACAAATACATATTCATTCACATTTGAATATCGTCGTATCACTCTCCTTCCGTCTCAAGACACGACGACACCAGCATCACTCCGCCTCCACCAGCAGTGACGCCTTCACCTCGACCAGTGTTAATGTTCTCCAAATCCCAGTTTGTTGAGGAACTCCATGCATCATAGATGAGTTTTGTTCTTGTCTGAACCCCTCCATCGTCGCCATTGACATTTAGTGTGCCGCCAAAGTTTAAATCTCTAATTGGGAATTTTCTCTATGTTTTTCTTGATGATTTACATGCAGGATTGTTGGTGGTGAGTTTAGCACTCCCCGGTATAACCCGGTTGGAATTAAAGTCAGCTCAACTACCAGTCTCAAGCCCATCAAGGCTGACCTACAAAATAAAAAGAAGATTTCTTTTTATTTGATAAAGGAAAATCTTGAGAAAAGAGAAAATTATCCTTATCGACTTCGGGAAAAAAAGATAATCGCCAATACCAATTCAAGAAGGAAAATGGAGATCGACCGACCTCAAGACTTATAAATAAGGAGGCCATCGTCTCATTCTGAATCATCTGAAAATCATCCAATACTTTCTCTGTAACAAGAACTACGAATGGCTTGATCCCTTTCGAGGGTACGTAGACAACACATCTCGGGTCCAGCTATGATTCTAATAAAAACAATTCTCCTAAACCCTAAACTGATTTCACCGATCTACGATATGTGTGAAATCTAGTTCTCACAATTAGAGCTAGAAAGAGGGGCCAAGAAAAATTAGGGGATGGAGAAATATTTTTAAACACTAGAAATCCGACGAAGTCTCAGAATTCTCTTGTCACGATTACCAATTGAGATCTCCCATCAACGACATGGAACGTGCTAGTCAAAAACAAAAAAGCTAAGTTTCATATAAATCTCATGTTTTATTATCTCTTGTATCATCAATCGATTCGTACTCTTCTGGCAAAAAAAAATTATTATTATATGGTTTGCTTTTTACATGTTTCTTCATCCAATCTCAGGAAAAAAAAAAAAACTTCGATGAGAAACACGACGAAACCAAGTCACCATGTATGGGACATCTCTGTTTCCCCGACCACCGGTTTACTCTTCTTTTTTATTTTTAACGCTGGATAATTTCATTAATTCAAAAAATTCAAAGATACAAAGTCTCATACCAATAGGTATTTGAAAAACCTCAAACAAGAGAGGTCGAAACAAGCATAAATCTTATATCCCAATACCCAACAAACAGAAGCGTGGGAAGACAAAAGGGATCCAGAGGGGATAGAAGGGATTAACCCGTGTTGTTGTCTGCAGCTATCAGATTTCGCAACCAAATTGGTCCGCCTCTCGCAATGTATGAACTATAGCGATGCTCTTGGGTAACGCTTCTAGCTACGGCATCTGCACTGCGATTACTTGTATCTGGGATGATGTCGATTCTCCAGTAATCAAGGGAGTTTAAAAGTTGGGCTATCGATCCGATCATATCTTGTAGCAACAAATAGTTTTGGGGCTGATGGATAGCTTGGTGAAGCTCCCGTGATGTTGTTTCAAAGATTACTCGCATCTGATGCATATTAACCATGCTTTCTGCTGCCCAGAAGAGGCTCAACATTTTAGCTTCCAGAGGTGAAGTAGTACCAGAGTAAGAACGACGACTATGGAGCAAAACAGAGCCTCGGTCATCGCGGAGGATCCAGGCTGTTCCACTGTTCTGGAGGGGCGTGATCCAAGAGGTGCCCACGTTGCATTTGAGGAGACTCGGACTGGGAGGGGACCATGTACTCGACCTGTCGTTACTCCTTGTTCCCTGATTCGACGCTCCATTCGGAGAATTGAGTGTTAACCAAATTTGTGCATCCTCTTGCGCTTTCGTGATGATGGAGTGTGGATCTACCGTTCTATTCTCAAACACAAAGGAATTTTGTGCTTTCCAAATTTGCCATAGGATCCAAGGGAAGGCCAAGCGAATGTTTGCTATGGTCATGTAGTTCTTGCTGCATGACAGGAGGTGATAAAAGGTCAGCCAAACCGAGTTGACAGAGAAACCGGCTGGGGGCAGAGGGATATTGGATAATTCCCAGACTGATCGAGCCTTGGGACAGTGAAAGAGAAGACCCGGACGCTTCATTGCTTTTCGACGGTATCTCCTAATCTGATATTCAAACCAAAAGGGGGAAATCCGAGCTAACGAGATTTACGACCCGAGACCGTGGAATCATGGTAGCCAAGCTCGCAATAAGAAAAACTCAAAAAAGCTCAGCTTACGGTGTTTCCGACCACGATCCTTTGCAGGAAAACACAATTAGTAACTTAGGTTCGATCGAGTATTCTCTTGAAGTTGACCTCGTGGTTGATTTCACCATGGGCGGGGATTACGAGGTATTTAAGGATTCTGAGGAAGAGATCGGCGAATTTGACGAGGATTCCGATTCAGCTACGCCTGATTATTCATCGAACTCGGGGTAAATAATTTTGTAGTAAATTTTATTTCTCGATGTATTTTTTTATATATATTTCGAAACATAGTTTGATAAACTTTTTTATTATTATTTTATCATGATTTTCAATTTTAATATACTTGGCATTTTAATAATAAAAAATTCCGGCACGGTATTTCCCGGCACTGAATATATTCCGAGGGATTTCCGCAGGATTAAGAATCCCTGGCTAAAGCTGAAATCCTTGGCTAAAACAGAAAATTTCTCCGGCTAAAACTGAATATATCTAAATCCGTCGGAAAAAATTCCGAGGGATTTCCGATGGATTAAGAATCCTCGACTAAAACTGAAATCCCCGCCTAAAACTGAAAATTTCCCCCGGCTAAAATTTAATATATCTAAGTCCGTCAGAAATCCCTCGTAATTTTCCGAAGGATTTCTAAAACTGAAATCCCCTGCTAAAATTGAATATATCTAAATTCGTCGGAAATCTTTCAGAAATTCCGAGGGATTTCCGACGGAATGCCGACCATTTAGAGTATAAAACCTCAAATTTGACGAATTTTGAACATGTTCGTGTTGATAAATGTAGAAGTAACAAATTAGAACAACTTTCTGTGAAATATTTTTAAGAATCAAACATTTTGTAGTTTTTAATTGAAACCCTAAGTAAACACATAAGTGTTCTTATATGTTCTATGTGTTTTTATGAAAGCTTGAACTCGTTCATCGATCGATTGTTACGAAATCCGGAATTACTTATTTTGTTTGGTTTTGAAAGTTTTTTCTTATTAGTATGTAACACTAATGGTTATTAAACCTAAATTGTTTGAAATCTTCAAAATCTAAACCCTATACACTAAACCCGTTGGAAATCCCTCGGGAATTTCTGAGGGATTTCCAACGGATCTTGGAATTTTGATGTTTTACACTCGAAAAATGTCAAGTGTAAAACAACAACATATCAAGGTCCGTCAGGAATCCCTCGGAAATTTTCGACGGATTTAGATATTCTTCAAGATCAGACCATGTTGACTGGCCAATGAGAATGCATGCAATATCAAGGTCCGTCGGAATTTTCCAATGGATTTCCGACGGACCTTGAAAATTACCCAGGAAATTAAACTGCCAAACGAAAATTGGGAAAAATTTAGGCGGTTTATTAATTCGATTTCCGATGGATTCCCGACGGGGTAGGGTCTGTTGGAAACCTTTATACTTATCTTTTGTGATTCGTTTTCTTCTCCGATTCTTCCTTCTCTCTTCTTCTTTTCTCTCTTCTCCGATCTCTCTTCTTCCTTTCTATCTTCTCTCTTCTTCTTCTCATTTTTTCTTCGACCTCGCTTCTTCTTCTTCTCTCTTCGGCCGTTCTCCCCACCACCGCCGGAGCTCATCTTTGCCGCCGTTCACCGCCGCCGCCGATCTCCCTTCTTTCTTCTCCGATTATGTAAGACCATTTCTTCTTAGTTTATTTATTTATTTATTTTTTGTTAGTTGTTAGATAGTTGGAATTAGAATTAGGTTGTTAGATTGTTGGAATTAGGTTGTTTTGTGGTTAGATAGGTTAAATTATGTTGAATTTGTTTATTACATTTTAGATTTTAGATTAGATTTTGTTGAATTTGTGATAGATTTTGTAAATAGTTTTTTATAAATGTATTTTGTAAAAACGTTTAATAAATCTATTTTGTAAATACATTTTTTATAAATGTATTTGTAAAAACAGATGTATTTTTGAAAAACGTTTTTTTATAAATCTATTTTTTTAACGTTGTTATAAAATCTATTTTGTAAAAAACGTTTTTTATAAATCTATTTTTTTTCAAAATGTTTTTATAAATCTATTTTTTAAAATTGTTTTTAATAAATATATTTTTGAATTTTTTTATATTAATTTCTTAGAAAAATATTTATGATTATCTAGAGGTTTTTTTAATTGATTCGGTTTTATGTTTTTATTTTTGTAGGTCGTATAGATGTTTCCAAGCCGCACATGGTGGTGGTTCGGGTCGATCGGGTGGATCGGGGGGGAGATCCCCGAGTCCGCCGCCTGCGCCTACTCCGGACGGTCAGAGTGAAGCTCCTCGTCCGCTCATTACCGTTGAGGAGCTAGTCCAACAGCCGGGACGAGAAGTACTCAAAGTTCTCAATCCGAGGTCCAGCATTCCGGGATCTACGTGGTAAAAATTTACTTTTCTTTCTATCTAATTAATAATTTTTATTTTTTAATTACCGATTCTTAATCATCGTTTGTTTATTTTTTATAGGTTTGGAATATCCGACATTGGCATTAGCAAATCTGTTTTGAAGATGTTGCACTCCATCCTCGACAAACCGTACAAAAAATTCTCGGATATTCCGTCAGACGAACAAGACATTTGGTTTCGAACGTTTGCTGTAAATTCTAATTTAATTATTTAGTTGTCTATATTTTGAGAGTTTTCTAACATTTTTAAATCTTTTTTTTGTGACAAGAATTTAATTGGAGGTCTACCGACACGTAAACGGTGAAGAAAGAGTTTCTAAAGGAGGCGGCCATACAATTCTCGCGCAACATGTACGAGTGAAAGCAGGTTTGGAATAAGGGTGGAGATAGTCAAAAAGGCTTCAACGCGGAAGTGTGGAAGGAATACATCCCGTACTGTGAAGCCCCAGACAACCTAAGCTCTCTCGGTGACTAACTCCAAAAACTGGAAGAGTCCCCGAGATGGGAAAGGGGTCGTTTTCCACAATAATGGGGCGACCAACTTCAAAAAAACCGAAATCAAAATGGTAAGTATTTTGGTCTTTTTAGTTATTTTCAGATATCGTTTTTAATATATTTATTTGTAAGTAACAGTTTAGTTATTTTCTAGACGCAGGAAGACGGCAAACCTCCGAATCACCTAGATTTGATGGCGAGGACGCACACCAACAAGAAGACCAAACAAATTCAAGATGGTGCCGTCAGAGAGATCGTCGAAAAGGTGACGAAGACGAAGGAAGACATATTGAGCCAGAGATCGCAGGACGGCTCCACCAGTTCCAACGACCCCACTCGGGTCGAAATCAACTGCCTAGTGCTTGGGGTAAGTAATAACTATAGATAATCCTTTCAATTTAGATAATTATTTATTAAGATATAATGTTATGTATTGTTTTTGTACGAGATACCCGTTAAAAAAGGTCTTCGGCCAGGGTTTGGTAAGATTGCGACCAGCGACGGCGCAACTTCTTCGGCCGGTTTCCCGATAGATGAAGACATTATCTGACAAAACGAAGAGCACAGAGGGAAGGTAACAGCTTTGGAGGACGAGCTCACGACTGAGAAAGAAAAGAGATCGTCCATGGCAGATTTCATGAAATCTATGTTCCCGGATTTCCCGCCGAATTTAGTTATTTAGTTTGATTTCGTTTTTTTGTAATTTTTCGACAATGTTGAAAACTTTTTCGTTTTCGTTTTATGTAAATTCTTGAAATCTAAGTTTTATTTAATTTTTCATTTTCGTTTTTTAGAATTATTTATTAATTAATCTAATATTTTAATAAACTAAATAAAATAAATATTTTTTATAAAAATCAATAATAACCCCTCGGAATCCCCTCGGAAATTCATCCATCGAAAATACGTCGGTAATATTGTCCTCACAAATCCGTCGGTTATATTTCCCCTCTGAAATCCGTCGGGAATATTGCCCTCAGAAATCTGTCGGTTAAATCTCCCCTCGGAAATCCGTCGGGAATATTGCCCTCGAAAATCCGTCGGGAATATTGCCCCTCGGAAATCTGTCAGTATTTTTTTCCAGACGGTTTATAGGTTCTGAGAAATCCATCGGGCTTTGGGCCGTCGGAAAACTGTCGGGATATGGCGGATGGATATTTTGTCCTCGGAAAGTCTTCGGGTATTTTGTCCCTAGGGAATCCGTCGGAAATTCCCGAGAGAGTTCTGGTGGATTTAATTTCCTGAGGAGATAGTTCCGACGGCTCAAATCCGTCTGTAATCCGTCTAAAATGGATGTTTCTGACGGGATACAGACAGTCTAGGCCATCAGTGTTGTGTTGAGCCAACAAGGCAAATCGATCGCTTTCTTTAGTGAGAAGATTGCTGGTGCATGTGTTCGTTACAGTACATACGATGTGGAGTTGTACGCAATGGTCCAAGCAATCAAGCATTGGCGTCATTACCTTTTTCACTGAGAGTTTATATTGTTCACTGACCATGACGCATTGAAACACATGGGTTCGCATGAGAAGGTTTCAGTTCACCACGCGTCGTGGTTTGTGTATCTCCAACAGTTTACATTTGTCATCAAACACAAGGCTGGAGTCCTCAACAAGGTCGTTGAGGCTCTGAGTCGTCGCCATTATGTCCTTTCGACTCTTCACGTTTCGGTTCCAGGCTTTTCTTCTTTACATGAACTATGCGCGACATATGTTTTCTTTGGCCGAGTTTGGCCTGATATATGCGGTGGTTGGTGTTTGCTCTGATTATTTTGTATTGGACGGTTTTCTCTTTCGTGGTACACGTCTTTGCATTCCCGAATGCATCTTGCGCCTTCATATTATTAAAGAGATGCATGGTGAGGGTCATGTGGGTTGTGAACGCATTCTACAATTGCTTTCATCATCATATTTTTGGCCTTCTCTTCGCCGCAATGTTGAGGTTTTTGATATCATATGTGGTACTTGTCAAGCGGCCAAGAGTCATGCTTCGAATGCTGGTATGTACTTGCCTTTGTCACTTTACTAATTACCCAATTGACATAAATTCCCATTCGCAATTAAGCAACTAATAAACATTAAACACAAATTCAAATAGCCCATAAGCATCTTAGACATCTATTTCCATAGGCTAAGTATGCAAATCACTCATCAAGTTCTTTGAGAAATTTAATCAAACACCTTCCGGTGAAAAATTCCCTAAGATCTAAATCTACTTGATAAAGGTAAATCTAGCATTAAACCCACCTAATGAGTAAGGATTTCAATCAATCTAGCCCTTAAGCATCATTGATCAACCTAAAACCATCTTAATCTACCATACCCAAAGATTCTAAAAGGATTACTCACTAATCATGATGAAATCAACAAAATCCATAGAGATAGTGTTAATAATCATGAAGAGTGATGAAAGAAAGAGAGATTTAAGAAGAGATAACAATATATTGCATTCAAAACACTAAAGATCTCATACAAAATGAATAAGAACCTTAGAGAGGAAAGAGTTCAATAACAAAACAAAACTTGCTAAAAAAATAGGTCTCAAGTGCTTAAATAGGAAAAGGGGGCGAGCCGGTCAACCCGGGACAAACCGGATTGACCCGGTTATTTCCTGCCCAAAATTGTCGTCTGATCGACTACTAGATCGACCTGGTGGTCGATCGAATGGCCCATGCGTCTAAATCCAATCGATCGATTGCCTGCTGGATCAGATTCCTCAGCCCGCTTCCATCGATCTATCTGGTGGATTGCTTTCCCGAGCGGTTTCCACTGCGGCTTCTGATCGACCGGTTGATCGACCGTGTTGGTCGATTGCCTTCATTTGCACTGCTGATCGATTGCTTGATCGACCGGCTGGTCGATTACAGCTTTTCTCCTCCTTTCTTGGCTTCTCATCACTCTTGTATCAAGTCTCCATGTCCCTCCAATTTCTTGGTATCTAAACACGTGTAAAATATGCAAAATGTGCCATGCTAGTGAAATATATTCAACATAATGCTCTAAGATGTGAGATGCGGACATAAATGACTCGAATATACTAAAATGATCTCTAAATGACTTGAGAAGTGACAAATTCTAGGGAACAAGTGTCTTAAGAGAGTCTAAATTCTACAAATATCAACATCCTAGGATTCTAATATGCAAGATGAAAGAATCTAGTCTAAAATGTATGAATGATGATGAAATAGATGCAAAGATGGATAAAAATTAGTAGAAAAACTAAGTGAAAACGATGCAAAATCTACACATATCAACTTCCATGGACTTGTCCTCAAGCAAACAAAATAACAAATTGGAAGAGAGGTTTGAAGGTGGGGACTCATAACCAAAACACCTTAGCAAGCATTCAATATGATCACCTTCAATAATACTAGCATGTTGCAAAAACAAACACTTAATCCACACTAACTCATTCAAGTTTTATCGGAACTCTTAATCTTTTCTCTAAACATCTTTTCCTCGCACCTACAAGTTCTCTTCTCAACCAGCCCTCACATGATATTTCTCTAAGTGGAGTCTCACAAATGGACAAGTGATCAAGTCCAATAGGTTTTGAAGAAAAGGCTTTTAGCACTAAGTATGTGCACGTAAGGAGGTTTGTTCTTATGGGTGGCTTACTCTCAAGGAAACGGAATGATATACATTATGCAAAAACAAGGAAGATTAGAAACAATTTATGCATACAAAGTTTAGTCTATATTGTTCTACCCTCCTAGCAAAGCATTTTACCTGAACGGTGATTCCATTTTTTTTTTCTTATCTATCTTTAAACTCATTAAACCCCCCCCCCCCCCCCCCCCNATTTTGGCTAAATCAAAACATCTTTTAAAACCCCATTTTCTTAGAGAAATATTTTGTTTGACCCCACTTTTTTTTTTATTATCCTTAAACATTTTTCTTTTTTATTCTTTCTTTTTAAACCGTGGATAATCTTTTTTTCCTAGGTTCTTCTTTTTAAGTTCTTTCTCTAGAGTTTGCTTTTTCAACCAAGGGTTCTTCTTCTTCCATTTCTCATCTCACTTTTCGTGAGCTCATGTTCCTCAAAACCCAATACCACTCATTCCCTCATGATCCCCATCCTAGTGCTAGACCTTTTCTTTGAACAACTTAGACTAGCTTATGAAAGCTAACCTTTGTCGTTCCCAATACTTACAAGATTTTACACACTATAGCATTATCAAGAAAAGACTTCATTCAATCAAACAACGAGGGGTGGAAAGAATTGGTTCAGGTTAAGATTAAGGTAGGGAACCATTCTAAAGATGAGAATGGCCACCTGGGTTACTAAAGAGTGGTAAAAATGGATAAAATAACCTGAGGGCTTTATTTGAATCTTGGTTATGTATCACAAGCCCATAAGCGAGATGATTAAATTCATTTAAGTCCATTATCAAGGGGTTGGCTTTGAATTAAACAAGTGTTTACAAGACAAAGAGTTAAAAGTAAAGAGATCAAAGCAAAGAGTTTGCAAGTTTCAAAAGGTTGTTCAAGTAAAAAAATAATATTACTAAGGGTAACATATCGAGTTATAAGCTAAACTTTTAGTGGTTTTAATCATTGTCCCCTATGCATATGCAATGCAATATTATATGCTACTAGACTCAATCCTAAAAAGAAGAATGCAAAGATGAAAAGCTACATGATTTCTTTTTGGATTTTTGAAACAAATTCAAATTTTTTTTGAGTTTTTTATAGTGCAAAAGTTTATGTACAATATTGCAATGCATGAAAGACTCAAAGACAAATAAAATAAGACAAAGAAAAAAATGTTAAATGATAAGGACTTCTCCCCCAGACTTAAATCATACCGCCTCAGTGTGAATTCAATCCAAAGATATAGTAAAAATGCCACAAAGGTAAAAGAAAAATTCAACTAAAAAGTATGTAAAAGATGTCAAGTGGTATCTCGGAGCTAGAAGTATGTTGGAGGATCGTGGTGTGGTGGAAGTGGAGTGAAGGAAAACTCACTTGGAATGCGGAATTGGAGTGTCGCGGTTGTTCTAGTGTGAGTCCATCAGGGGCAAGGAAGTGAGGTGGCTCTTGTGGTTCCATTTCCAAGAATGTACCCGTGCACATAAGTTATCGAGTTTTCAAATTGGCCAAGCATGGACTTGGTGTTGAGGAGGTGCGCATGATCCAAGTTGGCTCTTTCTCCAAGCTCCTCGACTTCACTCAGGTCTATGATATTCATATATTTTACATGTTCTAGCTTGCATTTTAGTTAGCATTTTTAGTTACTATCATGCGTCTTTCGTAGTTTTGATAGCATTTTGGTTTAAATTATAGTATTAGGTATTTGCATTACGTACTAGTGAGTCTTGCATGCATTTGGAGTGTTTTATAGGTGCCTGGAGTCGTTTTGGAGAAGTTTAGAATAATGGAGCAAAAAGACCATTCCCAAGTGTCTGAACGAACTGGCAGGAAGAAGGCTTCCCGACATGATTCAGCTTCAATGGACTTCATGAAAGTTGTATCCAAGAGAGTTATCTGACTATAGGAGGTGGTTTCAGGTCATTCAGATATATGGTTCGAGAGATATAGCTGTTTTACCGAGAGCATTCCACTGGCCAGTTCCACCGGCCTCACCCAGCCTGGTGTGAGGAACTTCCCGGGGCAGGAGATCCACCGGCTTGCTCATGCCTGGTGTGAAAACCTTCCCAAGACAGGAAATCCACCGGCCAGCTCCACCGGCCAGCTCCACCGGCCTGCTCAAGCCCGATGTCAAGCTTCAGGACGCACATCACCGGCTACCTCCTGCCCGATGTAGCCACCCAGTGTGAAGAACCAAACGAAGGCAGGGATTCCACCGGCCACCTCCCACCCGGTGTGAAGCCGCCAAACCAGAAGACCCAGACCCGACCGGGTCAAGACCCAGACCCGACCGGGTCAAGACCCGGTTTATTTCGGGTTGACCCGGTCGCTCCCCTTTACCTATAAATACCCTTAAACCTAATTTCTTTAGATCTATCTATTTTCTAAGGCAAAAAACCCCCTTTGGTGATTTGCTAAGAATTTGTAAGAAGATCTTGGTTTTTATTTATGCAATCTAAGTTTTATTAATCTAGTTTCATCTTTCTTTCTTTAATCTTTCATTTCCCTAATCACTTAATCATGGGATCATTAACTTCTCTTATGAGATTTGAGGGTCTTATGATGATTAGTGAGTAGCTTATTTTAAAACTCATGGGTGAGGTAGATTAGGAGTCTTCTTGAATGGTTAAGAATGTTTAGGACCTAGATCATCTTCTCCATCTCTTATCTAAAGCTCTTAATGCTAGATTAAGCTTGGAAAAGCTAATTTAGACCTTAGGGCATTTCATGCACATAAGGTGTTTGATGAAATGCCCAGATAAGTTAGATAAGAGATTTTACTTGTTTAGCCTAAGGAATTAGTTGTCTAAAGAGTATTATGGCCATTGGAATTTGATATTCATGCTTGTTAATTTGTTTTTCACAAATGAAAATTTGTTCTTGATTAGTTAATTAACAACGTGATTAAGACTATGGAAGTGGATTAGTCTTGTTTTGACATTCTAAGCCTAGGGAGAAATGCTTGTTTGTGTTAATTAGCATCCTTGATCAATCAATGAAGTCACCTAAGTCAATAACCTCACTCTAGTGCTTGCTTTAATCATTTATCAATCTCGATTAGTACTTGTTAACTTGTTTACTTATTTGCTTTGCTTGAATTGAATTAGGATTACTAGAATTGAAACTAAAACCAATCTTGTTGCTTAACTTAAGTAGTTCTATGTATTCTTGGTGTTTTGGAACTTAACACATTGGATTCGATACCACTTATACTACCTAGTATCTAGAGAATTGATATCTAGAAAGACCGAAAAGTCTATTATCAGTCTACACCAATCTCTTGAAATTGTGTGAGCATTCCTCCAATGTAGACGTTGGGGTTTTCGGGCCTATCCCACACATGCTTCAAATCCATGAGCACTTTGAGGAAGTGGGATCCCAGATTCGGAGGCATGACCGACTCATCGGCAACCAAATCTTCTAGTCTCATATCCATGATATTATGGGTTGTCGGATACAATAATATGATCTCCTTCTCTGTGACAATGGTACATTTCTCTCTCTCTCTCGGAAAGAGGGTATTTGCAACCAGTTGTAGCGTGTACCTCACGGTTGGGTTCCGTACCTTTGAGAAATTTGCTTCTTCCGTCACAAAAGGTTCATTGAAGGAGATGTTCCTCCATATGTTGTTGGAATGGCTGAATATTGGTCTCTATTAAGCGTGAAAAAACGTAGATGCGGCAAAATCTTTTGAAAGAGAGATGGTATCTTTGGCTTGTCGCGATGAAGGAGACGTATTGTACCACTCTGTTTTCTATGAAAGACACCAAGGAGAGAAACTCTTTGAAAGTTTTCGGGTAGACTGGATAGTCCATCATTGCCAACTGTCTGACCCTCATCCTGGCGAGAAGCCCATCCACATTGTGTGCAATGCCGAGCTTAGTCAACGTTTCCCGACATATAAACTTTGTCGGGAAAATATTTGCATTGCAGTACTTTGTTTCGTAGTAGAGCTCGTCATCGGTCCACACAAAGTTCCTATCTCTTGAGGATTGACTTTGGTTATTGCTTGCTCTCGTTTAAGTTATCATGTTTTCTTAGTGAAAATTACATTCAAAACACTTAGCAAAAGTGAGTATAATGAGAAAAGTGCAAGAGATCTAACATATAATCACATTCAAGATGTAAATGTGCAGCATGTCATAATCCAAATCAATAAACACTTGCAACAATTATGTTTCAGTGATTCACTAGGCATCTAAACACATTCATGTCAAAATTTGGAATTTCCCTATTAATTTCTCGCCATGAAATCTTTGTAAGTATCAAATGAAATCAATAAGAAACTAGCTAACAAGAAAATCACTTCAAGATACTCAATCACTTAACAGATATTCAAAACTTCCCAAATATCAACACTTAGAACTCTAGATTGAGGAATTTTTATTTTTGAATAAATCGAATCGAATTCTCATAAAGATCCATCAATCTAACAAGAGACAAGCACAACAAATATGAATCAATCAATCTAAACATCCTAACTCACTTTAATCACAAAGTTTTGGGTTTAGAAACAAATCGTGAGGAGTGATGAGGAAAAGAGATTGAGAACTCCATACCTTGTTCCGAGAGACAAGAAGGTGTCGAAAATGGAGAAGAAGCTTGGGCAAACAATTTCTTTCGAAAATTGAAGAAGAAACTTGAAGAAATCACAAAACCTTGGCCAAAAATCAAGAGAGAGAAGAGCGGTTATTCCCTTTGAAATAATGAAGAAGAGGGAAGAGTGATCGTCATTTAGAGGACAAAATCGTCTGGAAATCACATTTAAACCAGAGGTAAACCAAAATAAACCGTTTGAAATCGCGAGAAAACCAAAGACTCAGAAACTTAACTGGCACATCGGTCATTCACATCGGTATTGTGACCGATGCCACAGACCATAAAAGAGTGTTTTCGAGTTTTCTCATGATCTCTGCATCGGTCCATTTTGGTGGTTTTTCATCATATGTGTGTGTCCACAGATCGCTTTAATTTGGGGGCTGAGATGCGTCCATCATGACGATTGTCGTCATTAACGTTTTGCATGTTGTCATGTTCACCAGAATAGCTTGAATTTGTTTTGCGTAAGTGTCGCCCCATCGGTTCGATACATCGGCTTTTAGGCTGGTGGGGTTCACTCCTACGACTCCCCCGAACTTGGTGGTATTCGTCGATTTGTGACATCGGTATTGCATCAGGTATCTTTGCTTCCAGAGAGTTGCTCCATTTTGCACTGAAGGGCCAGATGATGTCTGCTGGTTGGTAGTGAGAGGACTCTTAGTATCGGCATACCCAAAAGGAGGCGGCGGTCTCCTACATCGGCTTTCTGACCGATGTTTTTCCCCTGCTGCATTTTCTTCCTTGTGCTTCTTCTTCTTCTTGAGTCTCTTCTCTTTTCTTATCCATATATGAGATCAAGCACACTAAAAACAAGAAATGAAAAGAAGTATATACAAAGGATACCATGGGATTGCCTCCCAAGTGCGCTCGTTTTAAGTCACTAAGCTTGACTTTTCTCTCTTTTGATTAGTTTGAGGAAGGATAAGATCCACCCTTGTGGGTTGGTTCCCATTTGATCCTCTGACTCTTGAGGGCATCTTTCACAGCTTTCTTGAAACTAGCTTAGACGTAGCCATTCCCCTTCAATGGTTTCCCATCTTTCATTCATTGCTCCCCGGAATGATCTCTTGAGCTTTCCTCGAATTGAGTTCGCTTGCTAACCATTGGCGCTTCCTTGAGCATTTCTTCGTCGTCATCCCATCATTTCAAATCTCTTCTTCTTCCCTGAGCACTCTTGCTCACATATAAACACCATTCCACAAGTAGGATAAACGGGCGGTTGAATGGGGTAACTCACATTTGGATCAATGCGTTGGAGAATCACTATTTTCTTGCTAAAATACATAATTGCTCCAAATGTGTTCAAGAATGGCATGCCTAAGAGAAGTGGAAGTTTCTTTCCTTGTACCATCTCCACCGCCAAAAGTTTGTTGGAACTAGGAAATCACCAACTTGTAGAGGATCGCTCTCTATAAGTTCTACAGGCTTTTTAGAGGATGCATCAACAAACATCATCGAGGTGGAGTTAGACTTCATTTTCATAACCCCTAGCTGGTGTACGACATAAAGAGATATGATATTAACATTCGCTCTGAAGTCACAAAGTGCTTCCTCCATTTAAAGATCACCAAGCTTGCATAGGATAACAAATCTTCCTGTATTTTCAAGGTTGGGGAGTATATTTGTTTTCTCCATTGGTTCTCTTGAGGGCTCGTACATCACATAACCTTCTTGACCTCCTCATGGTTGGCCAAGATGTCTCGTATGAGTTTTCTATGAGGAAGAACAAGAGATAGACCACCTTGAATAGGGAGAACGATCCCTAAGTGGTCCATGTCTTTGTTGAACTTGGAGAACACCTTCTTCTGACCTCTTGTGTAGCGTGGCCACGGAAACGGCAGCTCATGCATGTATGTTCTTTGCTCAGCCATTCTGGTCTTCTCTTCTTTCTCAGACGCAGCCTTTTTTAGGCTCTCCATCTGCATTTCCTCAACTTGGATTGCCTTCTTTTGAGTTGGCTATCCAAGAAGTTCTTCTAGTTCACACACAATTCTCTCTCATTTGCTTTAGCTTGTTCTCTGTCACTTAGCTTCAAGGGCATCCCATTAACAACATTTGACAAGATGGTGTTCCAATAGTCTTTGGGATTAGACTCGGGTTTACTGCGTAAAACTCCCTTTTAAGCTTTAGCATTTGCAGCGGATTGGGCTACTTGGAGATCAATAATCTTTACATGTGATGCCAAGGTTGTAATCTTCTCATCCAAATCATTGTAGATCTCATCCATCTTGTTGTGGACTTCCATAAATTTCTTCCCAATATTGGCATTACTCTTCATTTGTCCTTCAAGGACTCTTTGCACAAGTTCCCTCACATCTCCATCAATCGAGGCGGGCTAATTTTATGCACTAGCTTTCCATTGGTTTTGATTGCCTTGGTTCCCTTGATTGGTGTAGTTGTATTGGAACCTAGGGTGAAACCCCGGTGGTGTAAAACCTTGAGATTTGTTTTGCGGTAGGTAGACTTGATCTTGGGGGTATTCTACATTGTTGCTCCGGCAAGAGGGGTTGGGTGGTGATGCGTGTCGGATTGTTAATCCAAACTTCAGGTTTTAAATTTATAAACCTAAGAGTATGCAAGTGCACATATGTGCGTTATAGGACTTAAGGTATCGATCCACATGGAAGGAATGCTTTTCTGTGAGACCTTAGACGGAAAATTAGCAAGGAAGTCTAAATCGAGAATAAGGTTTTGTAGGGTTTTTGTATCAAAAATTGTAAAGTACGGAAAACAGAAAATTGCTTGTAAATTGAAGTATGAAAATCGATGGCTTAAAAGTAAAAGGAAAAAGCGATTTGTAGACTATAATAAAACGATGTTGGGTCGACAGGGATATCTTAGGGTATGTTCGATTAAAACACGGTACATAAGCTCTTAATAACAATGATTCTAGTAAACTCCACGAACTGAACATAATAAATAGCGTAACCAAGTTTCGTACATCTTACGCACCAATAACTTGTATACTCAACCAGTAGCTTTCTTCTCTGGTCGTGCAGAAAGTTATGATGTTCGCGCTGGTTCTTAATAGCTCATGGCACTCCATAAGTATACTTTCGTATCTTATGACGCGGCACGCTCTTATAGATGAATAATTCGGTGGTTAGATTCGTCACTTTTGGTGGTTCTTATAACACCTAGGAATCAGCCTCTAGTTCATGACGCTAGATTCATGCATTAACAACGATCTATAAGAAAGAGTTCTAGAAATTGGCTGATAAGTAAGATTTTTCCTTATGAATCAATCCTTAAGCTTACTCATATTATTGTAGTACTTAAGGTGTCAATCCAATTGGGGTTTAGTTTACTGAAACAAGAATGCAAGAAACTCTCTAATTTAAGCTAACAAAGTGGTTTTTGGTTTCAATTCTAGCAACCTAATTCAAATGTAACAAGTCAACCAAGAAACAAGACTAAATAAGCACTAAACGAGATTAACAAATTGATAAAAGGCAAGCCCTTGGATGAGGTTATGGACATTTTGGATTTTTATGATCAACTTATGATGTCATTACACACAATCAAGTAATTTTCTTTAGCTTAAAACACTTAAACAAGACTAATCTACTCTCATGGTACTAATCACTTTGCTAATTAACAAATCAAGAACAAACTCTCATTTGTGAAAAGTTAATCAACAAGCATTAATCATAATTTCCAATAGCCATAATACTCCTTAAACAACTACTCTCATATGCTAAGCAAGTAAAATCTCTTATTTAGTTCTTTGGAGAATTTCATCGAACACATTGTGTGCATGAAATTCCCTATGATCTAGATTAACTCTCTTAAGCTTAATCTAGCATTATGAATACTAAATAAGAGAGGAAAAATGTAAACTAAGCCCTAGACATCATAGATCTAACATCAAATCCCCTTAATCAACCCCATCCTTGAGCTCTAAAAAGACTACTCACTAATCATGAAGAACACATCAAATCTCATGAAAGAGGTGTTGTTAATCATGATTAGAGAATAGAAAGATGAAAGATTAGAAGAGATTAAGAAACTTAGAAGCTTAAAACTTAGATTGCATAAAAATAAAATGAAGATCTTTTACAAAAAAAATCTAAAGAACACTTAAAAAGGAGAGGTTTTTGCTAGAGAAAAAGAGATAGAAAAATAAAGCATGCATCTAGAAAGTTAGGTTTTAAAATATTTAAAGAGTGATGGGCAGACCGGGTCAACCCGGAATAAACCGGGTCTTGACCCTGCTGGGTCTGGGTCGTGCTGGTTGATAGTAGGATTTTTGCAAGTCCCAAATCAATTAGTCAAATCACACTCATGTTATTGTGGTAATTAAGATATCGAACCAAATATGCTAAGATTGAAACACTAAGAATACATGAATCTTCTTGAGCTAGAGCAAATGTTTTTAGTTTTTATATTTTGAATCAAGAAAATGAAATGCAAGAAAGAAAACAAAGATAGAAAGTTGGAAAATGAATCAACCATGAAGAAGATGATTAATGAACAAACAATGATTATAAAGACTGAATTAAACACTATCCTAGAACATGGAATTCCCAATTATGACTAATCCACTCCCGTGGCACTAATCACTTTGTTAATCACCAAATCAAGAACAAACTCCCGTTTGTGATAAGATGATTAACAAGCATTAATCTCCAATTCCACTTAGCTCACTAATCACCCTAGACATCAACTCTCGTTGGCTAGGCAAGAAAAACTCACAAAAGGTTTGGTTCAAGCATTTCATCGAACACCTATCGGGCGTGAAATGTTTAAGCTCTAGTTTTGATCTCTCAATCCAAAACTAGCTTTAAGATCAACCTAAGTGAAGGATCTAACAAGATGCAACCTAAATCATCATCATTTAATCACCAAGACAATTAACAAATGATGCAAATGCACTCAATCAATGCTATTCCTTAGGCATGAGATCCATAATCTTGATTAATCCTATGTCTAGGCACTAATCACTTCACTAATCATTAATCTCATTAGCAAAATTGTCATTTGTGGAACAACAATTAGCAAGCATTAAGATTTGTAACAAGATCAACCAAAAGAATGCCTTAGACAACTAATTCCTTAGGCTAAGAACACAAATCCTTTGAATAATTGATCTTGGCATTTCATCGAACACCTTGTGTGCATGAAATGCCTAAGGTCTAAATCCACTTTTTCAAGCTAGATCTAGCATTAAACACATTAAGCAAAGAAGGAATGCAAAGACCTAATACCTAAGCATCACAAATCAATCATCAAGCCATCAAAAATCAAGCAAACCAAAATCCAACAAAAAGGTTCTAAGGCCTAAAGAACATGAAGAACAAAAGAGAAAAAGACATAAAAATAAAGAAATTGCATAAATAAAAGATAGAGTTGAAGAAATCTTCTCTAGAATGGCATAGATGTGAAGAACAATCCAAATCCCTCAAGAGAGAGAGTTAGGGTCGAGCCCCCACTCTTACAAGAAGAAAACTTAGGTTTAGAAATGTCTAAAATTTGCATAAATACACAAAGTGTTCGAACCGGGTCGACCCGAGGCAAATCGGGTCGGATCTTGGACTGGGCAGAGTTGATATGTGTCCACTAAATCGATGATAACTCCTGGAATATTACTCGGAATGAGCTGAATCTTCTTGCGTTAGAAAGCTAACTCAATTTTGCATGACTTTTATCAAGAGCTCAGATTAAACTGGGCGTGATAAGGCTTCCATCCGATATGATCTTTCAGCTGCTTCGGACTGCCTCTGCATTTTCCGACAGTGATATATCTTTAGTAAATCACCCGTATCTCCTGAACCTGATATCCGAATGACTTGATTCCAGCTGATCTGAACAGCTCACTCACTCCTCTACAACTTCAATGAATACCATTGAAGCTGAATCAGGCGGGAAGGTTCTCTTCCGGCCACATCTTTGAGACGCTTTGGGTGAACTCTTCCTTCTCCTTGTCCAAGTCCGGAAGGTTTCAACTCCATGTCCCCAAATGTTCTCCAAAACACCTAAAATAGAATCCAAAATATGCAAGAACTCACTATGACCTAATGCAAATGTCCTAAACTATAAATAAGATCTAAATGCAAGACAAAACCGTGATTATGCATGCAAATGGCACAAAACTCTAAGTAAAATGTATGCTAGAACATGTAAAATATATGAATATCAACTCCCCCAAACTTACTTCCTTGCTTGTCCTCAAGCAACAAATTAGGAAACAAGAAAGGGAAAAAGGTTGAAATGAGAGCTCAAATCCACAACATCATCGAAAAAGTTCAAATTCAATTGCCAAGTTACTAGCTCCAAGATGCGATCAAACAAGTCTACTCAAAATGAGCTAGCCATATCCTTCCCTACATGAATCAAACTCAAGCCTCGACCTACACAAGCAATCATTTCATCCAATCCTTTGACATTCATTAAATCGTTCAAGTGAATCATGTTTATGCAAGACAAGTGAATTCATTTGGCTAGGGTGAATGTCTTGAGATTAAGATGATCTCAAACGTATGGGCTTATTCCGATGCAAGGGATCTCTCAATGAATGGGTAAGCTTTAGAAAAATGCTAAGAGTAAAGAGCAATATATGCATACAAGGATAGATTTACATCTACCCATTGCCTAAAAGAAATGTCTCAACCCCTAGCAATTCTACCCATAAAACCCCAACCTAGGCTACCCTTATTCCATAAGGCTTTTTACCTTCTTCTTCCACACGTTTTCATCGTCTTCTTTCACTTGGGGGATTTTCTTCTTCTTCCTTGATTCATGGTATGGTGCTTTCACCTCACTTCTCTTAGCTCTTCTTGTTGATTTCTTTTGCTTTGTCTCCATCCTCATCACTTTGATGCTTTAGCCATATTTTTGGCTTCTTTTCCTTTTCTTTGAACATTTGGAGATCAACCTTGATGTTAAGAGCCAAATCAAACTTTAACACCAACCATGTATTCTTTGACAATTTCTCCTTCTTCACCTTTTTCTTCTTTTGACCTCAATTTTCATTCCCACAATGATTCCATCGATCAAACACTTTTGTTCATTCCAAACCCCAAAACTTCCCTTCCTAGCTAGCCTAGCCTAGTCTAGCCCGCAATGTCGAGCTAGATCTACATGCAAGCCTATCCTTGTCGCTCAAAACTCAACACTTTTTGCCAAGCTTACTCGAAAATTAGGCCTTACATACGCTCACTAAAGATTTGGCTTGAAAGGAGGGTAGGTTAGAGGTGTGGTAAACCGTTCCAATGATGGGAATCGGCTATTTGGGCTAACAAGAGAGTGGTAAAGTGAATAATATAGCCCAAATATGTATGTGGTATCCATGAATCACTATGCAATGCACAAACACGATAATTAAGTGTCAAAATTAAGGTTCTCACTTAGGTAGGATTGTAATCAAATCAAAACTTGCTTTAGCCAAGACATGAGTAATGAAACATGAGATCAAAATATGGTTCATCCTTGATTTCAAACTCAATCAAAAGCATCAAACAACTAACAACGATGGCAATGAGCCAAGCTCTTAGAATGATATTACACATGGAAATCACATCATTGCTCTCAATGCAAATGCAAATGCAACCTATATGCAACTATAGACTCAATCTTAACATGAGATGCAACTAGATGCTTCTTTTTATGTTCAAAATTTTCAAATTTTTGTGGATGCATGATATGCATGAGACTGAAGTATGCAAAGAGAAAAATAAGAAAACAAAACACAAAGTCAAATGACACAAACCCCTCCCCCAAACTTGAATTGCACCGTCTCGGTGCAACAAAAGTCAAAGAGAGCGCAAACATAATGCAAGAATGTATATACAATGAAGCGGAGTGAGAATCATACCTTGGAATTGAATCGAGGAGGAGAGGAGTGTGATACGTTGTGGCTTAAACCCTCCTTTCATCACATATCACGACCTTGGACCCAAGAGACCCTTATTGATTGCTTGTTTTGTGTCTCAAGCTCGACAATGGATAGGCTTGGGGAGGTCCCCAAGGGTGCGTTTAACGTCACTAGCTTGACGGTTGCTTCCTCATTGTCACTCCCTTCATGAAAATCACAAGAAAAGTGAAAAGATTAGCAACAAAAGAAAATAAAAAGCTCTAGTCTCAAGAAGAATCAAAATCCTAATGATCAATGCTAAACCTCCCCGGCAACGGCGCCAAATTGATAGTAGGATTTTTGCAAGTCCCAAATCAATTACTCAAATCCCACTCATGTCATTGTGGTATTTAAGATATCGAACCAAAGAGGCTAAGATTGAAACACTAAGAATACATGAATCTTCTTGAGCTAGAGCAAATGTTTTTGGTTTTTATATTTTGAATCAAGAAAATGAAATGCAAGAAAGAAAACAAAGATAGAAAGTTGGAAAATGAATCAACCATGAAGAAGATGATTAATGAACAAACAATGATTATAAAGATTGAATTAAACACTATCCTAGAACATGGAATTCCCAATTATGACTAATCCACTCCCGTGGCACTAATCACTTTGTTAATCACCAAATCAAGAACAAACTCCCGTTTGTGATAAGATGATTAACAAGCATTAATCTCCAATTCCACTTAGCTCACTAATCACCCTAGACATCAACTCTCGTTGGCTAGGCAAGAAAAGCTCACAAAAGGTTTGGTTCAAGCATTTCATCGAACACCTATCGGGCGTGAAATGCTTAAGCTCTAGTTTTGATCTCTCAATCCAAAACTAGCTTTAAGATCAACCTAAGTGAAGGATCTAACAAGATGCAACCTAAATCATCATCATCTAATCACCAAGACAATTAACAAATGATGCAAATGCACTCAATCATTGCTATTCCTTAGGCATGAGATCCATAATCTTGATTAATCCTATGTCTAGGCACTAATCACTTCACTAATCATTAATCCCATTAGCAAAATGGTCATTTGTGGAACAACAATTAGCAAGCATTAAGATTTGTAACAAGATCAACCAAAAGAATGCCTTAGACAACTAATTCCTTAGGCTAAGAACACAAATCCTTTGAATAATTGATCTTGGCATTTCATCGAACACCTTGTGTGCATGAAATGCCTAAGGTCTAAATCCACTTTTTCAAGCTAGATCTAGCATTAAACACATTAAGCAAAGAAGGAATGCAAAGACCTAATACCTAAGCATCACAAATCAATCATCAAGCCATCAAAAATCACGCAAACCAAAATCCAACAAAAAGGTTCTAAGGCCTAAAGAACATGAAGAACAAAAGAGAAAAAGACATAAAAATAAAGAAATTGCATAAATAAAAGATAGAGTTGAAGAAATCTTCTCTAGAATGGCATAGATGTGAAGAACAATCTAAATCCCTCAAGAGAGAGAGTTAGGGTCGAGCCCCCACTCTTACAAGAAGAAAACTTAGGTTTAGAAATGTCTAAAATTTCCATAAATACACAAAGTGTTCGAACCGGGTCGACCCGAGGCAAATCGGGTCGGATCTTGGACTGGGCAGAGTTGATATGTGTCCACTAAATCGATGATAACTCCTGGAATATTACTCGGAATGAGCTGAATCTTCTTGCGTTAGAAAGCTAACTCAATTTTACATGACTTTTATCAAGAGCTCAGATTAAACTGGGCATGATAAGGCTTCAATCCGATATGATCTTTCAGCTGCTTCGGACTGCCTCTGCATTTTCCGTAAGTGATATATCTTTAGTAAATCACCCGTATCTCCTGAACCTGATATCCGAATGACTTGATTCCAGCTGATCTGAACAGCTCACTCACTGCTATACAACTTCAATGAATATCATTGAAGCTGAATCAGGCGGGAAGGTTCTCTTCCGGCCACAATTTTGAGACGCTTTGGGTGAACTCTTCCTTCTCCTTGTCCAAGTCCGGAAGGTTTCAACTCCATGTCCCCAAATGTTCTCCAAAACACCTAAAATAGAATCCAAAATATGAAAGAACTCACTATGACCTAATGCAAATGTCCTAAACTATAAATAAGATCTAAATGCAAGACAAAACCGTGATTATGCATGCAAATGGCACAAAACTCTAAGTAAAATGTATGCTAGAACATGTAAAATATATGAATATCAACTCCCCCAAACTTACTTCATTGCTTGTCCACAAGCAACAAATTAGGAAACAAGAAAGGGAAAAAGGTTGAAATGAGAGCTCAAATCCACAACATCATCGAAAAAGTTCAAATTCAATTGCCAAGTTACTAGCTCCAAGATGCGATCAAACAAGTCTACTCAAAATGAGCTAGCCATATCCTTCCCTACATGAATCAAACTCAAGCCTCGACCTACACAAGCAATCATTTCATCCAATCCTTTGACATTCATTAAATCGTTCAAGTGAATCATGTTTATGCAAGACAAGTGAATTCATTTGGCTAGGGTGAATGTCTTGAGATTAAGATGATCTCAAACGTATGGGCTTATTCCGATGCAAGGGATCTCTCAATGAATGGGTAAGCTTTAGAAAAATGCTAAGAGTAAAGAGCAATATATGCATACAAGGATAGATTTACATCTACCCATTGCCTAAAAGAAATGTCTCAACCCCTAGCAATTCTACCCATAAAACCCCAACCTAGACTACCCTTATTCCATAAGGCTTTTTACCTTCTTCTTCCACACGTTTTCATCGTCTTCTTTCACTTGGGGGATTTTCTTCTTCTTCCTTGATTCATGGTATGGTGCTTTCACCTCACTTCTCTTAGCTCTTCTTGTTGATTTCTTTTGCTTTGTCTCCATCCTCATCACTTTGATGCTTTAGCCATATTTTTGGCTTCTTTTCCTTTTCTTTGAACATTTGGAGATCAACCTTGATGTTAAGAGCCAAATCAAACTTTAACACCAACCATGTATTCTTTGACAATTTCTCCTTCTTCACCTTTTTCTTCTTTTGACCTCAATTTTCATTCCCACAATGATTCCATCGATCAAACACTTTTGTTCATTCCAAACCCCAAAACTTCCCTTCCTAGCTAGCCTAGCCTAGTCTAGCCCGCAATGTCGAGCTAGATCTACATGCAAGCCTATCCTTGTCGCTCAAAACTCAACACTTTTTCCCAAGCTTACTCGAAAATTAGGCCTTACATACGCTCACTAAAGATTTGGCTTGAAAGGAGGGTAGGTTAGAGGTGTGGTAAACCGTTCCAATGATGGGAATCGGCTATTTGGGCTAACAAGAGAGTGGTAAAGTGAATAATATAGCCCAAATATGTATGTGGTATCCATGAATCACTATGCAATGCACAAACATGATAATTAAGTGTCAAAATTAAGGTTCTCACTTAGGTAGGATTGTAATCAAATCAAAACTTGCTTTAGCCAAGACATGAGTAATGAAACATGAGATCAAAATATGGTTCATCCTTGATTTCAAACTCAATCAAAAGCATCAAACAACTAACTACGATGGCAATGAGCCAAGCTCTTAGAATGATGTTACACATGGAAATCACATCATTGCTCTCAATGCAAATGCAAATACAACCTATATGCAACTATAGACTCAATCTTAACATGAGATGCAACTAGATGCTTCTTTTTATGTTCAAAATTTTCAAATTTTTGTGGATGCATGATATGCATGAGACTGAAGTATGCAAAGAGAAAAATAAGAAAACAAAACACAAAGTCAAATGACACAAACCCCTCCCCCAAACTTGAATTGCACCGTCTCGGTGCAACAAAAGTCAAAGAGAGCGTAAACGTAATGCAAGAATGTATATACAATGAAGCGGAGTGAGAATCATACCTTGGAATTGAATCGAGGAGGAGAGGAGTGTGATACGTTGTGGCTTAAATCCTTCTTTCATCACATATCACGACCTTGGACCCAAGAGACCCTTATTGATTGCTTGTTTTGTGTCTCAAGCTCGACAATGGATAGGCTTGGGGAGGTCCCCAAGGGTGCGTTTAACGTCACTAGCCTGACGGTTGCTTCCTCATTGTCACTCCCTTCATGAAAATCACAAGAAAAGTGAAAAGATTAGCAACAAAAGAAAATAAAAAGCTCTAGTCTCAAGAAGAATCAAAATCCTAATGATCAATGCTAAACCTCCCCAGCAACGGCGCCAAATTGATAGTAGGATTTTTGCAAGTCCCAAATCAATTACTCAAATCCCACTCATGTCATTGTGGTATTTAAGATATCGAACCAAAGAGGCTAAGATTGAAACACTAAGAATACATGAATCTTCTTGAGCTAGAGCAAATGTTTTTGGTTTTTATATTTTGAATCAAGAAAATGACATGCAAGAAAGAAAACAAAGATAGAAAGTTGGAAAATGAATCAACCATGAAGAAGATGATTAATGAACAAACAATAATTATAAAGATTGAATTAAACACTATCCTAGAACATGGAATTCCCAATTATGACTAATCCACTCCCGTGGCACTAATCACTTTGTTAATCACCAAATCAAGAACAAACTCCCGTTTGTGATAAGATGATTAACAAGCATTAATCTCCAATTCCACTTAGCTCACTAATCACCCTAGACATCAACTCTCGTTGGCTAGGCAAGAAAAGCTCACAAAAGGTTTGGTTCAAGCATTTCATCGAACACCTATCGGGCGTGAAATGCTTAAGCTCTAGTTTTGATCTCTCAATCCAAAACTAGCTTTAAGATCAACCTAAGTGAAGGATCTAACAAGATGCAACCTAAATCATCATCATCTAATCACCAAGACAATTAACAAATGATGCAAATGCACTCAATCATTGCTATTCCTTAGGCATGAGATCCATAATCTTGATTAATCCTATGTCTAGGCACTAATCACTTCACTAATCATTAATCCCATTAGCAAAATGGTCATTTGTGGAACAACAATTAGCAAGCATTAAGATTTGTAACAAGATCAACCAAAAGAATGCCTTAGACAACTAATTCATTAGGCTAAGAACACAAATCCTTTGAATAATTGATCTTGGCATTTCATCGAACACCTTGTGTGCATGAAATGCCTAAGGTCTAAATCCACTTTTTCAAGCTAGATCTAGCATTAAACACATTAAGCAAAGAAGGAATGCAAAGACCTAATACCTAAGCATCACAAATCAATCATCAAGCCATCAAAAATCAAGCAAACCAAAATCCAACAAAAAGGTTCTAAGGCCTAAAGAACATGAAGAACAAAAGAGAAAAAGACATAAAAATAAAGAAATTGCATAAATAAAAGATAGAGTTGAAGAAATCTTCTCTAGAATGGCATAGATGTGAAGAACAATCCAAATCCCTCAAGAGAGAGAGTTAGGGTCGAGCCCCCACTCTTACAAGAAGAAAACTTAGGTTTAGAAATGTCTAAAATTTGCATAAATACACAAAGTGTTCGAACCGGGTCGACCCGAGGCAAATCGGGTCGGATCTTGGACTGGGCAGAGTTGATATGTGTCCACTAAATCGATGATAACTCCTGGAATATTACTCGGAATGAGCTGAATCTTCTTGCGTTAGAAAGCTAACTCAATTTTGCATGACTTTTATCAAGAGCTCAGATTAAACTGGGCGTGATAAGGCTTCCATCCGATATGATCTTTCAGCTGCTTCGGACTGCCTCTGCATTTTCCGACAGTGATATATCTTTAGTAAATCACCCGTATCTCCTGAACCTGATATCCGAATGACTTGATTCCAGCTGATCTGAACAGCTCACTCACTCCTCTACAACTTCAATGAATACCATTGAAGCTGAATCAGGCGGGAAGGTTCTCTTCCGGCCACATCTTTGAGACGCTTTGGGTGAACTCTTCCTTCTCCTTGTCCAAGTCCGGAAGGTTTCAACTCCATGTCCCCAAATGTTCTCCAAAACACCTAAAATAGAATCCAAAATATGCAAGAACTCACTATGACCTAATGCAAATGTCCTAAACTATAAATAAGATCTAAATGCAAGACAAAACCGTGATTATGCATGCAAATGGCACAAAACTCTAAGTAAAATGTATGCTAGAACATGTAAAATATATGAATATCAACTCCCCCAAACTTACTTCCTTGCTTGTCCTCAAGCAACAAATTAGGAAACAAGAAAGGGAAAAAGGTTGAAATGAGAGCTCAAATCCACAACATCATCGAAAAAGTTCAAATTCAATTGCCAAGTTACTAGCTCCAAGATGCGATCAAACAAGTCTACTCAAAATGAGCTAGCCATATCCTTCCCTACATGAATCAAACTCAAGCCTCGACCTACACAAGCAATCATTTCATCCAATCCTTTGACATTCATTAAATCGTTCAAGTGAATCATGTTTATGCAAGACAAGTGAATTCATTTGGCTAGGGTGAATGTCTTGAGATTAAGATGATCTCAAACGTATGGGCTTATTCCGATGCAAGGGATCTCTCAATGAATGGGTAAGCTTTAGAAAAATGCTAAGAGTAAAGAGCAATATATGCATACAAGGATAGATTTACATCTACCCATTGCCTAAAAGAAATGTCTCAACCCCTAGCAATTCTACCCATAAAACCCCAACCTAGGCTACCCTTATTCCATAAGGCTTTTTACCTTCTTCTTCCACACGTTTTCATCGTCTTCTTTCACTTGGGGGATTTTCTTCTTCTTCCTTGATTCATGGTATGGTGCTTTCACCTCACTTCTCTTAGCTCTTCTTGTTGATTTCTTTTGCTTTGTCTCCATCCTCATCACTTTGATGCTTTAGCCATATTTTTGGCTTCTTTTCCTTTTCTTTGAACATTTGGAGATCAACCTTGATGTTAAGAGCCAAATCAAACTTTAACACCAACCATGTATTCTTTGACAATTTCTCCTTCTTCACCTTTTTCTTCTTTTGACCTCAATTTTCATTCCCACAATGATTCCATCGATCAAACACTTTTGTTCATTCCAAACCCCAAAACTTCCCTTCCTAGCTAGCCTAGCCTAGTCTAGCCCGCAATGTCGAGCTAGATCTACATGCAAGCCTATCCTTGTCGCTCAAAACTCAACACTTTTTGCCAAGCTTACTCGAAAATTAGGCCTTACATACGCTCACTAAAGATTTGGCTTGAAAGGAGGGTAGGTTAGAGGTGTGGTAAACCGTTCCAATGATGGGAATCGGCTATTTGGGCTAACAAGAGAGTGGTAAAGTGAATAATATAGCCCAAATATGTATGTGGTATCCATGAATCACTATGCAATGCACAAACATGATAATTAAGTGTCAAAATTAAGGTTCTCACTTAGGTAGGATTGTAATCAAATCAAAACTTGCTTTAGCCAAGACATGAGTAATGAAACATGAGATCAAAATATGGTTCATCCTTGATTTCAAACTCAATCAAAAGCATCAAACAACTAACAACGATGGCAATGAGCCAAGCTCTTAGAATGATGTTACACATGGAAATCACATCATTGCTCTCAATGCAAATGCAAATGCAACCTATATGCAACTATAGACTCAATCTTAACATGAGATGCAACTAGATGCTTCTTTTTATGTTCAAAATTTTCAAATTTTTGTGGATGCATGATATGCATGAGACTGAAGTATGCAAAGAGAAAAATAAGAAAACAAAACACAAAGTCAAATGACACAAACCCCTCCCCCAAACTTGAATTGCACCGTCTCGGTGCAACAAAAGTCAAAGAGAGCGTAAACATAATGCAAGAATGTATATACAATGAAGCGGAGTGAGAATCATACCTTGGAATTGAATCGAGGAGGAGAGGAGTGTGATACGTTGTGGCTTAAATCCTTCTTTCATCACATATCACGACCTTGGACCCAAGAGACCCTTATTGATTGCTTGTTTTGTGTCTCAAGCTCGACAATGGATAGGCTTGGGGAGGTCCCCAAGGGTGCGTTTAACGTCACTAGCCTGACGGTTGCTTCCTCATTGTCACTCCCTTCATGAAAATCACAAGAAAAGTGAAAAGATTAGCAACAAAAGAAAATAAAAAGCTCTAGTCTCAAGAAGAATCAAAATCCTAATGATCAATGCTAAACCTCCCCGGCAACGGCGCCAAATTGATAGTAGGATTTTTGCAAGTCCCAAATCAATTACTCAAATCCCACTCATGTCATTGTGGTATTTAAGATATCGAACCAAAGAGGCTAAGATTGAAACACTAAGAATACATGAATCTTCTTGAGCTAGAGCAAATGTTTTTGGTTTTTATATTTTGAATCAAGAAAATGAAATGCAAGAAAGAAAACAAAGATAGAAAGTTGGAAAATGAATCAACCATGAAGAAGATGATTAATGAACAAACAATGATTATAAAGATTGAATTAAACACTATCCTAGAACATGGAATTCCCAATTATGACTAATCCACTCCCGTGGCACTAATCACTTTGTTAATCACCAAATCAAGAACAAACTCCCGTTTGTGATAAGATGATTAACAAGCATTAATCTCCAATTCCACTTAGCTCACTAATCACCCTAGACATCAACTCTCGTTGGCTAGGCAAGAAAAGCTCACAAAAGGTTTGGTTCAAGCATTTCATCGAACACCTATCGGGCGTGAAATGCTTAAGCTCTAGTTTTGATCTCTCAATCCAAAACTAGCTTTAAGATCAACCTAAGTGAAGGATCTAACAAGATGCAACCTAAATCATCATCATCTAATCACCAAGACAATTAACAAATGATGCAAATGCACTCAATCATTGCTATTCCTTAGGCATGAGATCCATAATCTTGATTAATCCTATGTCTAGGCACTAATCACTTCACTAATCATTAATCCCATTAGCAAAATGGTCATTTGTGGAACAACAATTAGCAAGCATTAAGATTTGTAACAAGATCAACCAAAAGAGTGCCTTAGACAACTAATTCCTTAGGCTAAGAACACAAATCCTTTGAATAATTGATCTTGGCATTTCATCGAACACCTTGTGTGCATGAAATGCCTAAGGTCTAAATCCACTTTTTCAAGCTAGATCTAGCATTAAACACATTAAGCAAAGAAGGAATGCAAAGACCTAATACCTAAGCATCACAAATCAATCATCAAGCCATCAAAAATCAAGCAAACCAAAATCCAACAAAAAGGTTCTAAGGCCTAAAGAACATGAAGAACAAAAGAGAAAAAGACATAAAAATAAAGAAATTGCATAAATAAAAGATAGAGTTGAAGAAATCTTCTCTAGAATGGCATAGATGTGAAGAACAATCCAAATCCCTCAAGAGAGAGAGTTAGGGTCGAGCCCCCACTCTTACAAGAAGAAAACTTAGGTTTAGAAATGTCTAAAATTTGCATAAATACACAAAGTGTTCGAACCGGGTCGACCCGAGGCAAATCGGGTCGGATCTTGGACTGGGCAGAGTTGATATGTGTCCACTAAATCGATGATAACTCCTGGAATATTACTCGGAATGAGCTGAATCTTCTTGCGTTAGAAAGCTAACTCAATTTTGCATGACTTTTATCAAGAGCTCAGATTAAACTGGGCGTGATAAGGCTTCCATCCGATATGATCTTTCAGCTGCTTCGGACTGCCTCTGCATTTTCCGACAGTGATATATCTTTAGTAAATCACCCGTATCTCCTGAACCTGATATCCGAATGACTTGATTCCAGCTGATCTGAACAGCTCACTCACTCCTCTACAACTTCAATGAATACCATTGAAGCTGAATCAGGCGGGAAGGTTCTCTTCCGGCCACATCTTTGAGACGCTTTGGGTGAACTCTTCCTTCTCCTTGTCCAAGTCCGGAAGGTTTCAACTCCATGTCCCCAAATGTTCTCCAAAACACCTAAAATAGAATCCAAAATATGCAAGAACTCACTATGACCTAATGCAAATGTCCTAAACTATAAATAAGATCTAAATGCAAGACAAAACCGTGATTATGCATGCAAATGGCACAAAACTCTAAGTAAAATGTATGCTAGAACATGTAAAATATATGAATATCAACTCCCCCAAACTTACTTCCTTGCTTGTCCTCAAGCAACAAATTAGGAAACAAGAAAGGGAAAAAGGTTGAAATGAGAGCTCAAATCCACAACATCATCGAAAAAGTTCAAATTCAATTGCCAAGTTACTAGCTCCAAGATGCGATCAAACAAGTCTACTCAAAATGAGCTAGCCATATCCTTCCCTACATGAATCAAACTCAAGCCTCGACCTACACAAGCAATCATTTCATCCAATCCTTTGACATTCATTAAATCGTTCAAGTGAATCATGTTTATGCAAGACAAGTGAATTCATTTGGCTAGGGTGAATGTCTTGAGATTAAGATGATCTCAAACGTATGGGCTTATTCCGATGCAAGGGATCTCTCAATGAATGGGTAAGCTTTAGAAAAATGCTAAGAGTAAAGAGCAATATATGCATACAAGGATAGATTTACATCTACCCATTGCCTAAAAGAAATGTCTCAACCCCTAGCAATTCTACCCATAAAACCCCAACCTAGGCTACCCTTATTCCATAAGGCTTTTTACCTTCTTCTTCCACACGTTTTCATCGTCTTCTTTCACTTGGGGGATTTTCTTCTTCTTCCTTGATTCATGGTATGGTGCTTTCACCTCACTTCTCTTAGCTCTTCTTGTTGATTTCTTTTGCTTTGTCTCCATCCTCATCACTTTGATGCTTTAGCCATATTTTTGGCTTCTTTTCCTTTTCTTTGAACATTTGGAGATCAACCTTGATGTTAAGAGCCAAATCAAACTTTAACACCAACCATGTATTCTTTGACAATTTCTCCTTCTTCACCTTTTTCTTCTTTTGACCTCAATTTTCATTCCCACAATGATTCCATCGATCAAACACTTTTGTTCATTCCAAACCCCAAAACTTCCCTTCCTAGCTAGCCTAGCCTAGTCTAGCCCGCAATGTCGAGCTAGATCTACATGCAAGCCTATCCTTGTCGCTCAAAACTCAACACTTTTTGCCAAGCTTACTCGAAAATTAGGCCTTACATACGCTCACTAAAGATTTGGCTTGAAAGGAGGGTAGGTTAGAGGTGTGGTAAACCGTTCCAATGATGGGAATCGGCTATTTGGGCTAACAAGAGAGTGGTAAAGTGAATAATATAGCCCAAATATGTATGTGGTATCCATGAATCACTATGCAATGCACAAACATGATAATTAAGTGTCAAAATTAAGGTTCTCACTTAGGTAGGATTGTAATCAAATCAAAACTTGCTTTAGCCAAGACATGAGTAATGAAACATGAGATCAAAATATGGTTCATCCTTGATTTCAAACTCAATCAAAAGCATCAAACAACTAACAACGATGGCAATGAGCCAAGCTCTTAGAATGATATTACACATGGAAATCACATCATTGCTCTCAATGCAAATGCAAATGCAACCTATATGCAACTATAGACTCAATCTTAACATGAGATGCAACTAGATGCTTCTTTTTATGTTCAAAATTTTCAAATTTTTGTGGATGCATGATATGCATGAGACTGAAGTATGCAAAGAGAAAAATAAGAAAACAAAACACAAAGTCAAATGACACAAACCCCTCCCCCAAACTTGAATTGCACCGTCTCGGTGCAACAAAAGTCAAAGAGAGCGTAAACATAATGCAAGAATGTATATACAATGAAGCGGAGTGAGAATCATACCTTGGAATTGAATCGAGGAGGAGAGGAGTGTGATACGTTGTGGCTTAAACCCTCCTTTCATCACATATCACGACCTTGGACCCAAGAGACCCTTATTGATTGCTTGTTTTGTGTCTCAAGCTCGACAATGGATAGGCTTGGGGAGGTCCCCAAGGGCGCGTTTAACGTCACTAGCTTGACGGTTGCTTCCTCATTGTCACTCCCTTCATGAAAATCACAAGAAAAGTGAAAAGATTAGCAACAAAAGAAAATAAAAAGCTCTAGTCTCAAGAAGAATCAAAATCCTAATGATCAATGCTAAACCTCCCCGGCAACGGCGCCAAATTGATAGTAGGATTTTTGCAAGTCCCAAATCAATTACTCAAATCCCACTCATGTCATTGTGGTATTTAAGATATCGAACCAAAGAGGCTAAGATTGAAACACTAAGAATACATGAATCTTCTTGAGCTAGAGCAAATGTTTTTGGTTTTTATATTTTGAATCAAGAAAATGAAATGCAAGAAAGAAAACAAAGATAGAAAGTTGGAAAATGAATCAACCATGAAGAAGATGATTAATGAACAAACAATGATTATAAAGATTGAATTAAACACTATCCTAGAACATGGAATTCCCAATTATGACTAATCCACTCCCGTGGCACTAATCACTTTGTTAATCACCAAATCAAGAACAAACTCCCGTTTGTGATAAGATGATTAACAAGCATTAATCTCCAATTCCACTTAGCTCACTAATCACCCTAGACATCAACTCTCGTTGGCTAGGCAAGAAAAACTCACAAAAGGTTTGGTTCAAGCATTTCATCGAACACCTATCGGGCGTGAAATGCTTAAGCTCTAGTTTTGATCTCTCAATCCAAAACTAGCTTTAAGATCAACCTAAGTGAAGGATCTAACAAGATGCAACCTAAATCATCATCATCTAATCACCAAGACAATTAACAAATGATGCAAATGCACTCAATCATTGCTATTCCTTAGGCATGAGATCCATAATCTTGATTAATCCTATGTCTAGGCACTAATCACTTCACTAATCATTAATCCCATTAGCAAAATGGTCATTTGTGGAACAACAATTAGCAAGCATTAAGATTTGTAACAAGATCAACCAAAAGAGTGCCTTAGACAACTAATTCCTTAGGCTAAGAACACAAATCCTTTGAATAATTGATCTTGGCATTTCATCGAACACCTTGTGTGCATGAAATGCCTAAGGTCTAAATCCACTTTTTCAAGCTAGATCTAGCATTAAACACATTAAGCAAAGAAGGAATGCAAAGACCTAATACCTAAGCATCACAAATCAATCATCAAGCCATCAAAAATCAAGCAAACCAAAATCCAACAAAAAGGTTCTAAGGCCTAAAGAACATGAAGAACAAAAGAGAAAAAGACATAAAAATAAAGAAATTGCATAAATAAAAGATAGAGTTGAAGAAATCTTCTCTAGAATGGCATAGATGTGAAGAACAATCCAAATCCCTCAAGAGAGAGAGTTAGGGTCGAGCCCCCACTCTTACAAGAAGAAAACTTAGGTTTAGAAATGTCTAAAATTTGCATAAATACACAAAGTGTTCGAACCGGGTCGACCCGAGGCAAATCGGGTCGGATCTTGGACTGGGCAGAGTTGATATGTGTCCACTAAATCGATGATAACTCCTGGAATATTACTCGGAATGAGCTGAATCTTCTTGCGTTAGAAAGCTAACTCAATTTTGCATGACTTTTATCAAGAGCTCAGATTAAACTGGGCGTGATAAGGCTTCCATCCGATATGATCTTTCAGCTGCTTCGGACTGCCTCTGCATTTTCCGACAGTGATATATCTTTAGTAAATCACCCGTATCTCCTGAACCTGATATCCGAATAACTTCATTCCAGCTGATCTGAACAGCTCACTCACTCCTCTACAACTTCAATGAATACCATTGAAGCTGAATCAGGCGGGAAGGGTTTCGTCCGGCTACATCTTTGAGACGCTTTGGGTGAACTCTTCCTTCTCCTTGTCCAAGTCCGGAAGGTTTCAACTCCATGTCCCCAAATGTTCTCCAAAATACCTAAAATAGACTCCAAAATATGCAAGAACTCACTATGACCTAATGCAAATGTCCTAAACTCTAAATAAGATCTAAATGCAAGACAAAACCGTGATTATACATGCAAATGGCACAAAACTCTAAGTAAAATGTATGCTAGAACATGTAAAATATATGAATATCACTGGTATTGGTGGTTTGTACCGGTTGGTGGCGTCGGACGGATACAGATCGGTATTGGCCTTGGAGATGAGTGCCGCATGGGAGTTGGCCGGTACCGGAAAGAGAGTTGCGCCGGTATTAGTCACTGCATCCATACCGGCTGGGTGATACCGCTTGGATATTGCCTCCATACCGGCTGGGTGATACCGCTCGATGATGGCCGGTGCAGTTCTTATTTGTGTGCATGTCGCATGGGAGCTGGCCGGTACGGGAAAGGGAGCTGGCCGGTATTAGTCACTGCCTCCATACCGGCTGGACAATGCCGGATGGATGTTGGCAGGTACGGTGGCCTAGAAATGGCCCTTTTCCCTTAGCCTTCTTCTCTTGCTTCAAGATTGAGTGTGCTCGATTCCATGTTCCCCAATCACCTCCAAAATGCCTCAAAGTACCTAGAAAACACTCAAATTTGTGCAAGACTCACTAAGACCTAATGAGAATTATCTAAACTCTAAATGAGAACAAAACATCAAAGAAATGCTAAGAAACACATGTATGAGATTCAAAATACCTAGATAAATGCATGCTAAAAAGAGTAAAATATGAGAATATCAACTCCCCCAAACTTATTCATTTGCTTGTCCTCAAGCAAACAAACAAGAAAAAGAAGAGAGAGAGATATGAATATGGGAGCTAGAATCCAAAAACATCAACAAAAGAAGTCAAGCTCAATGTCCTAGTTGGTAATTCTAAAATGCATTCAAGTTAACCTTACTCCAAAAGAGTTAGCCCACACGAATCAAATCCATGTTTCAACCTACACAAGCATTCATATTGCCAAACCCTTTGACATTCATTAGATTGTTTCAAGTGAATCATATTCATGCACAATAAGTAAATTCATTTGGCTAAGTGATATGGTCTTGAGATGAAGATGATCTCAAACATATGCAGGTAGTCAAATGCACGGGATCACTCTATGACAGAACAAACTTCGGCAAAATGCTAAAGGTAAAAAGCAATCGATGCATACAAGGATAAACTTACATCTACCCAATGCTCCAAATACATGTGTCCTTAAATCTAAACTCCATGAAGTCTAAAACCCAAGCTACCCTTTTCAAAAGACATTTTGCCTTCATGCCCCACACGCTTTCTTGTTTCTCCACTTCATCTTCTTCTCACTTAGGGTAATACCTTCTTCTCCGTTGAACTTGTGGCTTGGTGTTCTTCCTTTTTCTAGTTGCTTTAGCTCTTCTTTTTCTTCTTTCTTTGTGTTGCCTCATTTCTCATCACTTGATACTTTTGCCAAATTTTTGGCTTCCATCCTTTTTACTTTACACTTTGAGGCTAATCCTAACACTAAGAGCTATTCTTATGGCTTGTCACCAACCACTTCATATTTTTGCATTCCCTTTTTCGCGTTCTCCCCATCTTTTTCTTCCTTTCCACTTCACTCTTCTTCTCACTTATCGTTTTCATCATTCACACCCATTCCTCTATCCTATCTAGCCTATCCTAGTCTAGCTCTTGATGTATGAGCTAGATCTACATGCAAACATATCCTTGTCGCCCTAAACCTAACACGTTTTGCCAAGTTTATTCTAAATTAAGGCCTCACAATCACACACTAGAGTTTCAAGGCTTGAAGGACGGTTTAGTTAAGGGTGTGGTAAACCGTTTCAAAAATGAGAATCGGTAATTTGAGCTAACAAGAGTGGTAAAAAGGGAAAGATAGCCCAAATATATATGTTGGTATCCATGAATTCACTTATGAGATGCACAAACATGATAATTAAAATGTCAAGATTAAGGTTCTCATTATATAGGGTTGGGATCAATTCAAAGCTTGATTCAATCAAAACATGAACATATATAGAGACACAAGATCAAAGCATGGTTCTTCCTTACTTTCTAACCAACTTGAAATGCATTAGAAATCTACAAACTAGGGCATTGAACTAACTCCTTAAGTTGATACTTTACAAGGAAAGGCTAATCATTGCTCCCAATCCATATGAATGCAAACCCTATATGAACTCTAGATTCATTCTTAAAATGAGATGCAGCTAGGTGACTTCTTTTTGAGTTGCAAAAGTTCAAAACATTTCGATTTTTATGAGTTTTCTATGCCATAAGTGAATGCATGATATGCATGAGACTCAAGATGCAAAATCGAAAATAAGAATAAAGAACACAATGCTAAATACCGGTCCCTCCCCCAAACTTAAATCACAACGTCTCGGTGTGGAAGGCAATTAAGGGAGAGATCAAAAACAAAAGATAAAAACAAAGACTCAAAAGAGAAGAGTTACTTACAAAGGAGGAGTGGTACTATGGGAATGGAGAGAATGGAGAGCTTTCCAACATCAAACATCGTTCTTGCTTTGCCAAGACCTTGCTACCATCAAGAACCATGAGACCACTTAGTAAAAACATTAAAAAGCACTTAAAAAGATAGAAAATATGTACAAAGATAGACATGGGAATGTCTCCCAAGTGCGCTTTGTTTAACGTCATTAAGCTCGACGTTCGTTACCCTTTTAGACGGGTGTGAGAGGAGTGTTAGCACTCTTTGGTGGGTCCTTGAGCTCGAGAATGATCTTGCTCATGAGCTCTTGAAGACCGGTTTGCCCCTTCTCTTTAAGCTCCGGTGTGATAGTCGCTTTAACCGAAGCAAAAGGTTTGGACCATCCCTTGCACTTGATCTTGTACTCAATCACCCTATCTTCATGTTTCCAAGAAGTGAGAGTCATGATGGAATTGGTCTAGCATGGTCTTGTCCTCATCATTACCATAACCCAAAGCTTCTTTTCCATGAGAATATACCTTCTTGTTACAAGCTCTTGGGGGTGAAGCCAAATTCGTTGTCGCACAACTACCCACATACTCGACTCTTTCAACACGGATCTCATCATCCTCAATGGTAATTGTGCCACAAAGCCCATGTGATGGAGACTTCATTAGGTAAAGGAGCTTATCATTGATGTTCTTGAGCATAACCCTCTTGTTTTTTAAATCTATTTGAGGAATGGAGTCCCAAGAAAGAGAGGTAGCTTTTTGGTTCGCTCCATCTCCATTACAATGAAGTCCGTTGGTACAAGGCACTCTCCAATTTTGAGGGGATAGTCTTCTACAAGGCCAAGTGGTTTCTTCGAAGAAGAATCTCCAAACGTGATGGTGGAGGGGTAATCCTCCATACTCTTAATCCCGAGACTCTGAAACATCTCCAAGGACATGACGTTCACACTCGATCCCGAGTCACACAAAGCATCATTTATCTTTAAGTCCCCAAGAGAGAAAGAGATAGAGAATTTACTGAGATTTCCAAGCTTTGGGATAGACTTAGGCTCAACCCTCGTTATGCTTGTTGAATCAAAGATAGCCATAAGCTCTTCCACTTTCTCTCGGTTCTCAAGTATGTTTTTGATGAACTTTTGGTGTTGTGGGACTTGAAACAAGTCACTCTCACTAGGCAAAGGTGCTCCAATCTTATTCATGTTTGCTTTGAAGCTTGAAAGCACTTTCTTTTGAGCCTTGGTGAGAAAACGACCGGGAAATGGAAGTGGAGGCTCATATCGAGAATATCCAATGTAAGAGGCTTCTTTCCTAGACATCACATGTGTCTTCATATTTTTCTTCTTAACCACGTCCTTGAGAGACTTTTCAACCTCCATTTGTGTAGAGATCACTTGCTCTTCAACAAAGATCACATCATCTTCATTCCCAAGGGTCACCCCCCCCCCACCTTGTTTCTCAATGTCTTCATTGAGCTTTGAGGGGACATCTCTAAGGAGAAGTTCTTCGACTTGTGAACCATAGAGTAGAAGCTCAATTTCTCTAATAGCGGCTTCAATTTCATCATTGGTATACGATTCATTTAAGGATATAGTGTTGCAATACTCCTTTGGGCTTTCATCGACCTTACCCTTGAGTTTCTCCATGAGTTTATTTAATCATTGTCCCCTATGCATATGAATGCGATCCCACATGCTTCTAGACTCAATCCTTTAAAAAAAAAAATGATGCAAAACTATATGATTTCTTTTTAGATGTTTTTTTTTCAAAATGTATGATTTTTATGTATGACTCAAAGACAAACCAAATAAGACAAAGAAAACAATGTTAAATGACAAAGACCTCTCCCCGGGCTTAAGTCACACCGTCTCAGTGGGAAAAGAGTCCAAAGAGAGAGTAAAAATGCAATTCAAAAAGTATATACAAAAGGTCAAGTGAGGTACCTTGGAGATATGGAGATGATGGGGTTGATCTGCCGTTTTTTTTTTTTTTTTTTTTTGCTAAAATGTAATATTAATTAATCAACGAAAGAAGAGTTATGTACAGAGTTTGAGACTTAACTTGCTGATCGTTAAGCTTAGGAATGGGAAAAACTTCATAATGTAAAACAGGGAAAAACAGAGTAGTAATGCAGAAAACAATCCAGCTGAACAGTGGCTTTAGCGACAAGGAATGGATTGGAGTTCGTTCCAACGAGTTAGCAAGTCAATGGATGCTTCATCTTGGTTTGTGGATAACGATGGAAGACGAAGTCGGTTGTCCTTATCAATGGCATGAGTGAGTAAGAGAGCGGGGCGAGAGGGTTGATGGTGACGACGACCATTTCGCTCCCGCCAAATGTAATAGACGGTGGTCTGAAACGCTAGTCGAGCGAGTAAGGAGTCCAGTCCGTTTCGTCTTTTTTTCAAAACATCATGAGTGGTGATTGACCAATCTGGGTTTGTTCGCCCCTGAAGAAGTCCCGAGCATAGCCAATTCCAGACCGTGAACGAGTACGGACAAGCAAAAAATAGGTGATCTCTCGATTCATTGTATTCTCCACATAAGAGGCATGGTTGAACCTGACCCCATTGTCTCATTCTCTCTCCCGTGGAAAGCTTGTCGCGAATCGCTAGCCAAGTGATAAAACCATAACGTGGAATCGATTGAGAGAACCAAATCAGTTGACTCCACCAAACCGACGGACCTGGTTTTCTAATCTGCTCCCATGTTGATTTAGTGGAGAAAAAGGGTTTGTACTCATTCTGGTTATGGCACCAAAGAACATTATCTTGTCCGGCTTCAGCGCACGGTGTCGGTAACAAACGAATCCGGTTCAGCAGAGCTTGAATAGTCACATTCCGACATCGACAGAAGTTCCAGACGTTGTTGCGAACTGCATCAAAGACCAGAACGTGCCGATTTAAACCCAAAATGCGAGTTCCCGCCTCACCCAAAATTTCTATAAGCCTTCCAATTTGCAGCCAATCATCATACTAGAAGTATGTAGCTTCTCCATTTCTGATTTCGTGTCGGATGAACTCCGAAGCTAGCGGCCGAAGCTTAAGTAGTTTTTTCCAAATCCACGAGCCTCGAGAATTCCCAGGAGCGTCCCAGAATGAAGATTGACGGAGCAGATAGTGGCGGGTCCAAGCTACCCACAATGAACTCGTATTTTCGAATAGACGCCAAATAAGTTTCAAGGAGAAAACACGGGAGGCGTCATGCAATCTGCGGATGCCCAAACCCCCTTCTTTTTTGGGTTTGCACACATCCTCCCAAGCTACTTTAGCTCTGGTAGTGATATGGCTGGTGCCCGACCAGAGAAAAGCGGAGCACATACTCTCTATTGCATCAAAACAAGACTTTGGTAGCCGAAAAGCTGCGCACCAGAAGTTTGTCGTGCTGGATATGACAGACTGAAGGAGTTGTAATCTACCCACGAAAGAGAGTGATTTACTTGACCAAGAGTTCATACGACTGCGGATTTTATCAATGAGCGGCTCGTAGTCCTGACGAGTCATTGTTTTGGTCGTGAGAGGCAGTCCAAGATATCTGATTGGGAGTTGTTCCAAGGGAAAACCAAGTTCCTGGGCAGTGAGTTGAAGGGAGTTATGAGTACGACCGGCCATAAATAAGGAGGATTTTGATGCATTGATCGCGAGCCCGTAGCGCTTTCAAAGTCGAGAAGTACCTCCCTTGTACCTCGAAGAGTGTTCTCTGTCCCATCCATGAACACTAGCATGTCATCTGCAAAGCTCAAGTGAGTAATATGGAGATCTCGGCATAACGGATGATAACATATTCTTCCCTCGCTTGCTGCTTTGTTCAGCAGTAAAGACAGAACATTTATCGCGATTACGAATAGATACGGCGATAGCGAGCATCCTTGTCGTAACCCTCCACTACTTGTGAAGAAACCCTCAAGGTCCCCATTCACTAAAACTGAGAAAGCCGCCGTAGTAATACAGTTACGAATCCACATGACAAACATCGCCGGAAAGCCCATGATTTGGAGGGTAGAGATAATAAAGTCCCATCGTACCGTATCGAAAGCCTTCGTAATATCCAATTTTAGCACACAACGGGGTGAAATAGAGTCCTTGTGGTAGTCCTTAACAAGCTCAGTTGCTAACAGTACGTTTTCTAGTATGAGACGTCCTTTGATGAATGCACTCTGATTTGGGACCATACTATCCGGCAGAACCGCTTTGAGCCTCTTAGCAATGATTTTGGAGATGATTTTGTAGATTATATTGCAGCATGCAATATGACGATAATCACGAATCGTTTGAGCATCAGTCTTCTTCGGTATTAAACAAAGCATTGTTGCGTTCACGCCATTTGGCATGAAGCCGTAGACAAAGAATGACTGCACCGAAACTACCAGATCTGCTCCAATTACAGTCCACGCTGCCTCATAAAACTCAGTGTGTTTTGATCACCATATCTTAACCACGTAATTCTCGATTTCTGACCAAAGAAACGCTCTTCTATTCTAGCAAAGTGGTGCCAAATCACGGAAGCTTCTGTAGCAGCCATGACATTTTCCGGCGTCGGAGCTAGGAGAGCTTGAGTTTTTTTTTCGCATAATATGTTGAAAGCTTCTTTTGTTTTTCCGGTGATTGATATCATCACATTTTGCATCATTCAAGCATCCGTTTCATATAGGTTTAGAGTCATTTACATGTAGTTCATGATACTTCTTTAGCATTTAGGTCATTTTAGGAGTCTAGTGTGTCTACATTCAGTCCTAGAGAGTCCTTGCATGTTTTGGATCGTATTTCAGGTAAAAGCAAGCTCAACACCCAGCATCGATCGATACCAGGTGTGGCACCTAGTATCGATCGACACCGAGGGGCAATACCGATGCCACTGCTCGGTGTCACAGCTCGGTACTGCCACAGGGATAACCCGGGGGAAATGGCCTTAACACGGAGCAAAGATACCGAGGAGTGACCTCGGTATCGACTGAAGTGACCTCGGTATCGACTGAAGCAGCATCGATCGATACCAGGATCAGCACCAGGTATCGATCGACACCGAGGGGCAATACCGATGCTCCTGCTCGATACCACAGCTCGGTATTGCCACAGGAAGATCCCGGGGGAAATGGCCCTTAACACGGAGATGTGATACCGAGGAGTGACCTCGGTATCACTGAAGAACAAACCCGGTGCGTCCTCGGTATCGATCGATACCCTCGGTATCGATCGATACCAAGCCTTTTTATCCACTTAAACCGGGTCGGTACCCGGTTTGTTCCGGGTCGACCCGGTTCGTTACTATTGACTATTTAAGCCCAAAAACCTAATTTGTGAGGGCTAAGTCTTTTTCTAAGCAAAAACCTCTCTAAGAGTGATTTGTAAGAGATTGATCCTTTATTTTTATATGCAATTTGAGTATTGTCTTCTTGATTGAATCCATTTATGTTCTACTTTCTAATCATTCAATCATCTTGATCATGAGCTTTAACACTTCTTTCCTTGGGTTTGTTAACCCCATGATGATTAGTGAGTAGTCTTAAGGATCTTGGGATGAGGTTGATTAGGGGGATCTAGGGTTTGATTAGTGGTGTTTAGGATTAGATAATCTTATATCCCTTCTTGTCTAGAGTCCCTAATGCTAGATCTAGCTTGAAAGAGTGGGTCTAGATCATTAGGCATTTCATGAACACCAAGTGTTTGATGAAATGCCAAGACCAAACTAGACAAGAGATTTATGTTCCTAACCTAAGACATTAGTTGTTTAGGGCATTTCTTTGGTTGATCTTGTTATAATTCTTAATGCTTGCTAATTGATAATCCACAAATGATGATTTGCTAATGGGTTTGATAATTAGCATAGAGATTAGTTGCTTGAAAGAGAACTAATCTAGATTAGAGATCTATTGCCTAGGGATTAGCTTCTTGAGTAATTGAACACCACTAATTAGACTTAGATCACCTTTTAATCATTAACCTTATCTCTTGTTCCGCTTTTGTTAATTGAATTACATCTTGCTTAGTTATTTTACTTGCTTAAGTTTGGATACTTAACAACAAACCACTCGTTTAGCTTAAATTACCTTTGAACCTTGCATGCTTAGTGTTTAGAATAGTCCCAATTATGGATTGATAACCTCCTTACTACATCAAATTGGGGATATTGATACCTCGTAAGAGACTAAAAAGTCTTGTATCAATTTGGCGCCGTTGCCATATTGGGATGTGTTTTAACATTAAGGTTTAGGCTCTTTGTGAGATTAAGCTTTATTTCCTACAAAGTTACTAATCTTGTTTGCTTTCAATTGCTCTCTCTAAACCTATAGGTGCATGCATACGCGATCTCGAGGCAACGACAATCTAGTTGGACGACGAGACGACATACATCGATTACAAAGACGGTTTCGAACAAGAGAAGGAAGTGTAAGACAACAAGAAGTTGAGATCAACATGGAACACTATGAGAACGTTCCACTTGGGAACATCAATGAAGCCATTCCCCACCAACGGAACGGTGGGAATGGAGATGGACACGGCAACATCCAATGTGGTAATGGAAACCATCCCGCACAAGGTGGTAATGGAAACCATCCCGCACAAGGTGGTAATCGAAACCACCCTCTTCCACCCGCCCGGCCAAGAGGTCCCAACCATCCACCAAGAGCTAGAAACGTTGTTGGAGAAGGTGATGCCGCTAATGCTCACCAAAACCGCCAAGGCATTCAAGCTCCACCGGTGGAGAATAACAACTTCGAAGTCAAACCGGGAGTGATCAACATGGTTCAAGCCAATAAATTTCATGGCTTGTCCATGGAGGATCCATTGGACCACATTGACCAATTTGACCGGATATGTGGTCTCACGAAGATCAATGGGGTCTCCGAAGATGGGTTCAAGCTTCGTCTCTTCCCATTCTCTTTGGGTGACAAGGCTCACCAATGGGAAAAGACCTTACCTCAAGGATCTATCACTTCGTGGGATGATTGCAAACGCGCGTTTCTCGCCAAATTCTTCTCACCGGCTAGAACCGCCAAGCTTCGCAACGAGATCTCAAGTTTCACACAACGATCGAATGAGTCTTTCAATGAGGCTTGGGAGAGATTTAGAAGCTACACGTCTCAATGTCCACATCACAACTTTAGCAACGCTTCTCTCCTTAGCACGCTCTACCGTGGTGCTTTACCTAAGATCCGTATGCTTCTTGACACGGCATCTAACGGGAACTTCTTGGCTAAAGATGTTGAGGAAGCAATGGAGCTTGTCGAGAATTTGGCCCAAAGTGACGGTACCTATGGCGATGACTATGACCGCGCCACAAGGACCACTAGTGATTTTGATGAGAACAAACGGGCCAAGGACATGAAAGCTCTTAATGACAAGTTGGACAAGCAAGCCAATTTGATTGACAAAATACTAGTGTCCTCCCAAAAGACGGTCAACTTTGTGGATGCTTATGATGAGAACCAAGGTTATTTTCAAGAGGAGAACGTAGACATGAACACTCAAGAGGAGGTTAACTACTTGGGGAATCAAGGGAACTTCCATAACCAAAGAAATTACCAACGTCAAGGTTTCAATCAAAACTATCGGAACCACCCAAACTTCTCCTACCGGAAGACTAATGTGGAAAACCCACAAGATCAAGTCTACCCTACTCAACCTACTCAACCTCAAGGAGCCCCACAAAAACAATTTCAACCACAAGGGCAAACTTCTACTACCAACAATCAAGCATTTGTCCCAAGGAATCAATTCCAAGGGAACCAAGGTGGGTTTCAACACAAAGCTCCACCCGGTTTTCAAGCACCTACTTCTCAACCGAAAGAACTTGACTTGAGCTCCATGTTCCAACAACTACTTAAGGGACAAGCGGAAATCCATACAAAGGTGGATTGCTCTTACAATGACCTCAACACAAAGATTGAGGCTTTGAACTCCAAGGTTAAACACATGGAGAACAAAAGTGCCGCTTCATCTTCCCGACCACAAGGTCAACTACCGGGCAAATCCGAAGCAAATCCCAAGGAGTATGTCAATGCAATAACTTTGCGAAGTGGCACGCTCTTGCCTACAAGAGAAGCCCCTTCTCCCATCAATGCGGACATTGAGGACCAAAGTGGGGGGGTGGAACTTCAAGAGGATGAGGTAGTGAAGGAGCACGAAGGGGTTGAAGAAGTCGAGAAGATTAAGCCTAGAGTTGTTGGCGCTCAAGAGAAGCCAAAGAAGAGTGTTTTCGTCCCAAAGCCATATGTCCCAAAGCTACCTTTTCCGGGTCGTTTCAAGAAACAACTCATGGACAAGTATAAGGCTATTTTTGATAGGCAAATGGAGAAAGTGGAACTAACAATGCCTTTGGTGGATGCATTTTTACTTGTCCCCCAATATGCCAAGTTTTTGAAAGATGCGGTTAATGAAAGAGCCAAGGAGATGGAATCCATGGTCATCCTAACTCATGAATGTAGTGCCATTATACAAAAGAAGATGGTACCCAAGAAGCTAGGAGACCCGGGATCCTTTATCTTACCTTGTGCTCTTGGACCTCTAGCCTTCAATCATTGCTTATGTGATCTTGGAGCAAGTGTGAGCCTCATGCCATTCTCGGTAGCTAAGAGATTAGGCTTCACACGCTACAAAGCTTGCAACATCTCTATAATATTGGCGGATAGGAGTGTGCGGGTCCCCATTGGTCTACTTGAGGATCTACCAATTGTGGTGAAGGATTTCATCGTCCCCACGGACTTTGTGGTTCTTGAAATGGATGAACAACCAAAAGACCCTCTTATCTTTGGTAGACCGTTCCTAGCGACCGCGGGAGCGATCATCGACGTAAGGAAGGGCAAGATAGATCTCCATTTGGGTAAAGGGGAAGTGCTTGAGTTTGACATCAACAAAGTAATGAAGAAGCCCACTATAGATGGGCAATGTTTCTACATCGAGACCAGGGACGAGTTGGCCGATGAATTACTTGAAGAAATGAGAGTGGAAGATGGGTTAGAAGTGGTTTTGACAAGGGAGCACGGTGATCATGGGTTTTTGAGCAAGGAGAGTCTAGGCTATGAACTTCTCATGGATTCCCATAAGCCGGTTGACAAGGACACCACGTTTATTGAGTTGTGCGTCCGGGGTACCACGGTTCAAGAAGAGTTCGTTCTAGCATTCGAAGAGACTAGCAATGGTAAGACTAGTTTTGAGGAGGACGATTGGAGCGAACTCAAGGCCCCAAAGGTGGACCTAAAGCAACTTCCCGCGGGATTAAGGTATGCGTTCTTAGGTCCAAATGAGTCATACCCGGTTATCGTGAACGAGAGTCTAGATGAAAATGAACTATCTTCCCTTCTTGTGGAACTTAGGAAGTATAGGAAAGCTATTGGCTATTCTTTAGATGATATCAAGGGTATTTCCCCAAGTTTGTGCACGCATAGAATCCATTTAGAGGATGAATCGAGGACCTCTATTGAACATCAAAGAAGGTTAAACCCTAATTTGAAAGATGGTGTAAAGAGAGAGATTCTTAAGCTCTTGGACGCGGGGATTATCTACCCAATATCGGATAGTACATGGGTCTCCCCGGTTCATTGCGTACCTAAGAAAGGGGGGATGACGGTTGTTAGAAATGACAAAAATGAAATGATTCCTACTAGGACGATAACCGGGCATAGGATGTGCATCGACTATAGGAAGTTAAACTCATCCACTCGAAAAGATCATTTCTCGTTACCTTTCATAGACCAAATGCTTGAACGTCTCGCTAATCATCTTTTTTATTGTTTCCTAGACGGTTATTCGGGGTTCTTTCAAATACCCATACACCCAAATGACCAAGAGAA
>PKML01040716.1:210102-259120 GCA_002933935.1 Eutrema yunnanense
GAAGCCGTGAATGGTATGGAGGAAGCTAGCGGTCTACAAGATGAAAAGCTACCATGGTTTGCGGATCTAGTCAACTACCTAGTTTGTGCGAAGGAACCGCCTTTGGATGGGTATAAGAAGAGGAAGTTCTTCCACGACATCACTAGATACTATTGGGACGAGCCCTACTTGTACAAGTTGTGTTCGGATGGGTTGTATAGAAAGTGCGTAGCGGAAGAAGAGGTGCAAGGGATCCTACTCCATTGTCACGTTTCAACCTATGGCGGGCATCACGCATCCTACAAAACCGCTACAAAAGTCTTGCAATCCGGCTTTTGGTGGCCTTCGTTATTCAAGGACGCACATACCTTCGTCTCCACGTGTGATGCATGCCAACGGAAAGGGAATATTGGGAGGAGAGATGAAATGCCCCAAAACCCAATCCTTGTGGTAGAGATGTTTGACGTGTGGGGCATCGACTTTATGGGACCTTTCCCGTCATCATATGGTAACCAATACATATTGGTGGCGGTCGATTACGTCTACAAATGGGTAGAAGCCATTGCAAACCCGACTAACGATGCCAAGGTCGTTCTAAAATTGTTCAAATCCGTAATCTTCCCGAGGTTCGAAGTTCCGAGAGTGGTCATTAGCGATGGAGGTAGTCATTTCATCAACAAGGTGTTTGAAAGCTTACTAAAGAAGCACGGTGTGAAGCATAAGGTAGCAACGCCTTACCACCCTCAAACGAGTGGCCAAGTAGAAGTGTCAAACCGGCAAATCAAGGCCATACTTGAGAAGACGGTTGGAGGTTCAAGGAAGGATTGGGCCAACAAGTTGGATGATGCCCTATGGGCATACTGGACCGCCTTTAAAACACCTATAGGGACTACACTATTCAACTTGCTTTATGGGAAGTCGTGCCACCTACCAGTTGAGTTGGAATACAAAGCCCTATGGGCGGTGAAGCTACTTAATTTCGACATCAAGACCGCACAAGAGAGGCGGTTGATCCAACTTCACGAGTTAGAGGAGACTAGGCTCGATGCCTATGAGAGTTCGAGAATCTACAAGGAGAGGACCAAAGCATTCCACGACAAGAGGATTGTGCACAAAGACTTCAAGGTTGGGGACCTAGTGTTGGTATTCAATTCCCGGTTGAAGCTTTTTCCCGGGAATCTCAAGTCGAGGTGGTCGGGTCCGTTTGAGGTTGAGGAAGTAAGGCCGTATGGGGCCGTTATGCTTGTTAACAAAGAGGGCCAAGATTTCATTACAAACGGCCAAAGACTCAAACCCTACCGGGCTGATCAAACCGTCGAGAAGGGAGGATCGATCCCCCTCGATGATGTCCCTCTAGCCTAAGAACGGTAACAAACGTCGAACTTAGTGACATTAAACAAAGTGCTCTTCGGAGACACCCCAAGCTTATCATTGTACATACTTTCTTTTTGTTTATCTTATTTTTCTATCTCGCTAGATCTTTTTGATGTTCTTGTTGAGTTTGCATAGGGAATTCAAAGGCAAAAAGGAGGATACCTAGGTGTGACACCGGGTGTCGATCGATACCAGGTGTAACACCAGGTATCGATCGACACCGATGAGAGAAATCGGTTTGCCGAGTTATGCCAGGGACCAATACCGACGTCACAGGTCGGTACCACAGCTCGGTATCCAGACAAGGGAAAAACGTCCTTAATACCGAGCAGTAACACCGAGGAGTGTCCTCGGTATTGATCAAAACCGAGGAGAGTCCTCGGTATCGATCGATACCGAGCAATGTGACACCGAGTATCGATCGATACTGAGGACCCGACCCAGGTAAGTCTTCTTCTTCTTTCTTCTTGTTGCGACCAAACCCAGTTTTTTTACTCCTCCTTCGCGATTCTAGAGAGAATTTTACCCAATCTCCCTCTTTTCTCAACCAAATTTGGTGATTCAAAGCCCTATAATCTCGATTTTCACTGCACTTTTTGGATTTATCATCAATTCAAGCATCTAACCCAAATTCCCCAAGGTATTATTCAATTAAATTTTTGAAAACCATGATTTTGTTCTTGAAGAAACATTGCTTGAATATGGTTTGATATTGTTGGTTCATTTGTGCAAATACCTTGGGGGTGGTTTATCTATGCTTAAACTTGATGATTCATATGAGAAATTGAGATTTTGAGAAATTGGGATTTTGAGAATTAGGGATTGTGAATTGGGATAATTTGTTTGTTAGGTGCGAATTGTGACCTTCGTTCATTGCTCTAAGGTCATCTTTTGGTAATCCCTTGTTGATTTGATAAGGAATTGTGCCTAGGCTTATGAATACTCTCAAGCATATTTGTAGGTACAATGTCGGACAAGGGAGCTCCATCGACACGGACACGGGCCAAGGTTTCAACAAAAGGGAAAGGAATTGCCAAAGCTACGGCCGCGGAAAAAGGAAAAGGGATTGCCAAGGCTAACGCCAAGGCAAAAGCTAAACCCACGGCCGCGGAAAAGGGGAAAGGAAAGAGAGCCGAGGAAGAGGTCGAGAGAGAGAATGTCCCCATGCCGGGACGGACAAAACCCACTGAGCAAGAGTATTTCAACAAATTTTGCCTAATGAAATCCGAGCAAGGCAAGTTTGTCGATGCGGAGACAATGGAGAAGATGGGTATAAGCGACGAAGTTTGGACTCTCTTCGAGAACATGGGGCTAAGGAAGTTCATGAGCATGAAGCATGAAGCCACCAAGGCTCTCACCGGCAAGTTCCTAGCCACCCTACGAGCTAAGTTCTATGACACGGAGAATGCAAACTCCGGGTTTGGAGTTCTAAAGTTCGGACTCGAGGGAACAACTTACGTCGTCAACTTCCACGAGCTTTGCGAGATATTCGGGTTCAAGGAAGAAGGTACTTACGGCGGGCAATACTTCGACTACCCGGTAAACGAGCTCTGGAATCTTTGGGCAACAATTGCAAGCGGGGAGTTTAGAGCGGGTGATTCTAAAAGTGCGAGCATAAGGCACCCGGCAATCCGGTACGCGCACAAGGCGTTGGTCCACAATTTCTACCACAAAGTAGAGATTGACACGGTTACTACGGAGGAGATGGAATTGTTGGGGCTTGGCCTAAAACCTATTCTACCCGTTCTCGCAAACGGAAATGCATTCAAGGGGCCGGAGAGACTTCCTTGTCTCGCAACACTCTTAGTGAGACACTTGTTCCACTACCGGAATTGGGCTTGGAAGTCGAAGTCGAAGAAAGCCGCAATTTGCCTCGGTTGGGTGATAACTCCGATTCTCATGGCAAAGGGGATCAAAATAGCCCTTGGCCAATATGATTGGAAGTCTTTGGATATGGCCTACCTTTCCAAGGTTAAGTTCTTCAAGGGATACATCGAGGGAAAGATGGCCTACAACCTCCAACTCACCGAGACATCCTTGACGCAAGTTCCCTTACCCAATCCCGCGATCACCAATTTCCATGACCCGAGGAACGTCATGTTCATCCCTCCACAAGAGTACCTCTACAACTCCACCGTCGACCCACCTATGCAAGCTTTCCGTAAGAAAACACAACGGAGAGCCACTTTTGAGGAGCAAATTGACCTCGACGAGGGAGGACCCAATGAGGCATCACCCGAGACCGTCTACGGTAGTGAGCGCTACCATTTTGATCCCTATGATGGGGATATCACTAGCCAAGCCACAAGGCACGCTCACCACCAAGCTCGTCTCCTCCAAAGGATGTGCAAGTGGCAAGACAAAAACATGAAGAAGATGGTCAAAACGATCAAGTCTTTGAAGAAGACGGTGAAAGCCATGGGTCGAACCATCAATGAGTTGAAAGACGGAGGCTGTGGAGCGAGCTCATCAAGAGCCGGTGAAGGTGGAGATGCTGTCACGGATGCTAACCTCGCACCTCGAGGAGAGGATTGGGAGCTCGGCATTAGCTAAAACCGTCCCACGGCCCGACAAGAAAGGGCAACAAAGAGGAGAGCGATGCGATCTCCGTCTCTCGTCTCAAGTAATCCATCTTACTCAATGGGGTCTACATCCCCATCTCCAAGCTTCTAGGTACGATCCAAAACATTTGTACATATTTTCATTTAAGTCTTGCATTGTATAGCTATCTCTTGTTTTTGGTCCTTCTCTTAAGTTTATTTCACACCGAGACGGTGCGATTTAAGTTTGGGGGAGGGACCGGTATCTAATAACATTTGTTTTTGATCTTATTTTATATTTTCATCTTGAGTCTCATGCATTCATCTAAGGCATAGAAAAACCAAACAAATTTGAAAAATTTTGAAAATGACAAGACAAAAAGAAGTCATTTAGGATGCATTTGCACTTCATATAGGATTGAGTCTAGAATGCATAGCATGTAGACAATGCATTGCATGCGCATTAGGAGCTAGAGTGATTCCCCTTTGCGAAGTATTGCTTTAAGAGTTTAAGTCCTATGCTCTAGATCTCGTGTGCGAAATTAAGGTCGAACCATGTTTGGATCTCTTGTCTCATTACTTAGTTCTTAGCCAAAGCAAGTTGATTTGAGTCCATTCCTACTTAAGTGATAACCATAATTCGACATTGTAATTATCATGCTTGTGCATTGCATAGTGAATGCATGGTTACCACATACATATTTGGGCTATCTTATCCGCTTTGCCACTCTCTTGTTAGCCCGAATAGCCGATTCCCATCATTGGAACGGTTAACCATTCCCTTAACCCAACCTCTTTCCAAGCCAAATGCTATATGTGAGTGATTGTGAGGCCTTTTTCGAATCAACTAGGCAAAAAGTGTTGAGTTTAGAACGACAAGGAAAAACTTCCATGTAGAACTAGCTCGGCATAAATGAGTTAGACATAGGATAAGGCTAGATAGGTTGGGAACTTGGGACAAGGGAGAAAGAAGAGATTGCGGGAATGAGAAAAAGGGATGAAGAAGAATAGGGGATAAGCAAAAAGCTTGAAACGGTTGGCTAAATTCGTTTATGGGAAAAGCTCTAAGTGAAAAAGAAAAGAAAATAGTCTCTAGTCTTCAAAAGAAAGAAAGAAAGCCAAAAAGGCTAAAGCAAAGAAAAGAATCAAAAGAGACTAGAGAAAATAAAGAAGAGCTAAGTAAAGAAAAATGTTGAAAGCCAAACCGTTTGGTGAAGAAGGATATCCCCTAGGTGTTTAAAGAGAGAAGGAAGTGAGGTGATATAAGTAGTCACGGCAAAACGCCTTGCAAAAAGGGTAGCTTAGGAGGATCTTCATTTGGGGTTTAGAGATTAGGAGTCAAGTTCGATTGGGACATTTGGGTAGATGGAAGTCAACCTTGTATGCATCTATTGGGCTTTACTCTTAGCATTTTGCATTAGTTGATTCCTTTTTGAGAGAAACCCTCGCTCGGAAACCGTCACTTGTATCGAGATCACCTTTATCTCGAAACCTCTACCTTAGCCAAATGCATTCACTTGCCTTGCATAAGCATGATTCACTTGGAAAAAGTCTAATAAATGTTAAAGGATTGGATGATTTGAAAGCTTGTGTAGGTTGAGATTTGAGCTTGGTTCATGTAAGGATGAGCATGGCTAGCCCCTTTTGAGTAGACATGTTTGATCATACTTGAGAGTTTGAACTTGGACTTGAACGCTTTTAGTGATGCTTTTGCTTGAGGACAAGCAAAGAAGTAAGTTTGGGGGAATTGATATCATCACATTTTGCATCATTCTAGCATCTGTTTCATATAGGTTTAGAGTCATTTACATGTAGTTCATGATACTTCTTTAGCATTTAGGTCATTTTAGGAGTCTATTGTGTCTACATTCAGTCCTAGAGAGTCCTTGCATGTTTTGGATCGTATTTCAGGTAAAAGCAAGCTCAACACCCAGCATCGATCGATACCAGGTGTGGCACCTAGTATCGATCGACACCGAGGGGAAATATCGATGCCACTGCTCGGTGTCACAGCTCGGTACTGCCACAGGGAGAACCCGGGGGGGAAATGGCCTTAACACGGAGCAAAGATACCGAGGAGTGACCTCGGTATCGACTGAAGCAGCATCGATCGATACCAGGATCAGCACCAGGTATCGATCGACACCGAGGGGCAATATCGATGCTCCTGCTCGGTACCACAGCTCGGTATTGCCACAGGAAGATCCCGGGGGAAATGGCCCTTAACACGGAGCTGTGATACCGAGGAGTGACCTCGGTATCACTGAAGAACAAACCCGGTGCGTCCTTGGTATCGATCGATACCCTCGGTATCGATCGATACCAAGCCTTTTTATCCACTTAAACCGGGTCGGTACCCGGTTTGTTCCAGGTCGACCCGGTTCGTTACTATTGACTATTTAAGCCCAAAAACCTAATTTGTGAGGGCTAAGTCTTTTTCTAAGCAAAAACCTCTCTAAGAGTGATTTGTAAGAGATTGATCTTTTATTTTTATATGCAATTTGAGTATTGTCTTCTTGATTGAATCCATTTATCTTCTACCTTCTAATCATTCAATCATCTTGATCATGAGCTTTAACACTTCTTTCCTTGGATTTGTTAACCCCATGATGATTAGTGAGTAGTCTTAAGGATCTTGGGATGAGGTTGATTAGGGGGATCTAGGGTTTGATTAGTGGTGTTTAGGATTAGATAATCTTATATCCCTTCTTGTCTAGAGTCCCTAATGCTAGATCTAGCTTGAAAGAGTGGGTCTAGATCATTAGGCATTTCATGAACACCAAGTGTTTGATGAAATGCCAAGACCAAACTAGACAAGAGATTTATGTTCCTAATCTAAGACATTAGTTGTTTAGGATATATCTTTGGTTGATCTTGTTATGATTCTTAATGCTTGCTAATTGATAATCCACAAATGATGATTTGCTAATGGGTTTGATAATTAGCATAGTGATTAGTTGCTTGAAAGAGAACTAATATAGATTAGAGATCTATTGCCTAGGGATTAGCTTCTTGAGTAATTGAACACCACTAATTAGACTTAGATCACCTCTTAATCATTAACCTTATCTCTTGTTCCGCTTTTGTTAATTGAATTACATCTTGCTTAGTTATTTTACTTGCTTAAGTTTGGATACTTAACAACAAACCACTCGTTTAGCTTAAATTACCTTTGAACCTTGCATGCTTAGTGTTTAGAATAGTCCCAATTATGGATTGATAACCTCCTTACTACATCGTATTGGGGATATTGATACCTCGTAAGAGACTAAAAAGTCTTGTATCAGTGATGTCTCCATATATGTCCTTGTTAAGAGCTCGGAGATGTGGTTTGAGGGTCTTGAGCTTACGGTGGAAACGATGGAGAGCTGATCGGGAATGGTATAGAGGCATTGTTTCTTCCCATATGCGCGAAACATTCTCAAGAAACTTCGGGTGCTCAGTCAGGAAATTGAAGAACTGAAAGTGGCGACGTTTCACTGCCGTTTGACTGTCTAGAGATACAAGACTGCATGTGTGATCAGAGATGCCATTGGCTTCAAAAAGTGCATACGATTGCGGATAAGTAGAAAGCCAAGAGCCATTTACAAGTGCTCGGTCTAACTTGTTGCCAATTAGGTCCCTTTCTTGCTGATTCCACCAGGTGAACTTAGGCCCCATATACCCCAGATCCATCAGCTCACATTCAGAGACAATAGCCTGGAAGTCGCGCATACCAGATTGGTCAAAAGGGGAATCAAAAGCTCGCGAATTCTCCTCTGATGCTAGAATCTCGTTAAAGTCCCCTAGCACTATCCATGGCATGTCAGCTGCCACAAAATAGTCTCGAATCTGCTTTAACTCCTCCCATGGTACCTCGCGTTCTCGTCAAAAATTCAAAGCATACACACAAGAACATATGAAAGTCGATCCCGTTATGGTAGTTACCGAGATCGTAATGACTTGAGGACTTTTGAAAAGTGGCGTGATTGTAACTTTATCGGACCACACCACCCAAATTCTCCCCAAGCGGTGATAATCGTAGTTGGTAATAGAGTTCCACCCAGGGAAGACGCTCTCTAGGATAGACGGACAATTCCCTTCTTGAACTCGAGTTTCGAGAAGGCAACCAAAAAAAGGATTCGTTTGATGAATCCAAGATCGGACAGAATCATGTATGCGCATTTTGTTGAAACCACGAGTATTCCACACAAAAAAGATGCCATATCATTAGTGCTTCCTCTCGGAAGCCTTTTTGGTTTGCTTGTGTGAGGAAAGTTGTTTATCTTTTTTGGTGGGGGTTGACTTCTTAAGAGTTTTTGGTTTTACTCGAGTTCCTGTTCCGGTTTTAGTCTTGGTTTGTTGGACATGAACATCCTCTTCTTCAGAGGAATCGTCTTCATTTCCACCCCTGTTCGAGATTTCTCCTTCCTCTACTTCACTTTCCTCCTCATCAATGTCCTCTAGGGCCTCAAACCGCGTGGGAGAGGAGTCCATTAGGTTCTTTTCCACAACTCGTGTAGTTCTAGCTGATAAATTCTTGACTGGTGATCGTTTCCCGGATTTGGCAACCACCGTCCATGATTCATCCTTATTCATATTCTCTGCATTCTCTTTAACTGAGCCCAATATCTCTGCCTCTTCACTTTCCGCCTTATTCTCCTTAATTGCAGCAGGAATGGTTTCTCTCGCAACAGACTCTACCTGTTTCACTGAATTTGGATTTCCGTAATGTCCATTCTCCACTTCCTGCGATTTTTCCATTTCCTGCAAATCAGAAGATAGGACTTTCAGAGAGATCTGTTTTGGACTCTGCCTACCATGTTCCTTAATATGCTCAGCATGTATTATCGCTCCCTTGCGCATCTGTGAGCACTCATTGTGTTTGTGTCCCCAACTCTGACATAGCAGACATCGAGGCGGCAACCACGGGTAGGAGACTGGGATCATAATTTCGGGATCTGATTGGAGGCAAAATTTTTCTGGTATAGGCTGTTCTAGATTGACCACCACCATTACTCGGGCCACGTCCAGTCGAATGCATCGTTCTATATTGGGATGCAGTTTCTGAGCATCACCCACCAGATCCCCCAAGAACATCAACCCTCGATGAGAAAACAGATGATATGCCGTATTGATGCTTATTTTGTGTCTCTACCTTGACAAAGGATAGGTTTGGGGGAGTTCCCAAGGGTGCGTTTAACGTCTCTAGCTTGACGGTTTTCCCCAAGGGCGCGTTTAAGGTCCCTATGACAAAATCACACAAAAACAAATCAAAGAAGCAAAGAAGCAAAATCAAACCACACATGTATACATATCTACAAAGGATATCGAGGGATTGCCTCCCAAGCGGGCTCGTTTTACGTCTCGAGCTTGACGCTTGGTACCTCTTTAGACGGGTTATAGGTTTGAGAGAGGTACCGAGGTCCCTTCCTCAATGAAGTCAGACGCTGAGTACGTTTTGAGTCTTTGTCCATTTACTGTGAATTCCCCACCGGTCTTGTTCCATAGCGTCACCGCACCATAAGGTTGTACCTCTTTGACCTTGAACGGTCCCGACCATCTCGATTTTAGTTTCCCAAGAAATGGCTTCAACCGAAAATTGAATAGCAGCACTTGGTCTCCAACCTTGAAACCCTTCTTGACAATCTTCTTGTCATGGAATGCTTTGGTATGTTCCTTATAGATCTTTGAGCTCTCATAGGCGTCAAGGCGGATTTCATCAAGCTCTTGTAGTTGGATCAAGCGTTTTTCTTGAGCAATCTTGATATCAAAGTTCAGCAACTTTACAGCCCACAATGCCTTGTACTCCAACTCAACTCGACTTTCGATTTTCCATTAGTCTTATCGGGAGCTAAATATGTAACAATGGTCACTTAGATGCAAAATCATATTAAAAATTCAAAAGCAGTGATCTCAATCTCCAACAAAGTTTGACTCAAAAAACAAAATAAGTTTACTAAAAATGACTCAAGAGAAAGACAAAAGAAATAAACAAAGCGTTGGTAACGATAGATACCTTCCCCCATACTTACTTCACACTGTCTCGGTGTGAAAATAAATTAGGAAGAAGGTGAAACAGACTCAAGTAAAATAAAATAAAAGGGAAAATAAAAAAAAACGTACCGGTGGGTTGCCTCTCACCAAGCGCTTGTTTTAAGTCATTAGCTTGACTTGACAACCATTTCAGGCGTTGGACGGCTCATCGAGGAGAATTGTTTCTTCTCCATCGAGTCCTACGTCAGCTAGGTATGGTTTTAGGCGATGACTGTTAACCACAAACTCTTTTCATGTGGTGTTGAGCAACACCACGGCTCCGTACGGCCGTACTTCCTTAACGGTGAATGGTCCGGACCATCTCGATTTCAGCTTTCTAGGAACAAGTTTAAGGCGAGAATTGAATAGCAATACATGATCGTTTACACTGAATTCTTTGGACTTATCTTCTTGTCATGCTAGGCTTTGGTCTTTTCCTTATAGATCTTCGAACTCTCGTAAGCCATGTGACGAATTTCCTCCAATTCGTGTAGTTGCATCGTTCTTCGCTCATAAGCAGATTTGATGTCGAAGTTAAGAAACTTTACAGCCCATGATGCCTTGTATTCGAGCTCTACCGGGAGGTGACATGATTTTCCGTAAAACAGATGGAATGGTGTTGTCCCAAGGGGTGTTTTGTAGGCGGTTTTGTACGCCCAAAGAGCATCATCCAGCTTCGTAGCCCAGTCCTTTCTCGTTGTGCTCACTGTCTTTTGCAGGATGCCCTTGATCTCTCTGTTGGAAACCTCAACCTGTCCACTCGTCTGCGGGTGATAAGGAGTGGCCACCTTGTGCTTGACTCCATGCTTCCTTAAAAGACTCTCGAAGATCATGTTGATGAAATGAGACCCGCCATCGCTGATCACTACTCGAGGTACACTGAACCTTGGGAACATCACCGTCTTGAACATCTTCAAAACTACATTGGCATCGTTAGTTGGGCTAGCCAGCGCTTCAACCCATTTAGACACATAGTCTACGGCGACGAGGATGTATTGATTCCCATATGATGACGGAAAGGGACCCATGAAGTCAATACCCCATACGTCGAACACCTCAACCTCCAAGATGAAATTATGAGGCATTTCATTCCTCTTGCTGATATTCCCTTGCCTTTGACATGAGTTGCACTTCGAGATGAAAGCATGTGCGTCGCGAAACATGGTCGGCCACCAAAATCCGGCTTGCAAAGCTTTGGACACCGTCTTGAATGTGGCGAAGTGTCCCGCATAGCTCGAGCCGTGACAGTGGAATAGGATACCAGGAATCTCCTCCTCCGAAACGCATCTTCTAAAGATGCCATCCGAGCATTGCTTGTAGAGGTATGGTTCGTCCCAAAAAAATACCGTCGAATGTCTCTCAAAAACTTATTTTTCTTGTTTCCTGCAAAGCCAATTGGTTCTTTTTCCGTGGCCAAGTAATTTGCTATCTCACCGAACCAAGGAATTTCAGGGAGCTCGGTGCGGCGTGGGGGTGTATAGTGGTCACTGCTCCCGATGTTAATCACGTAAACGTTCTCCTCATGTAGGCGATCGTCTAAAGGGACTTCTTCGTCCACACGCAATCTCGATAGATGATATGTAACGCCATTTTCGATCCCCTTCTTGGCTTTGATCTCAAGGTCAAATTCTTGCAACAGAAGGATCCAACGCAAGAGTCGAGGTTTGGCATCCTTCTTGGTAAGTAGATACCTCAGAGTCGCGTGATCTGTGTGCACTATGACTTTAGACCCCACGAGATAAGACCGGAACTTCTCAAAAGCAAACACTATGGCAAGAAGTTCCTTTTCGGTTGTGGCGTACTTGCATTGTGCGTCATCCAGAGTCCTGCTGGCGTAGTAGATAACATGAAGCTTCTTGTCCTTTCGCTGTCCCAAAACAGCTCCTACCGCGAAATCGCTGGCATCAGTCATTACTTCGAAAGGGAGCTCCCAATCTGGCGGTTGGACTATTGGTGCGCTAACGAGTGCTCCCTTGATTGTGCGAAAGACTTCAAGACAATCGCTGTCAAAATCAAATTTTACCTCCTTGCAAAGCAGTCGGGTTAAGGGTCTTGCGATTTTGGAGAAATCCTTAATGAATCTCCTGTAGAACCCTGCATGTCCTAGGAAACTTCTAATCCCCTTGACCAACTCAGGAGGTTGTAGACTACTTATCACTTCTATCTTTGCCTTGTCTACCTTGATTCCTTGCTCTGAAATCCGATGACCCAAGACAATCCCATTTCTGACCATGAAATGGCACTTTTCCCAATTCAACACCAGATGCTTTTCCTCGCAGCGTTGCAATACCCTGCATAAATTAGAAAGACAAACAGAAAACGAGGATCCATAGACAGAAAAATCGTCTATGAAAACCTCCATTATGTTCTCAATCAAATCGGTAAAGATCGACATCATGCATCGCTGGAAAGTTGTTGGGGCGTTACACAAGCCAAACGGCATTCTGCGATAGGCAAAAGTGCCATAAGGACATGTCAACGTGGTCTTTTCCTGGTCGTTCGGATGGATGGGAATCTGGAAGAACCATAATAGTCGTCTAGAAAACAGTAGTAGGGGTGGTTAGCCAATCTTTCAAGCATTTGATCGATAAAAGGCAAAGGAAAATGATCCCTGCGAGTAGCAGCATTTAATTTCCGATAATCAATACACAGCATATGCCCCGTAACAGTTCTAGTTGGGATCAACTCATTTTCTCATTATTAACAACTGTTACACCACCTTTTTTTGGCACAACATGGACCTGGCTCACCCAAGTACTATCAGAGATAGCATATATAATGCCCGCTTCTAGAAGTTTCATTATCTCTTTCTTTACAACATCCTTGAGGTTCGGGTTTAACCGTCTCTGATGTTCTATTGAAGTCATTAATTGGTCATATATATGTATCCTATGCATGCAAAGATCTGGTGATATCCCTGAGAGATCGTCTAGTGAGTAGCCTAAAGCCTTACGATACTTTCTAAGTTCACATAGAAGCAAAGCAGTCTCAACATTGTTCAACTCAGCATTGATGATCACAGGATAAGTAGAATTAGGACCAAGAAAGGCGTACCTTAGCCCTGTTGGAAGTGGTTTGAGTTCGATTTTTGGGGCTTTCAACTCGTTCCACATGCTACCAAAATATCAACTTTCTCTCGACACGGCTAGTAATGGAGACTTTTCGACAAAGACCATAAACCAAGGAAGAGCTCTCATCGAAAATCTTGTTATGGCTAATAGCAACAACTCTCCCGACTATGATAGACACTACAAGAAAAAACAGTTTTTGTGACTACCATTTGCGACTATTTTTTTAGTCACAAAAAAAAGGGACAGTATTGTGACTAATTTGTGACTAATAAGCGACTACCCATAAAGCAGATGCACAATAATCCCAAATTACCGACTAAAAAAATTAGTCAGAAAAGAGTCGCTTATTTGCGACTGTTTAAAGACTTGCAAAAGTAGTCCTAAATTTGTGACTGGTTTGTTTCGGTTTAGCAACTCCACTCGATTTTTTTTTAATAAACATCAAATAATATACAAAAAATTCTAAACCCTAAATTCTAAACCCTAAACCATCAAATAATATACAAAAACATCAAATAATATACAAAAAAAAATTCAATGCTTACAATTTTTTTAAATATTATAATTTTATAAACCTAAATTATAAACCCTAAACCTCTAACCCTTAAACATAAACTCTAAATCTTAAATTGTAAAATATAAAACTTAAATCATAAACCTATAACCCTTAATCATAAACCTCTAACCATTAATCATAAACTCTAAATCTTAAATCATAAACCTCTAACCCTTAATCATAAACTCTAAATCTAAAACCCAGTTTTTGTGACTAATTTGAGACTAATTTGCGACTAATTTTTAATAGTAGTCACAAAATAGTCCTAAATTTGGGACTAATTTGCAACTCCACTTGATTTTTTTTTAGAAATCAATAAATTCTAAACTCAAACCACAAACCCTTAACCCTAAACCCTAAAACTCTAACCCTTAATCACAAACTTGATCTAAATCTTAAATTGTAAACTAGATCTTACAAATAAACATCAAATAATATATAAAAAAATTCAACATTTACAATTTTTAAAATATAATCATTTTATAAAATCCTAAATTATAAATCCTAAACCTCTAACCCTTAATCATAAACTCTAAATCTTAAATTGTAAAATATATTTTTGAACAGCTATATACCCAAAATCATTGTAAAGTGATATTCAAACCTTATATGTTCTTAAAGTTTAGGGTTTAGGGTAACATGTACACTAATTTGCAAACCCAGTTTTTGTGACTAATTTGGGACTAATTAAGTCTAATTTTTAATAGTAGTCACAAAATAGTCCCAAATTTGAGACTAATTTGCAACTCCACTGATTTTTTTTATAGAAATCAATAAATTCTAAACTCAAACCACAAACTCTTAACCCTAAACCCTAAACCTCTAACCCTTAATCATAAACTTGATATAAATCTTAAATTTTAAACTAAATCTTACACATAAACATCAAATAATAAACAAAAAAATATAACACTTACAAAAATTTCAATCTAATTATAACATTTACTAAGTGTTACATGTGTTTTTATAAGGAATGATTTTGAAATATAAAAATTCTCTCAAAATTTACTTATTTTTAAGTTTTAATATATTTTTGAAATGCTATATACACATAATCATTGTAAAATCATATTGACATCTTCTAGGTTCTTAAAGTTTAGGGTTTAGGGTAAATATTTTTTATTGTCACAAAATAGTCCCTAATTTGAGACTGTTTAGCAACTTCAGTCGATTTTTTATAATTGTAGTCACAAAATAGTCTCAAATTTGCGACTAATTTGCGACAAAATGACAAAAATAATAAAAGTTTCTCATTGGCTAGTTCATTGTGACGAAGATTGAGATCCTCCACCGTTGATTGGTTTAATCCAACGGTGGAGGATTTAATTTTTTTTTAATTGAGTTTTTTTTTTCTCTCTCTCAAACCTGCGATTTTGATTTTCTTTTTCTCCTCTTATTCTCTTTATCTTCTTCTCCTTCTCTTCGACATCTTCTTTCTCCTTCTCTTCGACTAACTTTTTTTTTTCAGATGCTCACCGCCGGTGAGGCTCTCTTCCTCGATTTCTCTTCTAGTTTTCTTCCAGATGCTTCACGATTGTTCAAGCTCTTCTCAATTGATTTTATTTGTGTTTTTGGGTTCAGGTACCACCACCAGATGCGTAGAGCTTGAACAATCCACCACCCACCACCACCAGATGAGCTCGGCGGTCTAAGCCAGACGGAGGAGCTCGCGAGGAGGAGCAGATCGGGAAGGAGGTTTCTCTGGGCGATGCAGATCGGGATGGTGGTTTTTCTGTGGGATGGTGGTTTCTCTGTGTGATGCAGGTTCGAGGAGGAGGAGCTCGGTCGGAGAATCAGAACGGCGCCGGCGAGGGAGCAGATCGGCGCCGGCGAGGAATCAAATTCGCCGGCGAGGGATGCGATCAAAGATTAGATTTTTGTTTTTTTTTTAATTTAGATTTTTGTTTTTGTTTTTTTTTCTGTAGTTATTTAATATAATAAAAATATATTTTTGTTTGGAATTTTTTTTTTACAAGTAGTCCCAAACATAGTCTCTAAATTAGGACTGATATTTGGTGTTACATATTAGTCGCAAAAGAGCGACTGTTTTGTGACTATTGTATTTAGCGACCAAATATTTGCGACTATTTTTTTTAGTCCCAAAATAGTCGCAAATGAGTCATTTGCGACTATTTTGGGACTATTTTGGTAGTCGCAAAAACTGTGTTTTCTTGTAGTGAGATCGACTAGATCGAACGGATCGAAATCCAAGGAGATAGTCGAGCTAAAGAACATGATGAATCAACTCCTCAAGAACCAAAATTGCCAAGTGCATTCTTGTGAAGCTACCAATGGAGGCGAGGATGATGCTTACTACGAACCCGACAACAGCCTAATCTTCGAAACAGAGAATGGGTGAAGTCCTCCCACAAATATACAGTTCAAGTTAGAGAGAGAGAGAGAGAGAGAGAGAGAGAGAGAGAGAGAGATTGTGAATACACATTCGAAACACGTCAAGGAATTGAAATATTCCCAAATAATTAAATTAACTGTATGATGTTTTTTGTGGAATATGAGAGAAATATGAGAGACAATTCATCAAGAATTTGAAAGAAAAAAATATGAGTAGCTAAATAAATAAAAATAAACATAATTCAAATAAGAAAAAAAAAATATTTAGGAATCATCCAATTTGGTTTAAGAACACATCACTAGTCATGTATGATTACTTATTCTCGCTTTAATGTATACTATTAAAACATAAATACTTTTGTGTTTAAACAAGTATTAGTTAATAATACTTCTATAATTTATCTGGATTAATTAAATCGATTGCCAAGATATGAATCTACATGATATCTTTTTGTTAGATATGAACATTCTAATTAATTATACAATCTATAAATAACATTTTATTTTTATTTGATTGATTAAATTATTTAAAATATAATAAATCAACATTAATTCATGATTGTGAAAATTAAATGTAAATCAACATTATATTTGATTTAATCTGGTTATTTAATTGAACTATAATTAGACCAAATGATAATAATATTATTATTAAAAACATTTTAACTTGATAAAATTTTAAATATTCAAAATTAATAAATATTAATACTATACGGTAATATTGTGGGCTTGTTAGAATTATGAGTTTACAATTGCGGTCCTTCGCGGGTTGGTTTGTTAAAACATGCAAGATAACAAGCTGATTCGAGGTATATTAAAAAGACGGGTTAGCCCATTTTTAACACTCATAAATATATAATTTGTGAAATTTTATTCTAACAAAACAATAAAATAATTGGTTGTGTAGTAATCTAAATTCACATAATAACAAAATTTACAATTAAAATTACATCGATATAAACTTAACTAATTCACACTCATATTCTACTAATATCCACCATATGGTAACATCATATAACTTTTATAACAGTTTACTTTTTTGTTAGATAGCAAATGTTGCTATCATTTAAGGTTATAAAATCACATAATCATGAAATTTTTCATTAAAAATTAAATCAAACCATTTTGTTAGTGTTTGGTCTACATAACTTTTTTATTCAATATAAATTTTACAACAAAAAATAATGTATAAAAATTATTGCCCCGCACACAACTCGGATTAGAATCTAGTTTTTGCATAGCATGTGTTAGAAATATGGTATCAACATCAAAACACATTACACAAAAAATCAACAAAATATTATATTCTCACTAAAACCCTAAGAATTATAAATTCAACATATTTGAATCAGTTGTTTAAATTAGATCTTATTTTTATTTCATCTTTTGTTTATTTCAAACTTTAGTTCACAAAAAAGTTTATCATGTGCATCCGCGCGGATTAAAATCTAGTTATCAACCTATAAGGCTACTTACAATGGGCTTGTTGAAATAATTATTAAACAGTTGAATATGTGCAATGGTGGGTATTATAAGGCTACTTACAAGGGAGAAAGTATTTGTGACACGTGGAACAATAACATTGGTTGTTCAAATGAAGAATAAGATTGTGACACTTGTTGTTATGTGATTGGTTGCTAAGATTTCTAATTTTTTCCCCTAAATTATTTGAGCTCAATTATTATCTAATTAATTAAAATTTTATTTTAAAATTTTACATCAAAATTCATCATTTTTGTTTTCTATAAAAAGAGACTTGTTTCATTTGATTTGGACACAGAAAAAAAACTATCTATTTTCTCAAATGGATCTCAACAATAACTATTTTAACACCCAAAACTTTTCTAATTACCCTTTCAACTACCCAAATCCCAACAATCATCAATCTCAAAATCAATCTTCCAACCAACCCCCAAATATACCAAATTATGGGTTTTCACCAAATTTCTTTATGTCGTCAGCTATTCCACACTATCATCCATATTATTGAAAAAAATATTTAACTCTTAATTATTTTAATTTAATTAAATTTTAATCGATAATTATTATTAATATGTAATCACAAAAACTAAAACATAAAAGAAAATAAATATGTAAAATAAAAATAGTGGAGTAAGGTGTGGAATTTTATTAAACACAACCATTGTAGGGTGTGAAAATTGAGTGGATATTGAATAATTAGGTAGAAGTGAGAGAAGATGATGTGGAGTGTTAAAAAGTGAAAATAGGGTGTTGAATTTTTTTTTCCATTGTACATAGTCAAGATGTGCAATTTTGAAACTTCGATTGTTTGTTTGCTTTTATGTTTATTGTGTACTTTTTTTAAATGAACCGGTAATCTATTTTCAATAAAGTTTATTTGATATATATAACCACCAATGCAAAGAGAAAACAAAAAAAATTCCATTTGTGTGCAGAGTTTGCGTATACACTTTGCAAAAAAAGAAATATTTATAATTAAAAATTAATCACTTTTTCAAAATGTGAAAAAGGATTTGAGATTTTCTTACAAACACAAACATCTATACTATTAAAACATGAGTTCTTTATATGTCCAACATGTATTAATTAAGGATATCTCTATAACTTTTTGGATAAATTAAACATGTTGTCAAACACCAATTATTTTGAAGACAATATAAAAATCAGAAAAACAGAAAATAGAAAATTTCGGAAAAATATTAAATATATACTATTAAAACAGAAGTATTTTTTGTGTCCAACAGGTATTAATTAAGGATTTTTCTATATTTTTGGATTAATTAAACATGTTGCCAAACACCAATTACTTTGTAGGCAATTGAAAAAAATCAGAAAATACCTAGTTCAGCGCCGCCTCTGCCGTCTACTGCACGCTTCACCGGATCTATGGGGCCTCCGCCTCCGCCTCCTCCAGCGGAATCCTCTCCCCGCTCCGCCTCTCCGAAGGCCACACCAACAACTGTCAAGCCGCCTCAAAAAGTTTCCTAGTGGTCCTCTGTCGTCAAGGAAGCCCCACTCTATATTGCCCACTCTCGATTGCCCAAGTACATCCAGATTTTGTTGTTTTGAATGGAGTCGCGGAAATCGCAATTCCATATGAAGTTATTGCTGATGTAACCCCCCCCTCTGGAAGAGTTTTGTTGTGGGATACTTCATGGGAGATGCACCACATGTTGGTCCAATACACGCCACTGTGAATCGCATTTGGTCCTCTGCGGACAAAGATAGGAAGACTGATGTTCAATTCATAAATAAGAAGACGGTTTTGTTCAGAATTGAAAATTCTCAAACTCGTGAACGGGTACTTAAGCGTCGCTATTGGCATATAGCAGACGTCCCTTTGGTGGTGACAGAATGATGCCATGATACTCAAAAATTCCTGGAAACAGCCCTGATACACGCGGAGATTCAATATGCCTCGCAAACACAATGTGGTCTGTTAGTGGTTACAAACGGTAAAACCTTCCTTTGGTTGTTTAATTGAAACTCGGGTACAAGAGTCCAATTCGAGACCACTCCTGGAATCTGCTTTTCCTGGTTGGTCAACCCTCACGAACTATGACCATCACAGGCTAGGGCATATCTGGGTTGTCTGGTCTCATGAAGTTGCGGTTCTACTTTTAGTGAAAAGTGCACAACATATTACTTGCATAATTACCATCACAAGTACTGGCGCGCGTTTCATCTGCTCTTTTGTTTATGCTTCCAACTTCTCGGCTGAGCGGCAAGTTTATGGTCTGAATTGTGCTCCATTCGCTCCTCCTTGCAAAGCTCAGTACCATGGATTATATTGGGTGATTTCCACGAGATTTTATCCTTGACAAGGCACTCTCGAGCAGCAGAATACATAATCAATATGGCGGGTATGAGGGATTTTCATAATGTTGTGTCTTACTGTGGTGTTTCGGATATCGCTTCATCATGCTCTGGCTTCACATGGATCAACAATCAAGACTCCAACCCAATTGGGAAAAAGCTTGATGTGGCCCTTATTAATGCAGATTGGCTAAGTCAGTTTCCTCACTCTCATGCCACCTTTGAAGCTAGCGGAATTTCGGATCACTCTCGTTGTCTAATTCACATGTCTAGTACCAATACGGAACACCGAAAGCCATTTCGATTCTTCAATTTCTTGGCAAGCCATCCTCTGTTCTTGCCAACGGTAACCCATACCTGGTCAGCGTCGGCTCCTCTATATCATTCTCAAGCCGCTCTCTCCCTTTTCCACAAGAAACTCAAATCTCTAAAGTTTCCTTTACGGGAGCTAAACCGATCCCGATTTGGCGATCTCCCCCGCAAAACAAAGGACGCTTAAGTTCTGCTCTGCTCTCTCCAAAACAGAGCTCTCTCAGATCCTTACTCGGAAAACCTAGCTGCTGTTTCTCTCGCGTCAGAACACTGGCACAAATTGGCGGCCTTAGAGAAGCAATTTTTCATGCAGAAATCTCGTGTTCAATGGTTGCGATGTGGGGACAAGAACACTTCTTTTTACCACCAGGTGGCTCAAGCGCGGGCATCGCGTAACTCTATCAGACAGCTATTAACGGAAAACGGAAATGTGATCACGCAACCTGAGGATATTAAAGTCGAAGCTGCAAATTACTTCAGGAATTTTCTTGAACACAGACGTGCGGATTTTCAAAATATCTCACCCGAGTATCTCTCTGATCTATTTGATTTCCGCTGTTCCGAAGATAGATGCGCTCATTTGGTCTCACCTGTCACAATTCAGGAAATTTGTAAAGCGTTGTCCTCTATGCCATCGGACAAAGCCCTGGGACCTTATGGGTATACAAAGGAATTCTTTATCGGAGCGTGAAGCATCATTGGGCATGACTGCATCGTGGTCGTGCAATCTTTTTTCTATATGGGTTCATGCCAAAAGTTGTCAATGCCACTCTCCTAACACTCGTCCTGAAGCGACTAGATGGTTCTACTCTCTCCATGAAAGACTACCGGCCAATAGCATGTTGTAACATGTTATATAAGGTTATATCTAAGATTCTCGCAAATCGCCTCAAGCACACCACTACAAGAAAACAGGGGTATTTACGACGGAAATTCCGACGGCGATAATTCCGTCGGAAATTTCTGACGGTTTATCGACGGATTTTCTGACGGACTTCTCATCCGTCGAAAATCCATCGGAAATCCGTCGGACACTTTTCGACAGATTTCCGACGACTTTCCGAGCAATTCTGATGTTACCGACGGATTTCCGACAGATGGTGACTTTGCCGACATAGTTTCCGACATGGTTGCCGACATGGTTGCCGACATCGATAATATCTACTTTAGATCCGTCGGAAATCCGTCAGAAAATGCACAAAATTTTCCTTATAAAAACGTATCCACGCTTCATTTATAATCACAACAAAAAAAAATATCTCTTATCTAATTCCTTACGAAAATGTCTTCTTCATCATATTCGATCATGGATGGACAAGCCTCATCAAATTCCGGACACGGGCCTAGTTACGGAGGAATTCAAAGATGATCTACAGGAATTCATGGCATTTGCGGGTATGCAGAAGAAAGCAAAAAAAACCGGTAAAATCTATTGCCCTTGTACCAATTGTGGGAATCGTAGATTTATCATGATAGATGAAGTATGGTCACACTTGTATTGTCATGGGTTTATGCCGGGTTACAAGATTTGGTATTATCATGGAGAAAATGATACAATGGTGGATAATTATGCTAGTACTAGTGAACATTATATTGGGGATAACACTAGCTTAGAAGAACCCGCAATGGAAGTACAAAGTACTGTAGGTCATGTTCAGATGGTGAACGATGCATTTTGTGAAAGTATACCATCGGTTGCTGAGTATGGAGATAGAGGAGAAGAACCTAACTTAGAAGCTCGGAGATTCTTTGATATGTTAGACGCTGCTAAACATCCGTTATATGATGGGTGTAGAGGTGAACATTCCCCTTTATCAACTGCAACAAGGATGATGGGTATAAAGACGGATTTCAATTTGAGTGAGGAGTGCGTGGATGCAATCGCTGATTTTGTGAAAGAAATTTTGCCAGAAGATAATCTTGCACCGGCATCATACTATGAGATATAGAATCTTGTTCAAGGTCTAGGATTGCCGTATCAGATGATAGATGTATGCATAGACAACTGTATGCTCTACTGGAGAGAGGACGCAGACCGTACGACATGCCGTTTTTGTCGCAAACCTCGGTATAAGGAAACAGGTGGAAGAGTGCTAGTGCCATATAAACGGATGTGGTATTTACCGTTAATAGAGAGATTGAAGAGGTTATATCAGTCAGAGCGCACAGCGGGAGCAATGAGATGGCATGCAGAGCATACAACAGATGGACAAATCACCCATCCGTCAGACGCAGGAGCATGGAAACATTTTCAATCAATTTATCCCAGCTTTGCGTTTGAGGCGAGGAACGTATACCTTGGATTATGTACCGATGGTTTCAACCCATTTGGGAAGCACGGCAGAAAATATTCTTTGTGGCCAGTAATTGTAACACCTTACAATTTGCCGCCATCTTTGTGCATGCGAAGGGAGTTCTTGTTCCTTAGCATTCTCGTTCCTGGACCAGAGCATCCGAAGAGATCACTCGATGTGTTTTTGCAACCATTGATTTATGAGCTGCGAATGTTATGGGATCAAGGTATTGAAGCGTTTGATGTTTCTTGTCACCAAAATTTCATCATGCGGTCGGTACTTTTGTGGACTATTAGCGATTTTCCAGCATATGGCATGTTATCAGGATGGACAACGCACGGAAGGTTATCGTGCCCGTACTGTCAAGATAACACTGATGCGTTCCAATTGAAGCACGGACGGAAAACGTCTTGGTTTGATTGTCATAGGCGATACCTACCTAGCGATCATCCTTATCGTCGGAGCACCACATTGTTTAGGAAGAACCGGAAAGTATTTGATGGTCCACCTCCTGAGTTAGATGGTGAGTATTTGTTGACTCAGTTCAGAGATTTTGGTGCAGAGAGGACCGTTGATTGTGGTGGTAACGGGCATCATCCTGTTGATGGTTGTGGCAACGTTCATAATTGGCACAAGAGGAGCATTTTCTGGGATTTGCCTTATTGGAAGAACCATCTTTTGAGGCATAATCTGGATGGCATGCACATTGAGAAGAATTTTTTCGACAACATTATGAACACCGTTCTCAATGTCAAAGGGAAGACGAAGGACAATCTGAAGTCTAGATTGGACTTGCTAGACATTTGTTATCGTAGAGCACTACATGTGACAGGGAACGGGAAGCCTCCGGTCCCGGCTTTTCGTTTCGATGAACCTTCAAAGGCCGAGTTTTTTTACTGGATTACCGAAAGTGTTAGATTCCCGGACGGATACGCATCTAACCTTCGGAACTTCGTTGATCATGGAGAAGGGAAGTTTACTGGGATGAAGAGTCATGATTGTCATGTGGTGATGCAGCGCCTCCTTCCATTTGCCTTTGCATGTCTTCTACCACGTAATGTCCACGAAGCAATTGCAGGTACAATCATGAAATTATTTACTTACTACTTTATACAATATATACTTCATTATTTAATTATTCATTTGTTATTCATATTTTGTAGGGATTGGTGTCTTTTTCCGAGATATATGTTCTCGCTCTCTTACATCAGACGGTATCTGCAATCTTGGGGCTAATATACCTGTAATCCTTTGCAATTTGGAGAAGATATTTCCTCCTTCATTCTTTGATGTTATGGAACATCTAACAATTCATCTCCCTCGAGAAACAGAGCTTGGGGGCCGGGTTCAGTACCGTTGGATGTATCCTTTCGAACGGTATATGTTACATCTAAAGAAGAAGGTGAAAATTTTGAGTAGAATGGAGGGTTCTATCGTCGCACAGACCATCAATGAAGAAACCTCACATTTTGCCGAGTCCTACTTTCCATCACAAGTCAAAACAAAGAGTCGTAGAGCAGCTCGACATTATGACGGAGGCGTCCTACCTTTCTATCCGGTCGATGTACCTCATATATTTTTAAGATTGGACGACTTAGTGGAAAAGGCAAGAAGAGGAGACTTTCACCACAAGAGAGCATTTGCATATGTATATTCTCACAAACTGCGACGGAGTTGATGAATATGAGAGGTATTATATTGAACTTAATTTTTAATTACTTATTGGGTTCTTGATTATATATATATGTACTAACGTGATAATTGCTTCAATCTCACAGGATGTATATGGCTTATCAACGTTTTGCATTTCCTGACAAAACAGAGGACGAGCTAATCGAGCTCAAACAGGAAGAGTTCGGACGTTGGTTTAGAGATTATGTAAGTCTTTTAATTGCCTTGTTTTTAGCAATCATCATATGTAATGAAAGATTTATTTGATGTTTTTTTATTTTAATTGTGCAGGTGACGACAGAGAAGGCTAACGGACAAACATTTCCCACGTGGTTAGAAGAAATTGTGCGATTTCCACTAGCAACCGTGCAGTCACATGTGATGTATAGCACACGGGGGTACGCTTTTAAGATTCTTCGGGATTATAGGAGTGCGACAACTTCAGATTACGGTGTATCAACTCAGTCAGGTGATCTTGTATACTATGGTGTCGTACGTGAGATTTTCGATGTTCAGTACCCGGGAATGCTCGGTCTAAGATGTGTTGCATTTTTATGCGACTGGAACGACCCATTAGTAGGAAGCGGTGTGCGACACGACCAATTTGGTGTTACATCATTACATAGCAGAAGAAAACTCCAGAGATACGAACCATTTGTACTTGCATCACAAGCAGACCAGGTTTGTTTTTCTTTTACGTTAATTTTTAATTTAGTTTTGTTGCATTCCCGTGGTTAAATTTGTACATGGTGTAAGTATGCTACATTCCCTATCCGCGGGTGACAAACAAGCAAGACCCGTGGGTTACAGTCACATAGGCATGACCAAAATGGAACCGTAACCGTATTTCGAACCGTAACCGTACCGTTTTCAAACCGTAACCAGACCGTAACCGTGTCAGACGGTTAAAAACCGTAACCGTTAACCGTAAAAATATATTAGTTATGGTTAAAATATTATTAACCGTAACCGTTATTTAACCGTAACCATATCAAAACCGTTGGTTAACTGCAAGGTTAAACCGTAAAATTTTAACCGTAACCGTTTTAAAAATAAAATTATATATACTAATAATTATAATTAGTTATGTAAAATTAAAAATTCAAAGAAAATTATATATAATCAATTTACCAATAGCAAATGCAAATCTAACAAATAAAAATATTAATTAAAACTTAAACGTGCTAGACTATATTTTTTTTTTTTTACTTTTTCTTTTAACTAAATTGTTGTAATAGTTTACTTACTCTTTAGGTTATATATTAATAAAATGTATTTTGGAATATTTTGAAACAAACTAATAAAAACTTTAGTTAGTTTATTTTACCCATATTAATAAAATTGTTTAGAATATTAGTTATAGACTTCTAATTATTTAATTATAAATCATGACATTAACCATTTATTGTCATCAGGTAACCGTAACCATATCTAACCGTAACCGTATTAACCGGATTCGTATTTAACCGTAACCGTTTTAACCGTATATTAAACGGTTAAGGTTAAAAAAAATTCTAACCTTAACCGCATTAACCGTAACCGTGGTCATGCTTACAGTCACATCGATAAACCCGAGAGGTAGAGTTCATGGGATGTCTGATCATAAACCCCTCCAACAAAGCTTCGTAGGTTTGGGTTCAATCGAGCATTCCTTTGAGGTCGACCTTGTCGTTGATTTCACCATACAGGCAGACGATCGGGTATTTGAGGATTCAGAAGAAGAATTTGACGAATTTGGGGAACCTTCCGATTCAGGAGAATCATATTACTCATCATCGGATTGACAATAGTTTTAATTATAAAATTTGCACCGTAAAATATGTACTTATATTTGAACTAGAATTGTAATGTGTAATATATCAGTTATGTCGAAATTTTATAAACTTAGATATTTGATTAAGTGTAACCAAAGCGGAAATTAAAAAAAAAATTATAAGTACATATTTATAGCCGAGGGATTGAGTTTTTAGCCGAGGCAATCAGTTTTTAGCCGAGGCAACTGAATCCGTCGGAAATCCGTCGGAAATTTCCGATGGATTCAGTTGGCTCGGCTAAAAACTCAATCCCTCGACTATAACCCAAACGAGGCATTCAGTTTTAGCCGAGGTATATTCATCCGTCGGAAATGGATTTCCGACGGATATATTCAAAAATCTTGTTTAGGGTATAGGGTATAGGTTTTTTTGTGGAAAATGTTTACAAATACTTGTATGATGTATATAAAATAGGTTAACCTTGTATATACATCAAAACAATGTGTTATATAGAATTTATAAAATTTGATGGAAGTTTGTATAAGTTATAGTATAAGATATAGTTGATTTATGTGAAATGATATGTTTTGATGTTGTATAATTTTTTAACTCATGAAAAGCCTTTAATATTGATGAACTTAATATATATATTGAATGAAACATGTAAATTACATGTCCCTAAATCATATAAAAAAACACAAAACCCTAAACCCCAAATATACCTTATTTCCGTCGGAAATTTCCGACGGATTTCCGACGGATATGGCAAATATGACACGTGCATGTTGACTGGCCAATCGGCAAACATGCAAGGAATATACCTCAATCCGTCGGAAAGTCGTCGGAAATTTCCGACGGATTTCCGACGGAAATAGATATTTTCGAGACCGCGGGAATATCAACCGCGTAAATGAAATTATTTTTCGAAATCCGACGGACATCGATATATATCGACAAAGCGTAAGTTTTTTTCCTTATTTCTCTCTTCTGTCTCTCTCTCTTCCGACTCTTCTTCTCCCTCTTCTCTCTTCTTCTTCCTTACCGAAAATCTCTTTTCTCTTCTTCTTCTTTACAATTTCGGTTTTCTTCTTCAATTCCTCAACTCTTCTTCATCAATTCCTCAACTCTTCTTCATCAAAACCATGTAAGTTTCATCAATTCATTTAATTTTTTTTAGATCTTGTTAGTTTTAGGGAATATATTAGTTAGGTTGTTAGAATTCTATTTATGTGAATTGTTAGGTGGTTAGAATAGAATTTGTTATGTAGAATAATATTAGTGTTAGGGTTTATGTGTTTAGATTGTTGATTTAGAATTGTTAGATCTAGAAAACAAATTTTTGATTTTTTAAAAATGTTTGTATATATTAAAATCGTTTTTAGATCTTGTTTGATTTTCTAAAAATATTTTAAAAACGTTTGTAGATCTTGTTTGAATTTTTAAAAATATTTGTATATATTAAAATCGTTTTTAAAATATTGTTTTAGTAATAAAAACGTTTAGACAATATTTGTATATATTAAAAACGTTTTTAATATATTTTTATGTAATAAAAACGTTTTTATAATATTTGTATATATTAAAATTGTTTTTAAAATTTTTTATAGTAATAAATACGTTTTTATAATATTTGTATATATTAAAATCGTTTATAATATTTTTTAACTAATAAAAACGTTTTTAAAATATTTCTATATATTAAAGTTGATGTAAAAATATTTTTTTAATAATAAAAACGTTTTTCAAATATTGTTTTAGTAATAAAATCGTTTTTAATATTTTTGTTTAGTAATAAAACGTTTTTTAAATATTTGTATATATTATAACTGTTTTTAATATATTTTTCCAAATTTTTGAATTTTTTCTAAATTTTTTTCCGGAAATTTCAAAATTTTTGGTAACTTTTGAAATTTTTGTTAATTTACTAACGATTTTACCGTTTTCCGCAGGGATCACGACGACGTACTTCAGTTGGGAGGCGGCAACCAAGGACGCCGTTTTCGGGGTTCTCGGTGTACGCCTCCGGGACCAACGAGCTCGGGAACTCACATCCCGGATTCCCAGCAATCCGCTGCTCGAAGCCACATTGAGATCGAGGAGCTAGTCCGGCAGCCTAACCGGGGCCATTGCATTCGACTCGACCCGAAGTTTGAGGACGGGACTTGGTAAGATAATTTTTGTACATTATTTCAATTTATTTAGATTTTTAAACTTAACATATTTATATCTTTTCATAATGTTTTCAGGTTTAAGCTGTCGACTCAGATCACCAAGGCGATATTACGGATGCTCCACAACATGTTGGACAAACCGTACGAGAAGTATTCGGACATGCCTACCGAGGAGAAAGACGTGTGGCACCGGACTTTCGCGGTAAGTTATTTATTGATTTATTATTTATTTTGAATTTCATTTTGTCAATTTTTCTTTTTGAAATGTAACATATATTTTTTTAAAATTGTAGCAAGAGTTCACGTGGGACTCTCATCATACGCGCAAAGTCCTTGACACATTCGACAAGTATGCCGCAAACTCGTACTCGAAGCACATGTACGAGTGGAAGCACAACAAAGACAAGCCGAAGGACCTTGACGACGACGTCTGGAAGGGCTTCTGTGAGTACTGGAGTAGGCCTGCGACGAAAAAGACCTCCGACCAACAGTCGAAGAACCGAAATAGCCAACGAGGCGGGAAAGGGGTCTACATCCACAACGGGGGCGCAAAGACCATCGAACGGGAAGCGATGGAAATGGTAAGTTTAATTTAAATTTTTTATTACTAATTCTGTTTTTTATATTTATTTAACTTAACAAATTTTCCCAGGCGAAAGAATCTGGTTCCGAACCCGATTATCTTAAACTCATCAAGCAGAGACACACCAACAAGAAAACCGGTCAGATACAGGACTTGGGGATGCGGGATGTTGTCGAGAAGAGCAAGAAGACGAAGCTGGACCGTGAAGTATCAATATCGCAACTCACTATCGACGGATCGACGTCCTCGAACTCTTTATCCCGGGAAGAGATAAACCAGATTGTACTTGAGGTAAGTTTTAATTTCATTTCGTTTTCTTTTTATTTTCGCTATTTAATTATTAACGGTTATAATTATTCGCAGCAAACCCGGCAAGTGAAAGGTCGATTCGCTGGGTTAGGCACCCTTCCGACCCAGAAATCTTCTTCCTCGCTTCCTCGTTATCCTTCGGAGTACCGGGTAGAAATCGAGAAGCTCACCCAAACGGTGAAAGACCGTGACCACCAGGTCGAAGAGCTACGGACGGAGCAAGTGTCTACCAACAAGAAGCTCTCCTCGTTGGAGAAGATGATGCAGAAATGTTTCCCGCATATGTTTCGGGATAATAATCCCGACGACGACGACGGAGACTCTCCAACCGTTTAAATATTTTCTTTTAACGCTTTTTTTTTTGAACAATTTTTTTTAATGTGTAATGAATTTTTTAATTTTGTTTAATGAATTTAAATATTTATTATTTCTATTTTTAATTTATATTTCTAATTTATAAATTAAAAATTTATAAATTTCAAAAAAATAAATAATTAAATAAAATTCAAAATAAAATTCAAAATACGTCGCAATTCCGTCGGAATAAGTTACCGTCGTAAATCCGTCGGAACCTATTTCCGACGAAGAACCGACGGACTTCCGAGACAACTTCCGATCAATTATCCGTCGTAACTCCGTCGGAAATCCGTCGAAACATATTTCCGACGGATATCTGACGGACTTCCGACAAATTCATCCGATCACTTATCCGTCGGAAATGCTGTCGGTAATATATCCGTCGGAATACCGTCGGAAATACCCGACGGCCAACCGACGGACTTCCGACGGCATTTCCGACCAAAGGTCCGTCGGAAAGTACGCCGTCGGAAATCCGTCGGAAAATTCCGACAGATTTCCGACGCCTAAAATCCATCGTAAAATTCCGACGGCTTCCGACGGAAGCCACATTTTTGACGAACTGGAACCGACATCTTAAATCCGTCGGAAATCCGTCGGAAAAGGCCGACGGATTTGGCCGTCGGAAATACCCATGTTTTCTTGTAGTGCACGCTCCCATATTTCATTGAGCCGAACCAGAGTGCGTTTGTCAAAAGTCGTCTTCTCCTTGAAAATGTTTTGCTGGCCACTGAGCTTGTGAAAGACTACAGCAAAGTATCTATAGCTCCTCGAAGTGTCATTAAATTCGACATCTCAAAGGCTTTCGATACGGTTGAATATATGGTCTTTCATTGTGGAAATATTCCGCGCTCTTAGATTCCCGGATATCTTCACTCACTGGATCTACTTGTGTATGTCGACAGTTGCTTTCTATGTGGTAGTCAATGGTGAATTGGAAGGTTTTTTCTCAAGTTGCCGAGGTCTCTGTTAGGGTTGTTCCTTGTCTCTATATCTGTTTGTGATGGTTCAAAATTTTTGCTCGAGGCTGCTAGATCGTGCGATGGCAAGTGGCCGCATTGGTAGCCATCTACGATGCACGTCAGTCCGAGTTTTGCATATATGCTTTGCTGATGACATACTGGTCTTTACGGACGATTCTTCATCATCACTTCGGGAAACTTTCGGGGTCTTTGACGAGCTCTCACGCATCTCAGGCCTTCACATTAATGCTGCCAAATTGGTTCTATTTGTAGGTGGCAGAGATCGACAAGATATCCTCATTGCAGCCTCAGATCTCGGACTCCCTATCGGCACCCTTCGTGTTCGCTATCTTGGACTTTCTCTCACAACAAAAACCATGACATCACATGACTATGCGCCGCTTATTGATAAGATCCGCTCTCGAATGCTCTCCTGGACTAACAAAAAGCTCTCCTACGCAGGTTGTCTTCAACTAATTGTCTCTGTTATATCAAGTATGTCCAACTTTTGGTGCTCGGTTTTACGTCTTCCAGCTCGATGTTTTGACGAGATAGAGCGATTGTGTGGAGCTTTCTTATGGACGGGTAACCCCAACACATCTACTGGGGCAAAGGTATCATGGGAGGAAGTATGTAACCCAAAATCTGAAGGAGGCCTTGGTCTGAGGCGCCTCCGAGACGTCTCGAGAGTCTTTGCGATGAGTCTCATTTGGCGATTATTTACTATGTCGGCTCGCTTTGGGTGGCGTGGACAAAGCAAAACTTGCTGCGGAATTCAAATTTTTGGACGGCGTCGGACAAATCTAATGGGTCATGGATCTGGAGAAAGCTCCTAAAACTTCGAAACCTTGTTGCCCCTTTCATCACGGTGGAGGTGGATAATGGACAGGCGGCATCCTTTCGGCATGACAAGTTGCTGCCGATGGAAAGGATAATCGAAATCACAGGGTCGGAGGGGCCGAAGATACTCGGGATACCGATCACCGCCACGGTCTCTGATGCAGCTGGGCCTAATGGGTGGAAGATACGCCGCACAAGAGTCCGGAATCTCTACCCTCTGCTTGACCAAATCCGTTCACAGCCTCTCCCTCAGGCAGACAAGGGGACCGATATGTACCTTTGGAGGAGGAAATAAGATGACTTTACCGCTTCAATATTCTCTTCGTTCCACACATGGAATCAGCTTTGAGAGTCTCACACTGCTACTCCATGGAGTCGTGTTGTATGGTTTAATAACGGTATCCCTCGCTGTGATTTTATAATGTGGCTTGCAGTGAGGAATCGATTATCCACATGAGATCGTATGCGTCGTTGGGGCGCACACCAAGCGTGTGTGCTGTGTGGCGAGCCAAACGAAACTCGTGACCACTTATACTTCGCTTGCCCTTTTTCATTCACTGTCTGGTCTGAGGTTGCAGGAAATCTCCTTTCCCAGGGTCAAGATCCAGATTGGGAGCTCACCTTGCAATGCATTACCACTTACCCGGGGGACGAACTCAACACTATATTGCTGCGTCTGGTGTTCCAAATAACTATCTACTCGATATGGAAAGAGCGTAACTCAAGAATACATCAAATTGGTTGTCAATCAGTCCCTCTACTTGTTCATCTCATTGATCGGCTCATTCGGAATTGCATAACCTCTCTGAACTATTATGCAAACTATAGACTCCAAGACCTGATGCAGCGGTGGTTCGCCGCTACAACAAATCTTCGCTCTGCCGCACATCTCTAAAGCTCGGGTTTCCCCATCATTGATACTCTTCTCTTTGCAGAGAATTTGTCTTCGGCCATTGTTTCATTATTTTCTTTCTTTGTAAATATTTCAGTTGTTACATATCAATAAATTTCACATTTCACCCAAAAAAAAAAGTCATAAAATAGAAAATCTCGGAAAAGTATTAAATCATAGTTGATTTTAGAGATTTTGAGTTGAAACAATTAAACGAGATTGTTTAAATTCCGCTAAATTTTCTGATTTTAACTTAAATCATTAAAAAATTATGTTATAAAAATTATTTTAATACATTAAATATATATATAAAAAAAATTAACCCGCGCATCTTGGATATCTATAATATTATTTAAGAAGACATTTTAAAAAATGAACTTTGTTTTGTAAGTTATTACATGAAATGCCATTACAAATAACAAAGAATAATTGAAATAGGAAATGATATAATAGTCTTTTCAAATTATTGATTAAAATATGGAAATATATATTTTGCATTAAATAGGTTATTTTTTATTTAATTTTTTAATTATTTTTAATACTATATATTTTAAAATAATAATCAATTCATATATATTCAAAGAAAAAAATCTATTCAAAATCTTGCTATATTTTTTCACTATAATTTATTATATTTTATTTGAATATATATCAAAACAAAAGTTGAAAAATATTTTACTAATTTTATAAAAAAGTTAGACACAAGAAAACTTTTTTTTTTAAGAGTTCGTAGACTAACTACAAAAACTAGAATCATTTAACAGTGCATATTAGAGTTATGTTTTCAATATTATCAGTTTTTGCGGGTTAACCCAAATAATATTTTAGTTCACTACAAAATAGGTTAAATAGACAAATTATTACAAATTGACAATTTTATCTATAATAATTAGTTAGTTATATTATAAAATTCAGATAAAAATAATTTTCTTAAATTTTTAAACAATTTTTTTTAAATTACTCTGCGCTATAATTAGCGCGGGTTAAATTCTAGTTAATTATTATTTGAAACAGTCGAAACCTAGAGTTGACATATATATAAGAAGATGGACCATATATGGAGAACAAATGGCGTGAGCCATCACTCGCTAGCCAGAGGCAAAGAAGGAGAACCACATTCCTTGAGATATCACTCTATTAATTAATGTTGCGTGATAACACCGCAGAATAAACAAATAAAAAACAAAAATTTGTTTTGCCATAACTCTCTATAGTTATTGCTTTGCAATTTAATCTCAAAATTGTCAAAATAGCACATAATAACACAAAATTTTATTCATGATTATATGGATTACCTTACTTTTTCAAGTCTATCCTTCACTATTGCTTATGATTAAACACATGATTCGTTCTAAGTTTAGATTTTAAAATTTAGAGCGACCCGATTGGAAAAAAAAAGGGAAAATTGGAAGAAACAAAAAAGACAAAAATACTCATCTATTGTTTCTTTAATATATTTTTGATTTTTTCCATTTTTTTGACTAAACTACCCTTAATTAAATGTAATAAATTTAAAAAAAAAATTACGAAAAATACAAAAAAAGAAAGGAATATATATTGAAACATCGTTTTTGGAAAAATTAAGATTGAAAAAAAAAAATTATTTATTCTACAAAATCCAGAATTTGTATTATGCTATTTGATCTATAATCTACCAAACTTAGAATATATATTCTAACATTTCCTCTATGTTCTAGTAAGTGGTAGAATACGTTTTCTTGCATTTGTCTATATTCTACTAAGTTTTGAATACATATTCTATTTCTTTCTCTATATTGTACATTCTGTATAATAGAAATTTCAATGTTGTTTTTTGTTCTATGGACTGTAAAATTTGTCTTCTACCTAAGTAGTTAGGAAATTTTGAAAAAAAATCTAGGATTTAGGTTAATTACCAAAACTGAAAAACCTAAGAAAATGTTTTTTTGTGCCGTTTATTTCACGGTTTTCAACTATTTCTTCTCTGTTTCTCTCATGTTATTTTTTTTCTTTCTTCTCCGCTTCGCCGGCAAAGAATATTGGCACCAAATTGTTAGAGGTCTAGTAGCACTGGCACGGTCCCGCAAAAGAGGTTGATCTTTGTATTCCTAGGTCGATTCATTTATGAAAGATGATTTACATCCCAAAAGGATTTTATCAAAAGCGTGTCCATGGTTTAGAAAGACTATGGGTCAAAAGCTCATTTAGTAGGTTAATGGTTTCCACTTGCTGGAGACTTGCTTTGTAGTTCCAAGTTAGTCTAAACGGCATCATGCTCTAAAACCCTTAGAAAACTCGATGAATGAGCTACTCGATGGCTACATTCATCACCCTGAGAAAATAGTTGAGTGGTAAAATCCTTAGTTATAGTAACCGATGAATAAGTTACTCGATGGCTACATTCACTATGAGAAAATAGTTGGGTGGTAAAAGCCTTAGTTATAGCAATTAAAAAAAAAAATGGAGAGGCAAGTCACAAATCATATGCAAGATCTTCCATTATATAAATGAAATTCTGAAAGAGTGAGGAAGAGACAAATTAGCAACTCATTTACATCCTACACCATATCTTTGTTAGAGAGGTAGATTCGATACTACAAGTTCTAACTCGCTCAAGAGCTCTCGGTTCTACATTTATAGATTTTTTCTACCTTTCAGATATCACAATTTTCTTACAAGTTTTACGTTATGTTTGTGTTGTATAGGAAAAAAATGTATATAACACAGTTGTAGAGAGTGAAGCTTATGGTAGAAAAGAACAAAAGATAAAGAGGAGAACGATTTTTTATGGTAGAAAAAGATTAGAAAAGTGAAAAATGATAATCAGATAGGTAAATATATAAAACCATAGCCGGTCTTTATGTCCCGTTGCCATCAATACTTTTTTGGGATAAATGTTTACAATAAGATATCCATCCACACTTAACCAAGAATATTTTCATCTTTCATCTTTATTCTATTAGTAATATTTGCTAAAAGTTGAAGTATGTAAACGTAATTGTAGTGTTTTTTTTAGCCCTTATAGTTATTCCGGACTATTCCAGATTAGAAGAATCTTGTCGTTGCTGATTGAGAAGATCTTACGTAGACCCTAATGCATGGTTCAAATTAAAGGTAGAAGACTTTACATATTATATATGGACGTATTTTGGGTATATTTATTTTGGTCCAAAAGTAATTTATTAACCTGAGACTATCGTGCGAATAACTCAATATGTTTCGTTGATGTTAAAATTTGGGGTTTCAAATAGAATGTTTTCTAACCAAGTGGTAGTGAGACAGTTGTTCCAATTTGTTGAGAAATTGTTTAATTTGTAGTTTAGGTCAGAGATTGATTTTCTACAAACATGAAATTTTCTAATCATTCCTATTTGACCAATTGAAAATTGTGTCATGCTTTATACTCATTAGAAAATCGGTTAGTAGACTATTTGACGGCTACACTCATCATTGGAGATATATCGGATGGTAAAAGTCTAGATCACTCCCTAATTATATATATAAAAAAAGGTTTTCTGTAGGTTTATTTTGGTTAAGCTAATTATAGTTAATCCTTGTTATTCAATTCTAAAGTCAAAAGAATGGGATTGTAATTTCTTAGAATACACGGGTATTTAAGCTGTAATATACTAATATATATACAGAATGATTAAAAGGGAAGAATGCGAAAGAATGTTATAATGGGGAGGTGGTTAAAGGTTATGATTTTGCTACCCATGCCATTTGCTTATCTTCTTATCATCTTAATTGGCTTTTATTGTTAGTTAATTTCCGACTAATTTAGTCTCAAGCCTAAACACTTTTATAAAGTGATCCAGAAGAATTGATGTCATAGAAGGAGGGTTTTTTTTTTTTTTTTTTTTTTTTTTGACGTTCATAGAAGGAGGTTGTGACGTCAAAATAAAAAAAGGAGGTTGTGATTTGGTTGCACAATTTATTGGCTTTAAAACAAAAAAAAGTCGTATGAACAATATCAGAAATTAGATGGTGAGAATTTTCAAGAGTTTATTTAGAACTTTAACATACTTAAAGTGTCATTACAAGAAAACATACCAAATTTCAATGAAATAATTTCGACGAACATCAATTCTTCGGAATTTTTTGATGAATTTTTAATGGTTGGTATCTAATAAATCGGTAACCATTGGAAATCCATCAAAAATTTCTGACGGATTGAATAGTCAAAAATCCATGTTTGGATTAGACTGTTAAAATTTTAAAAATCTCTACCAAGCAACCCCATTATTATTTTACATGGAAGTTGAAAGTTTCGAGAGTGTCCGGAGGAGAGTCGGAGATAGTAAACTAATGGCAGAAGCAAAAGCTAATCATACGAAGTAGGCAACACAATAAGATTGTAAAAGAAAAATTGAACTTTTATCAAAAAGTAAAATAGACTGTTAAAAAAAAAAAAAGGGGATCTTCCTAATTGAATATGCTCACGAATTAGGAAACATATATAATAATGTAAGAAGAAAAAAAAGGTTTCACAATTTATATTCTAAGTAGAGGCATATTGTGGAAGCCCCTTGGCCCAATGGTTAAGGGTTTAAAGGCTTCTACACCAGATCTGGGGTTCGAGTCCCAGATAATGCAGTTTAACCAGATTAATTGATGCAAGCTCGTAGGAGATCCAGAGTGTTGCAGGTAAACCAGCCGTCGTGGTCTCATGTGTTGCAGGTAAACCAGCCGTCGTGGTCTCATGTGTTGCGGGAGAGCTGTCCATCGTAGGTGTGTACATGTGGAACCGTTCGCCGTAGATCCAAGTGTTGCGGGGGAGAGCTGCACCGTGGAGTCATTGTTCATGGAGCTGTTCATCGTAATCGTTGGTGCTGCAGGTAGTTGAGTTCGTTTGATCAAAAAATCCTTAGTGTTAGGATTATATCAAATATCTCTCATGATTGTAATAATCTATTAGACGATTAAAAAAAAAAAATAGAGGCATATTTATCTCTATAATATTATTTAAGAAGACATTTTTAAAAATAAATTTTGTTTTGTAAGTTATTACATGAAATGTCATTACAAATAATAAAGAATAATTGAAATAGGAAAGGATAATATAGTCTTTTAAAATTATTGGTTAAAATATGGAAAGTATATATTTTGCATTAAAGAGGTTATTTATCATTCAATTTCTTAATTATTTTTAATACTATAAATTTTAAAGTAATAATCAATTCATATATATTCAAAGAAAAAAATATATTCAAAATCTTGCTATATTTTTCACTATAATTTATTATATATTATTTGATTATATATCAAAACAAAAGTTGAAAAATATTTTACTAATTTTATAAAAAGTTAGATACAAGAAAACTATTTTTTTTAAGAGTTCGTAGACTAACCACAAAAACTAGAGTCATTTAACGGTGCATATTAGAGTTATGTTTTCAAAATTTTAAATTTTTGCGGATTAACCCGAATAATATTTTAATTCACTGCAAAAAAATTATATATCAAAACAAAATTTGAAAAATATTTTACTAATTTTATAAAAAGTTAGATACAAGAAAACTATTTTTTTTAAAGAGTCCGTAGACTAACCACAAAAACTAGAGTAATTTAACTGTGCATATTAGAGTTATGTTTTCAAAATTATAAGTTTTTACGGATTAATCCGAATAATATTTTAATTCACTGCAAAACGGGTTAAATAGATAAATTATTACAAATTGAGAGTTTCATCTATAATCATTAGTTAGCCATGTTGTAAAATTCAGATAAAAGCAATATTTTAATTCACTGCAAAACGGGTTAAATAGACAAATTATTACAAATTGAGAGCTTCATCTATAATCATTAGTTAGCCATGTTGTAAAATTCAGATAAAAGCAATTTTCTTAAATTTCAAAACAATTTCTGTAAAAAAAATTACTCCGCGCTATAATTAGCGCTGGTTAAATCCTAGTATAATATTATTTAAGAAGACATTTTTGAAAATGAACTTAATTTTGTAAGTTATTACATGAAATGACATTACAAATAACAAAGAATAATTAAAATAAGAAAGGATATAATTGTCTTTTACAATTAGTGATATAAGAATATAGAAAATATTTATTTTTCATTAAAGATGTTATCTACTTAATATTTTTAAATAATAATCAATTCATATATACTCAAAGAACATAAATCTATTCAATATCTTGATATATTTTTCACTATAGTTTATTATATTTTATTTGAATTTATATCAAAATAAAAGTTAAAAAATATTTTACTAATTTTATAAAAAGTTAAACACAAGAAAATTGATTTTTTAAGAGTTCGTAAACGAACCACAAAACCAGAGTCATTAAACGGTGCATAATAAAGATATATTTTCAAGATTATAGGTATTACGGGTTAGTCTGAATAATATTTTAGTCCATTGCAAAACGGGTTAAATAGACAAATTATTCCATTTGATAACTCTATCTATAATCATGAGTTAGACATATTATAAAATTCAAATAAAATCAATTTTTCTTAAATTTCAACACAATTTCTTATAAAAAAAAAATAATCCCGCGCTAATTAGCGCGGGTTAAATCCTAGTATACACATATATATAAGAACACAAGTGTTTTAAAAGAGAGCAAAGGCAAACATATCAAAACTCATACGAAATCTGAAATCATTAATTCCTTTTTCACATTTCTCTCTCAAATATTTTTTTGAGTTTCTCATTTATGATAAGCCTTTTATGCTAAACATTCTCCACATCTTCAGATCCGATCGCTTCATAGTTTCAAGAAGCTTTTTGCACCAGAAAAATAACAGGTTCTCTTCAATCTCTTTTATCTCTTTTTGGACTCAGATTTATATACATGCATGTGCTTGCTTGTTAATAATAATATAGTGATTTTTCAAGTTATATATTTGAATCTCGCGATTTCCAGATTTTCTCGGGATAATGAAAAATGGGGATTCGAGTTTTTGTATATTTTCCTACGTTTTCTGGGAATCCAAACACTAATTTCTTCTGCAATACCTAAAATGTTAATTAATTTTCAAAATATTTGAGGCAGAGAAGGACCACTCAATACTCACTTTTCCTTTCTATTTTTTCCCCCTCCTTGCTTTCTGCTAATTATCTAACTTTTCCAACAGATTAGACGTAACTAATCATAATTAAAACCTTAATTTATGGGTGATTATAAATAGACATGTAGTCTTTAGTATAAACATATGCCAGATTTTCCAGGTGCATGTTCTCCTCTTCTCTATGCTTCATTTATACGAAGCTCTTTTTTTTTAATCTTTTTTCCTTACCTAACAAACTTCATTTTTATGTAATTTTTTTAACAAGAAAGCTGTTAACAAAATTAATCGGAACAACAAAAGTGCATGCTTATGACTTATGAGAATTTAACTAATAATACTCTGTTTTTTATTTATATCATAAATTTAATGGATTTTCTATTCTAATTAGAATATTAAGATTTTAGGGTTTTCAGTTTTCTTACAATATGTTTTTTAGATGTGGTTCTATTTCAAACTAAACTAATAATTATGCAATTTAACTAACTTTTCTGCTTTATCACCATCAATATGTACTAACTCGCTCTATTTCTTAAAGATGCATGATTTGTTTTTTTTTATTGTTATAAAAGTGCATTTGATTAATTTAAATTGATATGGGTTAATTAGGAAAACAAAACTGAAAACATGTCCACCTCATCTGCCGTGAATTTTTGTAGGCGGGTAAAATTATCCGTTTTATAATCGTCTATTTAGTTGTTCTCATAAGTCATATGACAAAAAAAAACTGAAAACATGTATCTTTATGTATCAAAACAAAAATTTAAACAATGTATATTTAAGAAACAAAGTAAGTTTTATTCTTTTTTATTGATCATATATCATATGATACCCCCCAAAAAAAAAACATATTAAATTTCGGCTGGTCCTTTGCATATTTCGTTATATTGTATCCTAATTTTTTTCAATTAAATGGTTTGAGAGTTAACCACCACTAACCACGGGTCTGCATAAAGTGGACCTGTCAAGCTCTAAAAATCAAGTTTGCTTTTTCTTCAAGAGAAAATTAAATAAAGGGAAACAATGTCTGATTTTCTGGTAAAAAAAGCAAAAAGTGCATTGTGATGTCGCTGCATAGCATTAACAATTTGCTCACTTGCAAAAGATTCTTTAGCCCAATAGTGTCCGTACACGTTTCGTTTTGAGTGCAAATTGTATATACATTCATCCCCCAAAAATTAAGGATTTTTTTCCATAATATGTTTCTTTTTTTATCTTCACTTTAAAGCTTTAGTTTCCCTCTCAATTAAAAGTTTTTTGGCCATTTCTTAGTTTATTGATATTTCACTTAAAAGGATTATTTCTTCTTTTTTTTCCTCGTGTATTTTGATACTTATTAGTTAATATTCCATTTTCAATAGGATTTCTATTTTAGTTATTTATTACAAAACTACCTAAGATTTCTATTTTACTTATTTCACATTCTTAATATGGTGTGCTTTGTTCATATTGGATTATAAATATGTTTGTAGTCTCGTTTGTTTGAATGTATTTGTTTCTGAAGATTTAATAAAGAGTGTTTTTGGGTTTTATTCTGGTTTGTGATTCTTTACTGCTAAATCTTGACTTTTGGGAGTTCAATAGTTTACGTTTGATATTTTTGCCTTTTGGTTATGCTTCATAGTTGCGATATGTTTATTAAGTGAAAAATTTAATACATATGTTTTCTCATTGAATCTATGCAAATGTTATAACTTTCATGGCTTCTTGTTTTTAGGTTATTTGACCTGAAGGAAGATAACTACTCGCTCCTGGAGTGTCTTTCTTGTGTTTAGCCCAGTCTTGTCCTGTCTAAGTATAATTAAGTGATAATCTTTCGACGACCGGGAGATTCGGGATTTTGATGGTATTAAGCAGTATCTTTTGCCAAGGAACTTTGTTCTTCCAATGTCATGAAGAAGAGAGAGTCTGCTAAGTTTAAAGATCTATGGAGACCGGTACAAGCATTGATAACAATGGCTATGAAACAATCAAGAACGGTTCGTGGTTTAGCCAGTTCCGTAATGGCTACAATCCATGGATGGCTAGATATGTGTACGGTCTGATGTTCCTCTTGGCAAATCTTCTGGCTTGGACTGTGCGTGATTATGGCCGAGGTGCCTTGACAGAAATCAGAAGTATGATTTTTTTTATTATTGTAGTGAAACTTTCAAATAATCTTGTCAGATGAATGATGATTTGTGTTTATTCATTATTACAGAATTCAAGAATTGTAAAGACGGGCGAAACTGTTTGGGAACCGAAGGAGTTTTACGGGTTAGCTTGGGATGTTTTGTATCCTTTTTTTCGATCAGTCATATAATCTATGTTTCATGTTTAAGTCTTCTTCAGAAACATTTTGGCCTTAACTTTTTCACTAGCTGTTCTATTTCATTATGTTTCTTTCAACCGTTGGCACATCGAAGACGCATTCATCGAGAGATAAATGGCATTCAGGATGGTGGTTTGCTAAGCTTCTCATGTGGCCTGGCTTAACCATCTTCCCTTTCTTGTTGCCTTCTTCCATTATTGAGCTCTACGGTATATAAGGCTAATCGTCCTCGATTAACTTTTTAAAAATCGTTTCTGCTATTCAAATTCAATTAGCATTGACGCGTAAAATGACTTTTTTTTCTTTGCTCTGTTTTGCTTTTCAGGGGAGATTGCCCATTTTGGTGCAGGGTACAGTTTTAATCCTATTTCATGATCGTTTTAACTCGGAAGCTTATAGATATCCTCAGCTTCTTCTCTTTCTTGTTGTTATAGGGTCTTTCTCTTGATACAGCTCATTAGTATCATCAGTTTCATTACATGGCTCAATGAATGTTTCCAATCCCAAAAAGATGCAGAAAGATGGTGAGACACCATGAGGACTACTGTTCCTTAACATAATTGAGAATCCGGGTTACATACAAAATCATTGTGTTTTCTGATGAAGCTTTTTATGTTTGCAGCCATGTCCATGTGATGCTACTAGCGACTACCGCGTATACCGTATGCATATTAGGGGTGATTTTGATGTACATATGGTATGTGCCTGATCCATCATGCCTTCTCAACATATTTTTCATCACATGGACTTTGTTCCTCATCCAACTCATGACAAGTATCTCTCTCCACCCCAAAGTGAGTCCCTTCGGGTTTCGAGGTTCTCTCTCAGTTGTATTCTTATGTCGTATGTGTATACGGATTTTTGAAAACCGCCTCTTTCTTCTTGCATTTAACAGGTGAATGCTGGATTCTTGACTCCAGCACTTATGGGGCTTTATGTTGTGTTTATCTGCTGGTGCGCCATTCGAAGGCATGCTTCATTTGATCTATCTTTAATACAGTAACGATGAGATAAAACATCGAAAAATTAGAGTGTAGACTCACTTTATATGATCAAGAAGTTATTGTGTTTGTTTTGCAGTGAGCCAGTGGGAGAAACTTGCAACAGAAAATCTGAATCGTCTAGCAGAACGGACTGGCTTACCATCATAGTAAAAAAAATCTCTGACTTTTACAAGAATCTTTCCTAGATCTTTCGGAATTTGAGAGATTGTAAAGAAAGTACTAAACAGATTGTCCCATGTATATGTACATTGTGCAGAGCTTTGTGGTTGCACTGCTTGCAATGGTAATCGCGACATTCTCCACAGGAGTAGATTCCCAATGTTTTCAGGTTTGTTATCTTATGAGCTCTGCTAATTTTGCTGCAAAACTTCCAAAACACACACAAAATTTGACTAACAGTGAGTGACCTTTACAGTTTAGAAAAGATGAGACTCAAGAGGAAGACGCGATTCCTTATGGATATGGATTCTTCCATTTTGTGTTTGCTACTGGAGCAATGTATTTTGCAATGTTACTTATTGGCTGGAACATTCATCATTCCATGGAAAAGTAAGTTCTTGATGAACAAAATACTATTCATATACCGAAAATAAACTACTTAAGTCGATAATTCGAAGCTCTTTTTTTTTGTGTGTTAGATGGACTATTGATGTTGGATGGACAAGTACTTGGGTTAGGATAGTAAACGAATGGCTCGCGGTTTGCGTTTACAGTAAGTAAAAACAACATAAAGAAACTTATCTTTTACTGGTTTTGTTTATAGGAATCGAGACAGTTTGTAATATTTGAATGTTTATATAAATGTTGTTGCAGTTTGGATGTTGGTGGCTCCAATGGTCTTGAAGAGCAGACAAACAACATGAGAGCTCTGTATTGTGGAAACTAGACAGACGTTTTCATCAGCAATTGGATCTGGTTGGGACAATAGAATAGAAGATTAAGATTGGGGAACTGTGTGAAATCATATCTTTTTGTACGTATATAATATATATTGTTTAGGATACAAATATAGCTTATAGATTAGTATTTAGTTATTTACTGTGACCCTCAAGGGGTCTCTAATCATGAAACGTGTACACATTATTACACATACATCTCTATCTATCATATACACAAAAGTTTTTAATATTGGACCATTCTCTAAAATAGCACAGATTTATGTTTTTGTTCCAGATGTAACAACACCTAAGGATGTTAATATAGACTACACATAATTGTTTAATTTTGTTTATAATTCATTTAGGGTAAACAATTACTTTTACACTATAATTTGTGTTATTTTTGGAATTTCACCAAAATTTGGAATAAAAACTAAATTTTTATTTTAGGATATTTCTCTTTAATATTCAAATAACTAATTCATTTGACCAAGAAAAAAACAATAATTTACTCATTATACAATTTTAAATAGAAAATACTTGTGCTACTGACTTTCACAAAGTGGTGCCAGAAATAGGTATTTATTAGTATATATCATCAAAACTTGACAATAATATGTTTCAGTTCATCAAAAATTGTCCATTAAAATCTTAAACCTACATTGGTCTCTTTTTTTTTTTTGGCAAACACCAAACATTGGTCTATCTCAACAAAACACCTACATTCAGTCTGTCACAACAAAACATCTATTTCACCAATTTGCTATATAGTATTTATAAAATTTGCATATTTCTCCACATAATAATGCATATTTGATATCATATATTCAATTTTCAATATAAATTAAATAAAATAATATTAAAAATTAGTCACCAATAAATCCCTGATTAATCCTCGATTTTTGGGTTAGACGCTAGGCCTAACCCGACCGCCCGACTAGCGCAATTTTGAACATTGGCAAATACTAGTACATTTGGTACATATATTTTACAGACAGATCATTTATGGGCAAATTTAGAGGCTAAGTTTCGATGGACAAGTACCAAAAAGTACTAATTTCTAGTACCATTTTGTAAAAGTGAGAGATCCACAATTTATTTTGGAAAATTAGGAGTGAGTATAATATTTTGTTTTGACAAGGTCAATGTGTAAACAAAGCCCTTTTACAAAATCATACAACGAAACACAAAGAATAGAATCCTCAAGATTTTTCTAAAGGAACCACCCTCAAATTTATTACAATAAAACAGCATCAAAAGGGAAAATGAAATATAGAAAATCAAAGAATAATATAATAATCAAACCTATTTCAAAACCTTTATAAAAAACAGATTTATCTAACACCCAACCTCACAAACTCAATTTCTTCTCCAAGTTCATGACTCTCGTATAGCTTCCTTCTCCGTTCATGCTTTTAAACCCATGTTTGTACAGCTTCGACCTCAAACTTCCAATTGTGCATAACAGATTTCGAGCTAATGCTCTCGTTCTTCTTTAACCAAACGGGTTTCCTCCGGAAGGGAAAGAAGGTGGGTTCGAAGGAGCTGCAGCAGCAAATGAGCTTCCGAAATTGTTATATGTTTGTTGAGTGTCATATGGAGCGCCCATGTTGCCAATAGGCCTTAAATTGCTGCAAAACCGACGGTTATGACTTTAGATGCGAATCTGGAAAGATGAATTAAGAAGCTACCTAGTATCATCATCGAGAGACCAACTATATGCAGTGAATGTGTATGTTCTCTACATTATCACTAATGGATTAATTGAATCAAAAGGTTATACCTAGGTGGCATGCTTCCTGGTATTTGAGGAGATATGTACCCTGAAAAATTGGGAGCCAAAAATTCATCAACATTTCATACGAGTCGTCGTATCATTCATTCAACCAATGAGATAACCAAGTAAACTGGAAAAAAATATGAAAAATAGGTATTGCTTTTACTTGGTGGCATTGCAGATGGATGGCCTGAGGCTTGAGAGGGTATACTGAAATGATTGTGTACTCCTTGAGAAGGCATCATGCCTGAAGGATGTAATGCACCTTGCAAAGACGCCATGGAAGGGAACATATTTTCCTGTACCGTTTTAGACATCATTTAATACTTTAATACGACAACTTGCTCGGATGCAAATGCCGAAACTGAGTATAGGGAAAGGGTTTAACCAATCAACTCATAAGCATTTCAGTAGGTGCTCAAATCAACATTTGATCAACCGCCAAAAAAGAAAATCATGCTTGTTATAACACAAAAATTATATTCTGGATCAAGTCAAATGAGCTTGAGGACATACTGTTTGTGTCTGTGATGGCGGCTCAGAGCTGAAGTCAAAAGGGTTCATTGACTTGGCTGGCTGCGGAACATTCTGGAAAGGCTGTTGCAGGAAATAGATGATTAATCACGAGAAAGTAAGAGGCTGCGATGTCACTGATGCTCAAATTCATTATGGGATTCAGAAATTTATCAGAAAAATTGTTACCATGTTGTTATTATACTGCTGCATGCCATAGTGCATACCATGAGGTGGACCAGCTTGCCACCCAGGCACTGCTGCATGGTATGATGGGTAGGTTACAGTGAATAAATCCTGCAGACAGGTTAGCGTTTCATTAACAGTCCCGCAGATGGTGAGATATAGAAATACGACAGATCAAATGACTTAAATAAATTGTTACCGCAGGTAATTCTGTTCTTCCGGAAGGTTTAACTTCAGAAGACTGCAGGCCACCAGAAGGGACTCCTGGAAGAGGTTGCAATGACGGTGCACTCATTGACCTTTGTACATTAGATGCAAGTCCCGAGTTCCATGGCTGTAACAAAAATCCGAGAAGCAATAAACACAAAATATTTTTTAAGCTGAATTTTTAGCAATTCTTTGAGAGGACACGCAATGAAATACCCACCTGTTCACTTGCATGTCCATTTGGAGGAGGTGCAAAGATTTGTGATGTGGAATGACCAAGATGCACAGGTCCACCATATAGTGTAGATGTCTGAACTGGCATGGAAGAAGGAGCTGCCAACTGAGAGAGAAGTGAATCCACTGTGTTTCCACCACTGGGTGGTGATTGAGATACATTTATATTAGGGACACTGGGCGCAGCATCGAAAGATGCCCAGTTATCATTAGTTGCACTTGCTGGCTGTGCAGCAGGATGAGGTGTGTTCGATATCGGTGCTTGTATTGCAACAGATGGAGCTGGAGGTTCGGGATCAGCATCAAAATCAATCAAGCTTAAAGCAGTCACCAACTTCACTTCTGGTGGATTCTCATTTGTGGAGGTTAAACTACTCGATGGTGCAGCTGACTGAAATTAGACAAACAGAAAATATTAACATTATCTTTCCTTCCTAAGAAATAGATGGTATCTTATTTTCTTTACAGCCTATATGAACTCTGAAAACGATAAATCCAAACCTTTGCATGTACTGAAGCATCGTTATTTCGGTTGAATTGGGGTTTTGGGGGCTCTATCACCCGAAGAGGAATAACACTGTCACCTAAAATTTCCCTAACGGGTCGAAGTACAGGAGGGCTAGCTGAACCCAAATCTTTTACTTGCTCAGGTGAATGGGACTCCTCTTCTGGTTTTTTTCTACCCCCAAATCTATCCTCTCTGCGCCAATCATTCAAGATCTCAGGACGAGAAGGGCTTTTTTTGTTACCTTGCTCGAACCCTGGACTTCTCCCACCAGGACTTGATCTGTCGCTGTAACGACGGTCATATGTATCTTCGTATGGTGGGCTTCGAGACCCACTAGAACTTCGTGTCTCACTATCACCCTGCAGAATATGAAATTACAAGGAATCATGACACGGCAGACTGCAATGATATATAACAAGCGACCCTATAGTGATGAACAAATCTCTTTGGACAAGTCAGGCTTATCTATAGGAAATTGATCAAAGAAGAAATGCTTCTCACCATCGGTCCTCTTGGAGGCTTGTCATCGTTCTTCTCATTCGTGTACCTTTTATTTACATACACCTGTCTGATGAAGTCCCTTAACCGCTCTACATTACTAACAGATAAAAAGAACAATCAGTGAACGTAAGACATCCATCTCTACAACAATACGAGAGATTTGTGATACCTTCCGTCAGGCACTGACTGCCCCTGTTGATCCAGTCCTTTAAAATAAATGTCCTTAGCATGCTGTTCAGCAAAGATTGTTCGAAATCAAACCCAAACAAAAGATTACTAAATGCCAAGAAAAAAATAAGTCATAAGAAGAAGAGAAAGGAGAAGAATTAGCTTGCTTACCTGATTACCACCTTCTTTCAGAGCACTGACTTCTTGTGAGGTAAATTTTGCCATTGATATCGATTTAACGCGATGAGTAAACTCACGGCTGAGAAAAAAAATACATTTACATGCATATATCAATATCAATCAACACTTGACACTAGAAATGGTGATAAAAAGTCTTGAATCTAAAAACTTACTGTATTCCACTGCAGTTGGTACAAACGAAAGTCCAGAAAGTAGTGCAAACGTATTGTGGTCCCTAACAAAACCAAGAAGAACGACATACAAAAAGAGTTTAATTGCCTCTCAATCTTCTTGGTTTCGTTGGATGATTGATGATGAAGAAAGTATAAAAAGAAGAGCAAAAACTTACAAGGCTGTTACAGTTTATACACCTCTTGTTATCAGGAAGTTTGAGAAGACTCCTAATAATCCGCTCGTTCTTCTCGTCTTCTTTCACTCCACCAGCCATTTCTCGGGTTCCAAAAACACCAGCTGAATAAACTCAACTTGATCAATCAACTTATTGAAATACTGGCTGAGATTTTGCAATATTCTGGGTGAAATTAGGAACTTAGGATCAGTCCACGCTACTTCGAATCAGCAATAATGCCGAAAATCGAGCTCCGAATACAGATTTATTCGGTCGATCTTGGCAGAAAAGTTAAGCACGAAAACGAGATTTGACACCAATTTGATACTTCAGTTTACCACTAAACTCCCCAAGCAAAATAGATAATCGATCACGCCTAACACATACAGATCTAGAAAATGTAGAGAAAGCCGATTCGGGAAACAGCAGAAACCGTGGGAGATTTAGAAAGGAAACAGGTGCACGAACGAACGAACCTGAGACGAATCTCTTAGTTTTGACGATGATGCTGATGCTTCAACGACGATCAAGGACTTCTTCTTCTTCTTCTTCTTCTTCTTCTTCTCTTCTCTCTACTTGTTGAATCACATAGATGATAGAGATGACTGTTTCTAGAGAGAGAGAGAGGACCTTGTACAGCTAAGAATGGTCTGCGTTACACAGAGCGCGTGAGAGAGAGAGATTTGAGAAAGGAGATGGACGGAAATAATTGACGGCGTTAGATGTGGAATCATGTTGACGGCGGCGGTCTATTGTCTTATGAGTTTGACTGAGGAATAGAAATTACTGCTGTGAAAAAGGGGGAAAAAATGAGTTAATTTAGATATAGGGTCTGTTCGTTTGCCTGCCGTAGAAGGCTGCGGTTGCGGTCAGCGGCCAAAGATTATTCGTTTGCCTGCCGTAGAAGGCTGCGGTTGCGGTCAGTGGCCAAAGATTATTCGTTTGCCAGACGCAGCCTCCTGCGGCCAAACGCAGCGTCTGGTCGCAGCTATCTGCGATTCGAATTTTTGGAATAAAGTTTTATACGTGCAGAATAAAGTTTTTTATAAATTAAAATTTAAAATATACAAAAATAAAATAAGAAATAAAATCTAATTTAAGTGTTATTGATTCAAATATGTTGAATTTGTAATTCTTAAAATTTTAGCGAGAGAATAATATTTTGTTGATTTGTTGTGCAATATGTGTTATGATGTTTATGTCATATTTCTTACTTATGCTATGCGAAATTTAAATTCTAATATGCGTTGTGTGGAGGTAATATTTTTTATACATTATTTTTTTGTGAAATTTATATTGAACAAACACTAACAAAATGGTATGGCTTAAATTTTAATGAAAATTTTCATGATTATATGATTTTT
>PKML01040716.1:280658-298264 GCA_002933935.1 Eutrema yunnanense
GTTTGATATGTTCACAAATCAATTAAACCAAATCTCTTTGCGAATAATCAATTTGCTCACCTAGGTTCTATCAGGTAATTAATCGCACTCTCGTGCCTAATCAATTATCCTAAAGTCTAAGTTCTAGGTGATCAATCTAGAATTAGCTTTGAGAACAACCTAAGGTGAAGAACTAATTCAGATAATGAATCCTAATAATAAATTAACCTAGCATTCAAAGAAATCCCTATGAGAAAACCCTAAACCTAACAGGTGATCTACTCAGACATGAAGATTGAATCAATAAACATGACTGAACAAATACTCAATAAAATAAGAAGAGGTTCTTGAGATCTGATCTCGGACGAAGGGAGATTTAGACTTGTCTCAAACCAAAGTATATAAAATAAAGCTTAGCCTAAACAAGTGGCTGTAAAATCCTATTTATAACCTAAAACACGTTTTGGGCCTTCTTGTAATTATCAGAGACTTCTGGGCCAATTCTGCAATTCTTCAACTCTTCATTAAGTCGCGATCCTTCTGTTTCCCCAAGGGGTATCGATCGATACTCAGGTGATTTCGACGTCTCAGCTACACGGATCTCTGCTTCGCTCCAAAATGTTCCAGAAAGCTCCAATATCTCCAATTAAGCTCCAAATGTGCTATAACCTGTAAAAGACTCTAAAATACTACAAAACACTAGAAAGACTCTATAAAAAGGACTTATATCATGGTCTAAACAGGGTAAAAACCATAATATATCACCAACGAAAACGCATTACGCCGGAACCTCTTGCCCGACCTGATCGACGCTCAACTCCCGGGTGTGACCGACCTACCAACTAGGAGATCCGCAGCCGATTCAGAAATCCACATCGCGGATCAAGCCGCCATGAACCTGGAATTCGCAAGGGTCCAGGCCCAGTTACAAGACATGCGGTCTAAAGTCCACCAGGCGACGAGCTCAGCGCCAGAAATCGACCGGGTGATTCAGGAGTCACAGAGGACACCATTTACGGACCGAGTCATCAACACTCCAGTCCGACGATTGGAAAGGGTCAAGATCACGCCATAGGATGGGTTTACCGATCCTAAGCATTTCCTGACCTCTTTTGGTATCATGATGAATCGATTTCGTTTCGGCTCAGAAAACGAAAAGGACGCAGCCATGTGCCAATTATTTGTAGAGAACCTATCCGGAGCCGCGCGCTCGATTGGTTTTCGACGCTCGAGCCAAATTCAGTCAACAGCTACAACGAGCTCATTACCAAGTTCCTCAAACGCTTCACCATGTTTATCAAGCAGAAAACGAAGAACGCCGAACTCTGGGCCCTCGAACAGAAACAGGAAGAGCCCATACGCAACTTCATGGAACGTTTCAAAGCGGTCGTATCCCACTGTACGATCGACGACGAAGCTGCGATCGAGGCTCTTTATAAAGCGACCTGGTACGAATCAGACTTCCACAAGGAGATCAAACGCAACAATCCAAAGACGTTGGAAGACATCTTACACAGGGCGCACATCTTCATAATGGAGGAAGAGGAAAGATCCGAGAAAGATAGGCGGTACGCACTTACGAAACAGCCTGCTGCTAAGGATATGCAGTATGTCCTTCCAAAGCAGCCCGTCAACACGGTTCAAACTCAGCAATCCTGGTCGAACACTTGGGTTCGGTCGGACGAACCAAAAGAGCCTGATACCGAGCCCGGACTATACTGCAAATTCCACAACCGAGTCGGAAATCATTCAATTGAAGAGTGCCAACACCTACAGGAATTCTTGCTGATGAAGTACAAAAAGGGGGAAGTTCCAGTCGAAGGAGCCTTCCAACCTTCGAATAAACCTCGCCGTAACGATAACGGAAGAAGTCGTAACTACAAACTGAGCAAGGCTACCGAGCAAGGCTACCGAGCAACCTAAAGATAAGTCTGACGACGAACAACCGAAACGAGATCGAGAGGAAAAAGTGAAGGCTCAGCAACCTCCACAAGTTCGGAAGCGTGTCAACATGATCATGGGCGCATTGGAATCATGCAACTATTCTGTCCGAGCTCTAAAGACTTATAGTAAGGAAGCAGCGGCCGCAAAACATACAAACCAGATTACATCTTGCGGAATGCTGATCACCTTTTCTGAGGCCGACACCGAGGGACTCCATATGCCGCATAACGATCCGCTGGTCGTCGAAGCACTCATCAGCGATGTTGTAGTTGGACGAATCTTGGTCGACACTGGGAGCTCGGTCAACGTAATTTTCAAAGATACACTGAAGAACATGGACTATCCCGACAATCAGATTAGACCGAACATCGAATCACTCACCGGTTTCTCAAGTGAGCAAACCATGACTGCAGGGACGTTCAAGCTCCCCATGTATACCGGAGGGATTTGTCGGATGGTCAAGTTCCTGGTATTAAACAAACCCGCAATCTACAATGTGATACTCGGCACACCGTGGATATTTTCGATGAAAGCCGTCGTGTCAACATATCACCAGTGCGTCAAGTTTCCAACACCTTCCGGAGTCTTCACTCTCAAAGGCGACCAGGTGATGTCCCGAACGTGTTTCATCAACGAATGCAAACTAAGGACCACGCCCCACACTTACATCATCAATAAGAAGAAAATTCTGAACGATCCCGATCTGCCGCGACGCGAAACGATTGTCCAAATCAACATTGATGATTTCAATCCAGAGAGATGCATAGGGATCGGAGCCGAGCTCGATGAAGATATCAAGATAGACTTGATCCGATTCCTCAGAAGGAACGTTTCGACCTTCGCCTGGACAATCACGGACATGTCAGGGATCAACCCAAAGATAACGAGTCACGAGCTCAATATTGATTCCACCTTCAAACCGATCAAGCAGAAACGACGCAAGCTTGGTCCCGAGAAGGCTCGGGCCGTTAACGATGAAGTCGAGAAGTTACTTAGCGCTGGATCAATCACGGAAGTACGGTATCCGGACTGGTTGGCAAACCCAGTCGTTGTCAAAAAGAAGAACGACAAATGGAGGATCTGCGTCGATTTTACCGACCTGAACAAAGCTAGCCCAAAAGATAGTTTCCCGCTCCCACACATCGACAGACTCGTCGAAGCCACTGCTGGGAATGAACTTCTCTCGTTCTTGGACGCCTTTTCAGGCTACAATCAGATACTCATGCATCCGGACGATCGTGAGAAGACCTCCTTTATAACCGACCATGGTATCTATTGCTATAAGGTTATGCCCTTCGGCCTGAAGAACGCCGGTGCAACTTATCAACGACTCGTCAATCGAATGTTTGCCAGCCAGCTCGGCAAGACAATGGAGGTCTACATCGACGATATGCTCGTCAAATCGCTAATTGCCAAGGATCATATCGGACACCTCAACACCTGCTTCGACATCCTAAACGAGTACGGCATGAAGCTTAACCCGACCAAATGCACATTCGGCGTGACCTCGGGAGAGTTCCTCGGGTATATCGTAAGCCAATCCTAAACAGATCTCGGCAATCCTTGACCTACCATCTCCGACGACGAGAAGGGAAGTGCAAAGGTTAACGGGACGTATCGCTGCACTCAACCGGTTCATCTCCCGATCTACCGACAAGTGTCTCCCCTTCTACCAACTGTTGCGCGGTAACAAAGATCTTGAGTGGGATGACAAGTGCGAAGAAGCATTCAAGCAGCTCAAGGAATACTTGTCAACCCCACCAGTTCTAGTAAAACCAGAAGATGGCGAGACTCTGTACCTCTACATCGCAATATCGACCTCGTCGGCCAGCGGGGTCCTTGTCCAGAAAGACCGGGGTGAACAAAAGCCAGTCTTCTATATCAGCAAATCGCTCGATGGTGCTGAAGGACGATATCCAACTCTAAAAAAACTGGCTCTCGCCGTTGTTATCTCAGCTCGGAAGCTACGCCCCTATTTCCAATCACACTCAGTCCCCGTCTTAACCAATCAGCCACTCCGGACGATTCTACATAGTCCGAGCCAATCCGGCCGACTGGCTAAATGGGCCATTGAACTCAGCGAGTACGGCATCGATTACAAGAGCCGAACGAGCATCAAGTCGCAAGTCCTTGCCGATTTCCTCATCGAGTTATCTCCAGAATACGTCAACACTGATGTCGTAACCGCCAAACAATGGATCCTTCACGTCGACGGGTCTTCATCTCACCGTGGCTCTGGAATAGGCATTCGCCTCATATCTTCGACAGGAGAAATCTTAGAGCAATCCTTCCGCCTGGCGTTCAACGCATCAAACAACGAGGCATAATACGAAGCGTTAATTGCCGGACTACGTTTGGCCAAAGCCATCGGCGCAACACGCATACATGCCTACTGCGACTCGCAGCTCGTCGCAAGTCAATTTAGCGGGGACTACGACGCCAAGAACGATCGAATGGATGCGTACCTTAAGCTCGTCAAACAACTCGCTGCAGAATTCGACTAATTCGAACTAACCAAGATACTGCGGGGAGAAAACGCTCCAGCCGACGCACTCGCCGCTCAAGCTTCAAGCTCGGACCTTCATCTCAGGCGAACGATTCCGGTCGAAAGTATATCAGAGACAAGTATCGGAAGCACGGAGCAATGTATTATCACGACTCGTAGACGGGATTACGAGGAAAATCCTGCGACCGAACCCATCTTACGTCGACAAAGACGGATTTCGACCGTCGAGTCTGGTCAGGACACCGAGCCCGAACATGCTACTATCGCCGAAGGCAACAATGACATGCCGCAAGTCGATGAGTCGGCCCAATCAGACAACGAAGCGGAAGAACAGACGGACGGACTTCACGAGCCGATAAACCTCGAATAGTCTGACGAGCAGACGCCCGCCGATTGGACGCTAGAGATAAAAATGTACATCATCGATGGAGACATCCCGGCGGACAGATGGGCCGCTCGAAGTCTCAAAATGCGGGCCGCTTGCTACATACTTATCAAAGATGGACTGTTTCATTGGAGTGCGGCAAGAATCCTTCTCAAATGCATCTCAGGCGATGAGATCCAGGAAGTCATGAAGAAAATACACGAAGGCGATGGCGGTAATCACTCAGATGGCCGATCTCTAGCCCTGAAAATCAAACGAGCAAGCTATTATTGGCCAAGCATGCAAGCAGACTGCGAGAAGTTCGTCGCAAAATGCGACAAATGTCAACAACATGGCCTGATGATACACCTCCCTACCGAGCTGCTAACCACTTCGACAGCCCCGTATCCATTCATGCGCTGGGGGATGGACATCATCGGCCCTTTCAGACGATCCACCACGCAGAAAAAGTTTATACTCGTCATGACGGATTACTTTACCAAGTGGGTAAAAGCCGAGGCATATCCCGTCATCCTCGCTTCAGACGTTCAGAAGTTCGTCTAGAAATTCATCATCTGCCGACACGGAGTTCCATACGAGTTTATCACCGATAACGGTCCCCAGTTTATATCAACGCTATTCAACGATTTCTGCGCCAAGTGGAAAATTCGGCTAAGTTTCTCTACACCAAGATACCCGCCGAGCAACGGTCAGGCCGAAGCAACAAACAAAACAATCATCGCTGGCCTAAAGAAACGATTGGATACTCATAAAGGAACCTGGTCCGATAAACTCGACGGAGTCTTATGGTCATATCGCACGACTCCAAGGTCGTCAACGGGACAATCCCCTTTCTACATGGCTTATGGTGTGAAAGCCCTATGCCCCGCCGAACTCACCATCCCGACTATCCGACGAACAATGCTCGTGCAAAACCCCGATCTTAACAATGGGATCATGCTTGACAACCTCGACAATCTCGAGGAACAACGCGATCAAGCCTTACTTCGAATTCATAATTATCAGAACTTGGCAGCACGCTACTACAACAAGAAGGTCCGCGGACGTCATTTCACCGACGACGACCTTGTCCTGAGAAAAGTCTTCGAGGGCTCTGAAGAATAGAATGCCGGCAAGCTCGGCACAAACTGGGAAGGACCTTATCAGGTCATGAGGGTAGTCAAACTAGGCGTTTACGAGCTCATGAAGCTAGACGGAACTCCTATTCCCCGTTCATGGAATTCAATGAACCTCAAACGCTACTACATATAGGCCAGCTCTCGAAGTTCTAAAAAAAAAAAAAAAAAAAAAAAAAGATCATTGAGCTACTACACTTAGACTCGATTCCAATATGTACTATGAACTGCGAATGGCTTGATCCTTCTTTCGAAGGTACGTAGGCAGCCCTCACAGGCGCAGCTATAACATCAATAAAAAATTTTGCGTAGAAAGGCATTTTACCGGACTCCATCAGTTCGTATACCCAAGCCAAACTCCACGTTTGCCGAACTCCATCAGTTCGTATTTATAAGTCAAATTTTATGTTTGCCGAACTCCAACAGTTCGTATTTCTAAGTCAAATTTTACGTTTGCCGAACTCCAACAATTCGTATTTCTAAGTCAAACTTTATGTTTGCCGAACTCCAACATGTCGTATTTCTAAGTCAAACTTTATGTTTGCCGAACTCCAACAGTTCGTATTTCTAAGTCAAACTTTACGTTTGCCGAACTCCAACAGTTCGTATTTCTAAGTCAAATTTTATGTTTGCCGAACTCCAACAGTTTGTATTTCTAAGTCAAACTTTATGTTTGCCGAACTCCAACATATCGTATTTCTAAGTCAAACTTTACGTTTGCCGAACTCCAACAGTTCGAATTTTCAACCACAACGGTTTCCATATCGACGTCCTGGCCAGACGATCGAATAAGCCGAATCCGTCTCGCACACTCGGATTCAATATGAGAAAAAAACATAGAGCATAGTAAGATAAGTTGTCCACGTACTCTTAAATCAAACTCTAAGGTCAAGCCGAACGTCTTTCGTCGCAAAATTAAGCCGATTTCTCAACAATCGCAAAATTAGTAAGCCGATTTCTCAACAATCGCAAAACCAGTAAGCCGGTTTCTCAACAATCGCAAAATCAGTAAGCCAATCTACAATATGGATTACCGACCTCGAACAGGTTCAGTCAAACTCATCCTCTTCCACCCGGCTAAGACCGTACTGTTTACGGCACCATTGTGTAAGAAAAGTTTGAGAAGTTCGTATAATGTACGACTTCGAATATATCAGGGCTCAACATAGAAATGACTTAGAAAACGAATAAGTATAACATTCAAGTCCGCAATCGATAAATATCGGGATTCATTTAAAGCCCCTCGGGCAAAATGGATACCGGACTTTAAAAACCCTCCGGTCCAAGAGGTCAAGTTATAAGCCCATTCGGGCAGAAGAAAACCAAACAGATTACAAAAAACAAAAAAAAAGAGCAAGCAACTTAAACATCTTGCCTCCGCATCGCGTCAGCGCGATCTGCCGACATCGAAGCCCGGTTGGATCCGAACTCGTCAAGGCCCGATGGGACTTCATTGCCCATAGAGATCGAAACCTCCTGGTGCACTGGATCGGTGAAAGGCGAGACAACTAGGTCCGCATCAGCCAGCTCGCGGAGATCGATCGCAGCATATTCCACCGACTTTTCGATCTTAAGCTTCTCGAGCTTCTCGATATGAGACGGCGGAACAATTATACAATGCTTCTTCTTGAGGCTCTCGCAAAAACCAAGAATTCCCTGGATTTGGTTGATAGCGAGGAATGGCTTCTTTGCCTGATCAATCGCCGATAGATGATCCTTGACCTTCTGCAGCCGAACTTGGCACTTTTCGGTGACCACCTTCCTCTTCGCAATCTGCTGAGTACGGCCGGTCCGTAATCGCGAAGTTTCCGCAAACAACTTCATCGAGAGCGCATCCTTTTCCAACTCCAGCTCAGCGTTGGATCTCTTCAGTGCGGCCAGTTCCCTAGTCAGCTCGGCTACTGCGCGATCGCCAGCCTCCACCCTGTCCTCAGACACGTGCAGCTCTTTGCGAAGCTCCACGACTTGAACGCTCGCTTCAAAATCTTTACGACGGGAGGCTCCGAGCTCACGGTCGTAAGACCCAACGATCTCATTCGTCTGGGCAACCATCAGTCGAAGTAACAAACGTCAGAAACAAGGATTAAAAAGAAGGGGCGACAAACTCGGAAAGGAATGTTTACCTCAGCAGTGGTCTGAGCCAATTTCTTGAAAGCCTCAGATTTATGAAGACGATCAACCGGAGGAAGGAAGTCCGGGCCAAAGCTCACTCGCCGATACGACTCGACATAATCCCACGCGTCGGCCGCTGGATCTGACGTCCGATGCATCTTAGGTATGGGAGAATCGTCCGACAAGACCATTGTGTCTTCTTCGACACGTTGGGGCTCGGTATTCCCCTCACCGTCTTCAGTACGCTCAGTACCGACCCCCGCAGTTTGGCCGGCAGCTTGCCGAGTCCCCCTTTTGGCTTTCTTTTTTCTCCTCTTTCCAGTCGGGAGAGAAGTGTGCTCTTCAGCGGAAATCCGTTCCCCAGCAGGAACGTCTCCTCCAACGACCTCTTCATCGTTAGCCGTTTGTCCAACCTTAATCGAGGAAGGAACTTCGGGATTCGCATGTTCGGCTACGGAAGGAATATCCGTGTCCACTTCGTCGCCATCAATCTCGGCCGAAAGATCAGGAATATCATCGAGCTTCATATTTCGGCGACGAGATGGGTTTGCTGTGGAAAGAAAGAACAATACAAATAAATAAATAAAAAAGGGAAATCACCGAACTGCGAAGGAAAGTTCGCCGACATACCTTTAAGAGCTCTTTTTGCCTTAGGCAAAATAAAGCAGTAAATAAAGCAGTAAATAGAAATCAAGAACCAATGTCTACCGATAGGGGTCCTCCACTGAGTTCGGTAACTCCCGTCCGGACGCTCAACGGAAGATTCATCAATCTTCACAAAGAAGTACCGGGCATTCCAGTTGTTAACCTTGCTCGGCTTATTCCTGGTAACAAGATCGGCTTCCGGCTTCACGTTAGCCGATAAAAACCAAGGCCTAGCCTTCGACAAATTCACCCGAAACAGCCTTTCGAAGACCTTGGCCGTGATGGGAATATCGCATTCTTCCCCAAGAGTAAGGATATCCATGATATTTATTACCGTGGCCGGCATGAGCTGAGAAATCGCGATGTGTCGCCTCTTGCAGTACTTGTAAAAAAGCCCCGGGATAGGAAACTGAAGTCCGCAGCTTCTGAAGTACTCTTCATAGACGCATATATAGCCGTTGGGAGCGTCCCACGGACGATCGGCAGCCTTCGGGATCTTGAAGAACAGGTCGTTCGGAGCGCCGCACCTCTCCAAGGTAACCTGGACCGTCTCCGCAGTAGAGCGAGACGGTCCGATGTTCGCAGGTTTTTCAACCACCCGTCCGGCAGCCGACATGGGAACATCATCTTCTATATATTGACGAACCACTGGCGAAGCAGCGCGATCGTCCGAACAAGCAGCATCATCACCCTCCGCGAGCCGAGCTGCAAATTCCCGATCTGCCCGAATCTGATCGTCTGATTCGGCAACTTCCTCTTCAGGCTCATCCTCATCGATAAGATGAGGGACTTCGATAACAACCCTTGGATTACTCGGCCCAGTAGCAGTACGTTCGGAGTTACGCCTGATCGGCTCCTGCTGAACATCGTCCGAACGGTCCGAACTCGAATTGGAGCCATCGACAGACGGCTCGAGATCAGAGAATTTCGACGGTAGAGTTTGGTCATTAATAGAAGAAGAAGAAGCCCTTGAATCCATATCGATCGAAAGGAAGAAATTGATGAAGAACAGGATGAAGAATTCGAAAATCTTCGAGCAAATCGGAGAAATCACGGCGGAGGAGATGATCGAAGAACGGAAAACAAATATATTCTAGAGAGAAGGGAGAGCGCTAGAGAGAGAAAGAAGAATACCTTTTGAAGGAAATAAACAGAAGTGAAAAACGGAAGGAGGTTCGAGCGATATTTATAAGAGAAAAAGCAATGATGATGACTCCTCGAATTCTGCAACCGAAGAAGACGAATCGACACGCGACTCCTCGAGTTCCACGACTAAGGAAGACAAAACGACATCCTCTTCCCGAGAAAAATCCACCGAACTCGAACGTTCAAAACCAACACAAGGATATGCGGACCAAAAAGTTCCGAACTCAAGAATACTGAGAAAGGCTAGCCGAACTCGAATAAATAGATGAGTCATACCGGTCTCAGTTCTAACCAAGCTAAAGAATACTCCTCAGAAATTCACCGAACTCATAAACTCCCTCGCCGAACTGAGGGGGGGACCAATTGTTAGAGGGGGGATTAGCACCCCCTGGTTTAACTCGGTTCGAACCGAGACTGGTTCGATCAAGACCGGTTTACGATGGTTCGGACTTCGGATCGAGGCCGAATCAGCCCAAAAACATTGGGCCGAGCTCGGAATCTCGCTAAGCCCATCTCGGCCACCGATCTAGGGCCAGCGCGAGCCCAGTCCGTTACAACAGGTAATAACCGGGATATTTCCCTTTCTCCACCGATCTCAGAAAAGGAAATATTCATCTCGACTGAATCTTCGAGATATTAGGAAGATATCCTTATCTCGGAGAGAAAACCGGAATATTTTCTTCTCCTAATCGAGCAAGGAAAAGGAAATATTCTCCCTTGGAACCGCCTCAAGACAATATAAATAGAGGAGAGGGTTCATTCATCAAAGGATGCACAACTTCCGCAGAGATCAGAGAATACGAGAGAGCTCCTTTACCGATCTCAAGTTCTTTTGTCTTTGCCATCTTACTAAAACTCTGTTGTAACGCCGACTCTTGATCAATAAACGAGATTCCGATTAAAGTACTGTTTTATCCCTTTTGTGTGATTTACGGATCAACATTCTGGTTTCACCATTTGTGTTTGTTTACATGAACAGGACAAAGGTCGTCCCTTGCCTTGTGATATTCATGCATTTTACATGTTTAAGCATATATTTTACTTAAGAGTTTTGTGCCATTTGCATGCATAATCATGGTTGTGTCTTGCATTTAGGTCTCATTTAGAGTTTAGGACATTTTCATTAGGTCCTATTGAGTTCTTGCATTCATTTGGAGTGTTTTTAGGTGTTTTGGACACATTTTGGATGATTGGAGTGGTTGAGCATCAAGAGAAGGAAGAGCTCATCCGACACGCCGGAAAGATGTGGCTGGACGGAAGCCTTCCGATCTGATTCAGGTTCAATAATCTTCATGGAAGTTGTAGAGGAGTGAGTTATCTGTCCATAGAAGTTGGAATCAAGTCATTCGAACATGCGGTTTGAGAGATATGGCTGATTTATCAGAGACAGGTCCTCAATACCGAGGTCACTGCTCGGTGTAACTGCTCGGTGTGGAAACAGAGGGAAAATTCCCTTAGTACCGATGTACAATACCGAGCAGTGACATCGGTATTCAAGGGTCTCCACTCTGAATTAGCCTCAGTGGTCTTCATCAAAGTTGTAGAAGAGTGAATCAGCTTTACACATGAGTTTGAATCGGGTTATTTGGATATATGGATAGGGAGATAAGATGGATTTACTGAAGGTATATCCGTCTGGCCGAGAGAAGATGAAACCGTCCAAATAACCGGAAAAACGAAGACCTTCCCGTGCCCAGTTTAATCTGATGTCTTCATGAAAGCCATAGACAATCGAGCTGAATTTCGTTGAGTGGTGGTTTCATGTCATTCCGATCGGCCGTTCAAGAGATATGGCAAATATAGCAAGGACGTGTCTGTCTGACATCCAAACGAGTTATGCTCCAAATACGACGTCTGAAAGATCAACCCAGACGAAGGGTTTCCACTCCGATTCAGATTCTGAGTTCTTCATACAGGTTTTAGATAATTGAGTTGGCTGTCTTCTGAAGTTGGATTCGAGTCATTTGGTTGCGAGGTTCAGGAGTTATGGCTGATTTACTGACGACGCATCCAAGATCCGACCGGGTCAATACCCGGTTTGTTCCGGGTTGATCCGGTTCGCCCATTTTCATTTATAAACCCAAAAACCCTATTTTTCATTTTAAGTTTTCTTCTTGTAAGAGTGGGGGCTCGACCCTAACTCTCTCTCTTGAGGGATTTAAATTGTTCTTCACATATATGCCATTCTAGAAAATATTTCTTCAACTCTATCTTTTATTTATGCAATTTCTTTATTTTTATGTCTTTTTCTCTTTTGTTCTTCATGTTCTTTAGGCCTTAGAACCTTTTTGTTGGATTTTGGTTTGCTTGATTTTTGATGGCTTGATGATTGATTTGTGATGCTTAGGTATTAGGTCTTTGCATTCCTTCTTTGCTTAATGTGCTTAATGCTAGATCTAGCTTGAAAAAGTGGATTTAGACCTTAGGCATTTCATGCACACAAAGTGTTCGATGAAATGCCAAGATCAATTATTCAAAGGATTTGTGTTCTTAGCCTAAGGAATTAGTTGTCTAAGGCACTCTTTTGGTTGATCTTGTTACAAATCTTAATGCTTGCTAATTGTTGTTCCACAAATGACCATTTTGCTAATGGTATTAATGATTAGTGAAGTGATTAGTGCCTAGACATAGGATTAATCAAGATTATGGATCTCATGCCTAAGGAATAGAAATGATTGAGTGCATTTGCATCATATGTTAATTGTCTTGGTGATTAGATGATGATGATTTAGGTTGTATCTTGTTAGATCCTTCACTTAGGTTGATCTTAAAGCTAGTTTTGGATTGAGAGATCAAAACTAGAGCTTAAGCATTTCACGCCCGATAGGTGTTCGATGAAATGCTTGAACCAAACCTTTTGTGAGCTTTTCTTGCCTAGCCAACGAGAGTTGATGTCTAGGGTGATTAGTGAGCTAAGTGGAATTGGAGATTAATGCTTGTTAATCATCTTATCACAAATGTTGATCCGTAAATCACACAAAAGGGGTAAAACAGTACTTTAATCGGAATCTCGTTTATTGATTGAAAGTCGGCAGTTACAACAGGGTTAAGTAAGATTGCAAAGATGGAGAGCTTCAGATCGGTAAGTAGTTCTCTTGAATTCTCTCTCGTCTCTGCGGAAAATGTTAGATGGTCCTTGAATGAATGAGCCTCCTCCTCTATTTATAATGTCTTGAGGCGGTTTCAAAGGAGAAGATTTCCTTTTCCTTGTTCGATTGGGAGAAGGAAATCTCCCGGTTTTCTTTCCGAGATAAGGATATCTTCCTGATATCTCGGAGATTTGATCGAAGGGAACATTTCCTTTTCCGAGATCGGTACGAATAAGGAAATATTCCGGTCTTCATCTGTTGTAACGGACTGGGCCCGCGCCGGGCTTAGATCGGTAGCCGAGATGGGCTTTTAACAAGATTCCGAGCTTGGCCCAATGTTTTCGGGCTGATCCATCCTCGATCCAGACCATCGTAAACCGGTCTTGATTGAACCGGTTTCGGTTCGAACCGAGTTAAACCAGGGGGTGCTAATCCCCCCTCTAACAATTGGTCCCCCCCTCAGTTCGGCGAGGGAGTTTATGAGTTCGGTGAATTTCAGTGGAGTATTCTTTAGCTCGGTAAGGACTGAGATCGGTACGATCTGATCAGATTCCATTTCGAGTTCGGCAAGTTCATTTTAGTATCGGGATACTCACGATTGAGTCGATTTTTATGAACTTTCGAGTTCGGTGAGCTGATTCGCAATCGTTCTCAAGTTCGGAGTCTTTGATTCGCGGATCTTGAAATCGATCCTGTACGTTCGAGTTCGGTAGATTTTTCTCGAAAAGAGGGTGTCGCTTCGTCTTCTCTAGCTGTGGAACTCGAAGAGTCGCGCGTCGATTCGTCTTCTTTGGTCGCGCATTTCGAGGAACTGTCATCATTACCTTTTTCTCTATAAATATCGCTCGGATCTCCTTCCGTTTTTCACTTCTGCTTTTTTTCTTCAAAAGGTATTCCTCTTTCTCTCTCTAGCGCTCTCCCTTCTCTCTAGAATTATATTTATTTTCCGTTCTCCGATCATCTCCTCCGCCGTGATTTCTCCGATCTGCTTTAAGATTTTCGAGTTCTTTGTCTTGTTCTTCATCAACTTCTTCATTTCGATCGATATGGATCCGAGGACTTCTCCTTCTTTTGTTGGTGACCGGACTCCATCGCTGAAGTCCCCAGATCTCGGTCCATTAGCCGGTGGATCCAATTCAGATTCGGATGATGTTCGGCAAGAGTCGACCGATCGTAATCCTCATCATACTGAAGCCGGACCGAGCAATCCGAGGGTGGCCGTCGAAGTCCCCCACCTTATTGATGAAGACGAATTTGAAGAGAGGGCTGCCGAATTGGATGATCAAGTTCGGGCAGTTCACGAATTCGCAGCTCGGCTCGCAGAAAGCGAGGATGCGGCATGTCTGGATGTAGGGGGCGATAGTCCCGTGTCGGCTACCAGGCGGGTGGTTGAAAGACCCGCGAGCATTGGACCATCTCGGTCGACAGCGGAGACGATCCAAGTCACTTTGGAGAGGTGTGGTGCTCCAAACGACTTGCTCTTCAAGGTTCCGAAATCTACCGATCGTCCGTGGGACGCTCCTCCCGGCTACGTATGTGTTTACGAGGAGTATTTCAGGAGCTGCGGGCTCCAATTTCCTATTCCCGAACTCTTCTACAAGTACTGTAAGAGGCGGCATATTGCGATCTCCCAGTTAATGCCGGCCACGGTAATAAACCTTATGGGTCTCCTTTCTCTCGGGGAGGAGTGCGGTATCCCTATTACGGCCAAGATTTTCGAGAGGTTGTTTCTGGTAAATCAGTCGAAGGCGAAACCTTGGTACCTATCGGCTAATGCGAAGCCGGAATGTGATCTTGTTACTGGAAACAAGCCGAGCAAAGTAAATAACTGGAATGCTCGGTACTTTTATGTGAAGATCGACGAATCTTCTGTTGAGTATCCAAGCGGGAGTTACCGAACTCAGTGGTGGACGCCTATCGGTAGATATTTGTTCCCGATTTCTTTCTAGTGATTTATTTTGCCTAAGTTATATTTTTCCTTTTCCTTTTCAGATCGTCACATACCGGGCTTCCTTATTACCACGCCGGGATTCACCTTTGTCCACGCGAAGCAATTAAGTGCGGCAGGGAAAGTTCGGTGGCCTGAAGCCTACCAAGAGAAGCTCGATTTAAAAGCAAAAAGAGCTCTTAAAGGTAGGTCGGTAAACTTTTCTTCGCAGCTCGTTGATACCGATCTTCGTTTTCTTTTTATTTATCTGTTGCTTTTTCTTTCCACAGCAAATCCATCTCGTCGTCGAAAGATGAAGTTCAGTGACATTCCCGATCTTTCTGCCGAGTTCGATAATGACGAAGTGGAGGTGGATGTCCTTTCCGTAGCTGAACGGACGGATCCTGAAGTTCCTTCTTCGACTGAGGCTGGTCGAACGGCTAACGATCAAGGGATCGTCGGGGGCGATGTTCCTGCTGGGGAATATGTCCCTGTTGAAGGGTGTACCTCTCTTCCGACCGAGAAGAAGAGGAAGAAGAAGGCAAAAAGGGGGGGCTCGGCAAGCGGCCGGCCATACAACTGGGGTCGGCGCTAAAGATGCCGGGCGTTCTGAAGGTGGTGGAGGGAGTACCGGACCTCAACGTGCTGAAGGCGGTGAGGGGGATACTGGGCCCACTCGTGCTGAAGGCGGCGAGGGGGATACCGAACCTCAATGTGCTGATGAGGACACGGTGGTTCTATCGGACGATTCTCCCGTTCCGAAGAGGCATCAGGCATCGGATCCGGAAGCCAACTCGTGGGATTATGCCGAGACGTATCGGCGGGTGAGCTTCGGCCCAGATTTTCTCCCTCCGGTTGGTTGCCTTCATAAATCCGAGGCTTTCAAGAAGCTGGCCCAGACCACCACTGAGCTAAGCACCCTCTCCGAGTTCTTCTCTTCTTTCTTTCAATTCCTTGTCTCTAAAGTTCATTATTTCGGCAGATGGTTGCTCAGACGAACGAGATCGTCGGGTCTTATGACCGCGAGCTCGGAGACTCCCGTCCTAAAGCTCTTGAGGCGAGAGTTCAGGTCGTGGAGCTTCGTAAGGAGCTGCATGTGTCTGAGGACAGGGTGGAGGCAGGCGATCGTGCGGTAGCCGAGCTGACTCGTGAAATTGCCGCACTGAAGAGATCCAACGCCGAGCTGGAGTTGGAGAAGGATGCGCTCTCGGTGAAATTGTTCGCGGAGACTTCGCGACTACGGGCTAGCCGTTCTCAGCAGATCGCGAAGAGGAAGGCGGTGACCGAAAGATGCCAAGTTCGGCTGCAGAAGGTCAAAGATCATCTGTCGGCGATCGATCGGGCCAAGAAGCCATTCCTTGCAGTTAATCAAATCCAGGGGATCCTTGGTTTTTGTGAAAGCCTTAAGAAGAAGCACGGGATCATCGTCCCGCCGTCCCGCATCGAGAGGCTCGAGAAGCTTAAGACCGAAAAATCGGCGGAGTATGCTTCAGTTGATCTCTGCGAGCTGGTTGACGCGGATCTGATCGTCTCGCCCTTCACCGATTCAGTACATCCAGAGGTTTCGACCTCGATGGGTAACGAGGTCCCACCAGGCCTTGATGAGTTCGGGTCCAACCAGGCCTCGATGTCGGCGGACCGTGCTGACGCGATGCGGAAGCAAAATGTCTAAACTGTCTTTCTTTTATTGTAATTTTAGTTTTTCTTTTGCCCGAATGGGTTTATAACTCGACCTTTTGGACCGGAGGGTTTTTAAAGTCCGGTATCCATTTTGCCCGGGGGGCTTTTTAAATGAATCTTGATATTTTGTCAATTGCGGACTCGAATTTTATACTTAGTTGTTTTCTAAACCGTGTCTTGTTATATATGAAGTCGTACTTTATACGAACTTCTCAAACTCGTCGTACACAATGGTGCCGTAAACAGTACGGTCTTAGCCGGATGAAGAGGATGAGTTTGACTGAACCTGTTCGAGGTCGGCAATCCATATCGTAGATCGGCTTATTGTTTTTGCGATTGTTGAGAAATCGGCTTATTGTTTTTGCGATTGTTGAGGAATCGGCTTACTATTTTTGCGACTGTTGAGAAATCGGCTTAAATTTGCGAGGAAAGACGTTCGGCTTGACCCCAGAGTTTTAATTTAAGAGTACGTGAACAGCCTATCTTAATATGCTCTAGGTTTCTCACATTGAATCCGAGTGTGCGAGACGGACTCGGCTTATTTGGCTTGGATAATCTGAGAAGCAGGTGCGAGACTGGTCTCGGCTTTGAATGTGGAAAGTGTGTTATCCATTGCACCATGAGGATGCGTGCGAGCTAAGCTCGGCTTATTCAATCGTCTGGCCAGGACGTTGATATGGAGACCGTTGTGGTCGAAAATACGAACTGTTGGAGTTCGGCGAACATGAAGTTCGACTTGAAAGTACGAATTGTTGGAGTCCGGCAAACGTAAAGTTTGACTTATAAATTCGAACTGTTGGAGTTCGGCAAACATAAAGTTTGACTCGAAAATTCGAACTGTTGGAGTTCGGCAAACGTAAAGTTTGACTTATGAATTCGAACTGTTGGAGTTCGGCAAACATAAAGTTTGACTTAAAGATACGAACTTCTGGAGTTCGGTAAAATGCCTTCGCGTAATAAAATTTTATTAATGTTATAGCTGCGCCTTGTGAGGGCTGCCTACGTACCTTCGAAAGAAGGATCAAGCCATTCGTAGTTCATATTACATATTGGAATCGAGCACATGAGTAGTAGCTCG
>PKML01040716.1:298383-310869 GCA_002933935.1 Eutrema yunnanense
TTCATGAGCTCGTAGACGCCTGGTTTGACTACCCTCATGACCTGATAAGGTCCTTCCCAGTTTGTTCCGAGATTGCCGGCATTCTTTTCTTCGGTGCCTTCGAAGACTTTTCTCAGAACAAGGTCGCCGTCAGTGAAATGACGTCCGCGGACCTTTTTGTTATAGTACCGTGCTGCTAAGTTCTGATAATTCTGAATCCGAAGTAAGGCTTGATCGCGTTGCTTTTTGAGATTGTCGAGGTTGTCGAGCATGATTTCGTCGTTAAGATCGGGGTTTTGCACGAGCATCGTTCGACGAATAGTCGGGATGGTGAGTTCGGCGGGGCATAGGGCTTCTACTCCGTAAGCCATATAGAAAGGGGATTGTCCCGTTGAAGATCGTGGGGTCGTGCGATATGACCACAAGACTCCGTCGAGTTTATCAGACCATGTCCCTTTGTGAGTATCCAATCGTTTCTTTAGGCCAGCGATGATCGTCTTATTTGTTGCTTCGGCTTGACCGTTGCTCGGCGGGTATCTAGGTGTAGAGAAACTTAGCCGAATTTTTCACTTGGCGCAGAAATCGTTGAATAGTGTCGATATGAATTGGGGACCGTTATCTGTGATAATCTCGTACGGAACTCCGTGTCGGCAGATGATGAATTTCCAGATGAACTTCTGGACGTCGGAAGCGAGGATGACGGGATATGCCTCGGCTTCTACCCACTTGGTGAAGTAATCCGTCATGACGAGGATGAATTTTTTCTGCGTGGTGGATCGTCTAAAAGGGCCAATGATGTCCATCCCCCAGCGCATGAATTGGTAAGGGGCTGTTGAAATTGTGAACAGCTCGGTAGGGAGATGTATCATTGGGCCGTGTCGTTGGCATTTGTCGCACTTTGCGACGAACTTCTCGCAGTCTGCTTGTATACTCGGCCAATAATAGCTTGCTCGTTTGATTTTTAGGGCTAGAGATCGGCCACCTGAGTGATTACCGCCATCGCCTTCGTGTATTTTCTTCATGACTTCCTGGATCTCATCGCCTGAGACGCATTTGAGAAGGATTCCTGCCGCACTCCAACGGAACAGTCCGTCTCTGATAAGTATGTAGCGAGCAGCCCGCATTTTAAGTCGTCGGACGGCCCATCTGTCCGCCGGGGTCTCTCCATCGACGATGTACATTTTTTTCTCTAGCGTCCAATCGGTGGGCGTCTGCTCGTCAGACTGTTCGAGGTTTATTGGCTCGTGAAGGCCGTCTGTTTGTTCTTCCGCTTCGTTGTCCGATTGGGTCGACTCGTCGACTTGTGGTAGGTCATTGTTGCCTGTGGCGATAGTAGCACGTTCGGGCTCGGTGCCCTGATCTGATTCAACGGTCGGGATTCATCTTTGTCGACGTAAGACGGGTTCGGTCACGGGATTTTCCTCGTAATCCCGTCGACGAGTCGTGATAATACATTGCTCCGTGCTTCCAATACTTGGCTCTGATATACTTTCGACCGGAATCGTTCGCCTGAGATGAGGGTCCGAGCTTGAAGCTAGTGCGGCGAGTGCGTCGGCTGGAGCGTTTTCTCCGCGAGGTATCTTGGTTAGTTCGAATGAATCGAATTCTGCTGCGAGTTGTTTGACGAGCTTGAGATACGCGTCCATTCGATCGTTTTTGGCATCGTACTCCCCGCTAAATTGACTTGCGACGAGCTGCGAGTCGCAGTAGGCGTGTATGCGTGTTGCACTGATGGCTTTGGCCAAACACAGTCCGGCAATTAACGCTTCATATTCTGCCTCGTTGTTCGATGCGTTGAACGCCAGGCGGAAGGATTGCTCCAAGATTTCTCCCGTTGGGGATTTGAGGCGAATGCCTATTCCAGAGCCTCGATGAGACGAGGACCCGTCGACGTGAAGGATCCATTGTTCGGCGGTTATGACATCAGTGTTGACGTATTCCGGAGATAATTCGATGAGGAAATCGGCAAGAACTTGTGACTTGATGCTCGTTCGGCTCTTGTAATCGATGTCGTATTCGCTGAGTTTGATGGCCCATTTAGCCAATCGGCCGGACTGGCTTGGGCTGTGTAGGATCATCCGGAGTGGCTGATTGGTTAATACGGTAATCGAGTGTGACTGGAAATAGGGGCGTAACTTTCGAGCTGAAATAACGACGGCGAGAGCTAATTTTTCGAGCGTCGGATACCGTCCTTCAGCACCATCGAGCGATTTGCTGATATAAAAGATCAGTTTTTGTTCGCCTCGGTCTTCCCGGACAAGGACCCCGCTGACTGCCGAGGTCGATATTGCGATGTAGAGATAGAGGGTCTCGCCATCTTTGGGTTTTGCTAGAACCGGTGGGGTTGACAAGTATTCCTTGAGCTGTTTGAATGCTTCTTCGCACTTGTCATCCCACTCGAGACCTTTATTACCGCGTAACAGTTGGTAGAAGGGGAGACACTTGTCGGTAGATCGGGAGATGAACCGATTGAGGGTAGCAATACGTCCTGTGAGCCTTTGTACTTCCCGCTTTGTCGTTGGTGATGGTAAGTCGAGGATTGCCGAGATCTGTTTAGGATTGGCTTCGATTCCTCTTCGAGTTACGATATACCCGAGGAACTCTCCCGAGGTTACGCCGAACGTGCATTTGGTCGGATTAAGCTTCATGCCGTACTCGTTCAGGATGTCGAAGCAAGTGTTGAGATGCCCGGCGTGATCCTTGGCGATCAACGACTTGACGAGCATATCGTCGATATAGACTTCCATTTTTTTGCCGAGTTGGCTGGCAAACATACGATTAACGAGCCGTTGGTAAGTTGCACCGGCGTTTTTTAGGCCGAAAGGCATGACCTTGTAGCAGTAGATACCACGGTCGGTGATGAAGGAGGTCTTCTCGCGATCGTCTGGATGCATGAGTATCTGATTATAGCCTGAGAAGGCGTCCATGAACGAGAGGAGTTCGTTCCCAGCGGTGGCTTCGACGAGTCTGTCGATGTGTGGGAGTGGGAAGCTGTCCTTTGGGCAGGCTTTGTTCAGGTCGGTAAAGTCAACGCAGATCCTCCATTTTCCATTCTTCTTCATGACCACGACTGGGTTCGCCAACCAGTCTGGATACCGAACTTCAGTAATCGATCCGGCACTAAGTAATCTCTCAACCTCGTCGTTAATGGCTCGAGCCTTCTCGGGTCCGAGCTTGCGTCGTTTTTGCTTGATCGGCTTGAAGGTGGAATCAATATTGAGCTTGTGGCTCGTTATCTTCAGACTGATTCCGGGCATGTCCGTAATCGCCCAGGCGAAGGTTGAAACGTTTCTTTTGAGGAGTCGGATTAAGTCCGTCTTGATTTCTCCGTCGAGCTCGGCTCCGATCCCCACGCATCTCTCTTGATTGAAGTCATCGATATTGACTTGGACGATTGTTTCGCGCCGTGGCAGGTCGGGATCGTTCGGATTTTTGTTCTTTTTGATGACGTAAGTCCGGGGTGCGGTCCTTAGTTTGCATTCGTTGATGAAGCACGTTCGAGACATCACCTGATCACCTTTAAGGGTGAAAACTCCGGATGGTGTTGGGAACTTGACGCATTGGTGATATGTCGACACGACGGCTTTCATCGAGAATATCCATGGTGTGCCGAGTATCACATTGTAGATTGCGGGTTTGTTCAGTACCAGGAACTTGACCATCCGACATATCCCTCCGGTATACCTGGGAAGTTTGACCGTTCCGGCGGTCATGGTTTGCTCGCTTGAGAATCCGGTGAGTGGCTCGATGTTCGGTCTGATTTGATTGTCGGGAAAGTTCATGTTCTTCAGCGTATCTTTGAAAATTACGTTACCCGAGCTTCTAGTGTCGATTAAGATTCGCCCGACTACAACATCACCGATGAGTGTTTCGACGACCAACGGATCGTTATGCGGCATATGGAGTCCTTCTGTGTCAGCCTCGGAGAAGGTGATCGGCATTCCGCAAGGTGTAGTTTGGTGTGTATGTTTCGCGGCCACGGCTTCCTTGCTGTACGTTTTTAGAGCTCGGACAGAATAGTTGCATGTTTCCAATGCGCCCATGATCATGTTGACACGCTTCCGAACTTGTGGAGGTTGTTGAGCTTCCACATTTTCTTCCCGATCTCGTTTCGGCTGTTCGTCGTTGGTTTTCTCTTTAGTTTGCTCGGTAGCCTTGTTCGATTTGAAGTTACGTCTCCTTCCGTTATCGTTACGGCGAGGTTTATTTGAAGGTTGGAAGGCTCCTTCGACTGGAACTTCTCCCTTTTTGTACTTCATCATCAAGAATTCCTGTAGGTGTCGGCACTCCTCAGTTGAATGATTTCCGAACCGGTTACGGAAATTGCAGTACGGCGCTGTTTCAGTATCAGGCTCCTTTGGTTCGTCCAACCGAACCCAAGTGTTGGACCAGGATTGCTGAGTTTGGACCGTATTGACGGGTTGCTTTGGAAGAACGTACTGTTTATCTTTAGCGGCGGGTTGTTTCGTGAGTGCGTACCGCCTATCTTTCTCGGATCTTTCCCCCTCCTCCATGATGAAGATATGCGCCCTGTGTAGAATGTCTTCCAATGTCTTTGGATTATTGCGTTTGATCTCCCTGTGAAAGTCTGATTCGTACCAGGTCGCTTTATAAAGAGCCTCGATCGCAGATTCGTCGTCGATCGTACAGTGGGATACGACCGCTTTGAAACGCTCCATGAAGTTGCGTAGGGGTTCGTCCTGCTTCTGTTCGAGGGCCCAGAGTTCGGCATTCTTTGTTTTCTGCTTGATAAACATGGTGAAGCGTTTGAGGAATTTGGTAGTGAGCTCGTTGTAGCTGTTGACCGAACTTGGTTCGAGGGTCGAAAACCAATCGAGCGCGGCTCCGGATAGGTTTTCCACGAATAGTTGGCACATGGCTGCGTCCTTTTCGTCCTCTGAGCCGAACTGAAATCGATTCATCATGATAACAAACGAGGCCAGGAAGTGTTTAGGATCGGTAAACCCAGCGTATGGCGTGATCTTGACCCTTTCCAATCGTCGGACTGGAGTGTTGATGACTCGGTCCGTAAATGGTGTCCTCTGTGACTCCTGAATCACCCGGTCGATTTCTGGTGCCGAGCTCGTAGCCTGGTGGACTTTGGACCGCATATCTTGTAACTGGGCCTGGACCCTGGCGAATTCCAAGTTCATGGCGGCTTGGTCCGCGATGTTGATTTCTGAATCGGCCGCGGATCTCCCAGTTGGTAGATCGGTCACGCCTGGGAGTTGAGCGTCGGTCAGGTCGGGCAAGAGATTCCGTCGCAGCGCGTTTTCGTTGGCGGGAGTGATCAGGTTTGGATCGAGGGTACCGATCTGGCTTCGGCGTTCAAAATGGGATGCTATGAGAGACGCGATTCGCTCTTCATTCTTTTTGTTGATTTCTGCGAACTGTGCTGCCATGGCTTCCATAAAGGTGGTCGGGTCCGTAAATGCCGAGGTGGCTGGGGGCGGCGGAAGAGTCCTAGGGGGATTGGTCTGATTATCCCCTCCAATCGGTAAGGTTGGAGGGAGTCCTCCTCCGGTAGTTGGTAATTGGATATCGGTTGGATTGAGTTCGTCAACCCGAGGGTTTTGACCGTTGTTGTCTGAGCCGTTGACGTTGACTATGGAATTGTCGATCGGAAGAACCATTGCCGAACTCAATCAAACGATATCCGAAAGTACTGTTTAAACTGTCCCCACAGTCGGCGCCAATTGTTGATCCGTAAATCACACAAAATGGGTAAAACAGTACTTTAATCGGAATCTCGTTTATTGATTGAAAGTCGGCAGTTACAACAGGGTTTAGTAAGATTGCAAAGATGGAGAGCTTCAGATCGGTAAGTAGTTCTCTTGAATTCTATCTCGTCTCTGCGGAAATTGTTAGATGGTCCTTGAATGAATGAGCCTCCTCCTCTATTTATAATGTCTTGAGGCGGTTTCAAAGGAGAAGATTTCCTTTTCCTTGTTCGATTGGGAGAAGGAAATCTCCCGGTTTTCTTTCCGAGATAAGGATATCTTCCTGATATCTCGGAGATTTGATCGAATGGAACATTTCTTTTTCCGAGATCGGTACGAATAAGAAAATATTCCGGTCTTCATCTGTTGTAACGGACTGGGCCCGCGCCGGGCTTAGATCGGTAGCCGAGATGGGCTTTTAACAAGATTCCGAGCTTGGCCCAATGTTTTCGGGCTGATCCATCCTCGATCCAGACCATCGTAAACCGGTCTTGATTGAACCGGTCTCGGTTCGAACCGAGTTAAACCAGGGGGTGCTAATCCCCCCTCTAACAACAAACGGGAGTTTGTTCTTGATTTGGTGATTAACAAAGTGATTAGTGCCACGGGAGTGGATTAGTCATAATTGAGAATTCCATGTTCTAGGATAGTGTTTAATTCAATCTTTATAATCATTGTTTGTTAATTAATCATCTTCTTCATGGTTGATTCATTTTCCAACTTTCTATCTTTGTTTTCTTTCTTGCATTTCATTTTCTTGATTCAAAATATAAAAACCAAAAACATTTGCTCTAGCTCAAGAAGATTCATGTATTCTTAGTGTTTCAATCGTAGCCTCTTTGGTTCGATATCTTAAATACCACAATGACATGAGTGAGATTTGAGTAATTGATTTGGGACTTGCAAAAATCCTACTATCACCTTGTTGCTGATAATCCTTTTAATTCAATCTGGTTTTTGATTGATTAGGATAAAGTTCGTCCCTTGCCATTTCATCTAGCCTTTTTTTTTCCCTTATTATTCTTGATTCATTGATAGTAAACATTGTGTGGCATTTGCAAAAGATCCTTTTGCCTTGTGAATTGTTTGTTTATCACTTAATCTCTGCCTATTTTGCTTCTTGTTAGTCTAATCGTCTCTGTCTCTTTCTGTTTACTTGCAGATGGGCTCTTCAACATTCGAAGAACAAGAGAACATTGAGGTTGATAGTGAAGCAGATATGGAAGACACTGTTGAGAAATTAGCAACTCAGGGGACTAAAAGAAAAAGGAACAGAGTGAATCATGGATTGGTTTTAGATGTTCTTATTTGATTTCTACTTGCCATTTTGAAATGCCAATCAAACTTCTTTCCCATTTCTACTTGCCATTTTGAACCCTGAATCTTTCATTTTGGTTTTAGAAGTTCTTATTTGAACCTTGAATCTTTCATTTTTGTTTTAAACATGATATTTCCTTATTAACTTTGCATTTGGATGTTGTTGATTTAAAATTTTCCAAGTTACATTTTCGGGTATTAGGTAAAATAGGTTAAAAGTTTCGGGTATTTTAGGATCCGACCCGAAGCCGAAGGGATTTCGGGTATGAACCGGTTCCTCTACACAAATACGGAACCGACCCGAACCCAAAAATACCCGAACCGAATTTTATAAATACCCGAATGGGTCCTTCAACCCTATAGCCGAAAGACCCGATACCCGAAAGTACCGATCCGAACCCGAACGGGTACCCGAATGCCCATGCCTAGTAAAGAGAACTGGAGAAGTGGAACAAACGCACCCTACTTTCAGACATACGCTGCATTCACAACCATTTAAAATGTGAGAGTGGATGTCAAGGAAATGTACCTACAAGAACCAGAGGGATACAAGAGGATGAAGGTAAAATATGTCATATGCCATAAGAAAGAAGGAAAATTGTTGAAACTCCATAAGCTTTCTCCAACTGCTGATATTTTCTGCGATAGATTATGTTGAGCCCTTCATTTTGTCTAATTTTCTATGAGAAACGGACAAACTTCTCAATTTTCTGGAACAGTTGCTTTTGGAATTGCGAAAGAGTAGCGTTGATGATATTCTCTATGTATCATCTTGAGAAGAAAACATTGCATCTTGTTGCTCCCGTTATTCTTTTATCTTTTTGTTTACATCGGCCAAAAAGTTTCATTGTTACATTTGATATTAGTATTTGTCTATTATATTAAAAAGTAAAGTAAGCTTCTATATCGTATGAACTTTGAACCTTATTGTCGTGGTGATAAGATTTAAAAATAAAACTTTTAAATTTAGTCTTTCACTCGGCAACTTGATGAAGCTAAAGTTGGATGTACTTTCGATTCGAGTTTATATAAGATGGTATACCAAAATATCAATCAAAATATAAAATAATATGATATTATTTTTTCTTAAAACTCTAACACAAGAAAAACCCGTGCGTACGCGTGGATACTCACCTAGTAAATAATAATATAGAAATGTCAACAATGGGAAGCTATCACAAGAACTACTAGCTAAATTTGGGCTGATGCAAAGCGATTTACCGATCAAGTATTTTGGTGTTCCTCTCACCAAATGCGAGATATTGTCATATTGACTAGGAGATCATATATTCTTTCTTATGCTTATATTAAGAATTTTATTATCAACCGCTAAACGGCTATTTTCTACTTTTATATCGAGATGAATGCAATACCACCATTCCATGGATTGGGTTAATCATCTTCTAACAATAATAATCACTCCTTGACAAGATCCTCAAAAGTTTAAATAGTTGGACACTTGGACTATAAGACATCTTTCGGTTTGCAGGGCGACTCCAATTAATCAAATCCATCATCATTAGTATTAGACCCGGGGATAAATATCAAACTGAATTGGTCGAACCGAACCGAACTGAATAGAAGTTTTTCATGGTTCGATTTGAGATGATTTTGTCTAAGCTTAGGAATTCAGTTTTTTTTTTTTTTTTTTTTGTCAATAGTCTGAGTACCTATATCGGTCCAGTAAACCAAATCGAGGGTACCAGGTTTACATAAACGAGATCTGATGGGTAGATGCGAGCACCTCGTGATAACTTGTCTGCCTCTATGTTGTTTACGTGTGGGATGTGTGAGATAGAGAAAAAATTAAACTCCTCCTTACTTTTCACGAACTCCTCCAAGTGTAATGCAAAAGCTGGCCACTTCTCGGGTGTAGACACCATCTTTACAAATTCGGAGCAATTTGTTGCAAAAGCTATCGCTGTCTTCTGATTTGCAAGCATGCAATGCATTGCCCAAATGAGTGCTTCAAATTCTGTGTGCAGAGGAGATATACTTCTTCTCAGATTTCTAGCTCCCATTATGACTTCTTCGACGCCCTTCTGAAAACAGTACCATCCTAATCCAGAAAAATTGTCAGTTTCCTTCCAAGAGCCATCAATATAACACCTCCATCCATTGTATCCAACGTACTGAGCCATCACTGGATTATGGCCAATTTGTTGAGAAACCATGGCTAGATCGCTACATTGTGCTGATTTCCAAGTTGTAGCCTCGGTTTCCGCAATTCTCAGGATATCTTGTGGGTTTCTATCCACATTTGAGTAAACCTTATCATTCATCGCTTTCCAAATATACCACACAATCCAAGGGAAATTTGTATTCTTATTTTCTTTTTGAATTCTCCAAAAGAGATAATAAAAATTAGAGAAGACCGAAGACATTGGGAAAACCCCTAGGGTCGATGGTATCTGAGAGAGTGCCCATGTTTGTAACGCCGGGGGACATTAAAAAAGAACGTGATTAATCGTTTCTTCTTCCGCTCCACACCGTGCACGTTGTATATCACAATTAATTCCTATAGCGCGTAAATTCGCTGACACCGAGAGACATCCCGAAATGGCTTGCCAAATAAAATGTCGCAATTTCGGTGAACATTTTAATTTCCATGTATGTGCATGTAACTTCTTCACATCTGGGCCGTAAAAACCATTCAAGCCGTTGTTTGATTCTTGGTGTTCGATCTGATATCCCGACCTAACCGTATATTTTTTGGATTTTGTAAAGTGCCAGCCCAAAATATTTGGTCTATAAGTACTGCTTATATGTATGATTCGAATAATTTCCGCATCGGCCGGGTCAATAATTGCATTAATCAACCCCATATTCCACATTTGTGTCATTGGATCAATCAGATGATTGACCATGAGATTTTGGTAGTAATTATACCCCTTACATGTTGCTGACCTCAGGGAAGAAGATGGTATCCATGGGTCATTCCATACTGAGATAGAACCCCCTGAACCAACTCTTTTAATTAGTCATTTCTAACCAGAGATCTAGCTGAAATAATACTCCTCCACCCAAACGACGGGGAGTATGATCTTATAGGATCTAGTGGGTCTATGTTCCAAAAATAGCAACCCTGAAAAACCTGCGCAAACAATGAATCCGGTCTATCCATCAGTCGCCATAGTTGTTTTGATAATGATGTGTTAAAATTCTCTATTGTCCGAAAACCGATTCCACATTCTGATTTAGTCCGACACATTTTCTTCCACGCTAACCAGTGCATTCTTTTCTGTTGGCCATTTGAACTCCACCGGAACTGCGCTGTCGCACTAGTTAGTTTCGCAGTTAATGATCTGGGTAGACAGAAACTAAACTGGTCGTGTTTCCGCTTAGGAATTCAGTTAACCGAACCAAACTGGTCGAATTTTCTGGTTTTTCAGTTAGTTCGGTTTGTAAAAATCTTACCGACAAAACTGAAAAAATTATTGTTCGGTTCGAGTATTTAAAATTTTACCAAAAATAACCAAACTTTTTGTGTTTTGTGTTGAGTTCGGTTAAAATCGAATAATTTTGAATATATTTGGTTAATTCGGTTTGGTTATTTGGTTCGGAATTTAAAATATATTTTCATAAATTTTGATATAATCCAGTATAGGTCGGTCTAGAAAATTTTTTTAAAAAATAAAGAAAAAAAAAACTGAAGAACCAATCGGTTCGGATCTCAATTCGGTTAAAATTTGGTTTGGTTCGGTTAAAATTTGGTTTGGTTCGGTTAAAAAGACCTCCGAACCAAACCAAAAACCGAAAAGTTTGGTTCGGTTCGGTTAAAATTCCCAAGCCTAATTTTGTCATTTGAAATTAAAATCTAATTTAAAACCCAATTAGATGGGGACGAGACAAATGGGCCGAAACAAGTAGAAGCTGCTGAGTGACAAAAGAGTATTTTACTAATGCGATCTCCGTCACTGAGTATGACACAGACGAATCGATGATCAAAACTTTGGCTCTAGCTTCTTCTTCTCATCGCATCTTTTACCCCAAACTCTCATCAATCTTCTCTTCTTCTCATCCCATCTTCAGATTCTCAATCTCCGACCTTCGAACCTTCTCAGCGATGGCCGGAGCTGACGGCGACGATTTCGTTAAAGGAAATGTTTATCCGAATGGTGTCGCTCTCATCACTCTCGATCGAACCAAAGCTCTCAACGCCATGAATATAGGTAACTTTTTCTTCTTTCCTTCTTCGGTTTGATAAAATTTTCTCGGTTTTAGTGTGTAATTGAATTCAAAAATCCTATTTAAATGTTGCAGAAACTCTCTTTTATAGGATTGTTAGTAGTGTGATTGTATTTTTTTCTTTAAATATGTAATTGTGGCCTTTCTTGAGTAGTGATACCATTCTGGGATTTTGTTAGCGAAATCAAATTGTTGAAATTGGCTTTGGAAAGAGATTTTTTTTAAGATGTAATTAACGCCGAAATAGTGTCATGCTTTAAAACCATTAGAAAATCAGGTGAGTGGGCTACTCGATGGCTACACTCAACCTGGGGGATTAGTCGGGTTATAAAAGCCCGGATCACCTCCTAGTTATCAAAAAAATATTTATCTAATCACTTCCATTTGGTAAGTTGAAATGGTGTCATGCTTTAAACCCATTAGAAAATCCGGTGAGTGAGCTACTCGACAGCTACAGTCACTCTGGGGATTAATCGGATGATAAAAGCCCGGATCACCCTTGGTTATAAAAAATATATATATTTATATAAGAAGCTTCAAGATCTTGCAAAAATGAATTCAAGTATATAGCATGCATTATGGTATTACAGATATGGATTTAAAGTATAAAAGCTACCTTGACGAATGGGAATCTGATCCAAGAGTCAAATGTGTTATCGTCGAAGGCAGCACACCTCGAGCTTTTTGTGCAGGTAAGATGAAAATTTTGTTCTTTTATGTGGAAGTTAGTTTCTAGTTTGTATTGTATAATGGATTCATGTTGCATCTGGCTTTCTCGCGTCATGCGAAATCGAAGTTCTTTGTCCTTGGGAAGTTTTTGTTTTTGGAGTGACCATTTATGAATGGTGCAGGGATGGATATTAAAGGAGTTGCTGCAGAAATCCAAAAGGACAAAAATACACCTCTTGTGCAAAAGGTTTCTAAATATATCAACTGCAAAAAGATGATTTACCATCATTCCCTTGCTCATATCATATATATCTTTAAGACATATGAGATGCTAGAATTATGCAATCTGGTCACTTTTCTTGGTTAATCTATAAGTTTCTTTTGTTCTTGGGACCGGCGAATTCTGCATCATATGAGTCGTCTTTAGGCAAGAAAACCAATAGAAAATCACAAAAAAACAACTGTCAGATCTATTATTCAGGTTTGCTTGTGTACTCTCTGTCATTATTCATCACTATATGGAGTCTATATATAAAAAACGAAAGACTAGACAAGAAACCGAAACTAATGTAAAAATCATCTCAATACTTCAGGTCATGCTTTAGAGAAAAAA
>PKML01040716.1:314648-329785 GCA_002933935.1 Eutrema yunnanense
GAACTTAGATCTTAGGATAATTGATTAGGCACGAGAGTGCGATTAATTACCTGATAGAACCTAGGTGAGCAAATTGATTATTCGCAAAGAGATTTGGTTTAATTGATTTGTGAACATATCAAACCTGATATTAAAGCTGATTTAGAATTTAGGATTCGCAAAGAGATTTGGAATTCCTAGGATTTAGATTTAGATAGTTTTCGCAACGAGAGTTGGTTAGCTATATTTTAGTGATTTGAGTTCAAGAACTGCGCTAAATCTGAATCCTGTTAGTTAGTTTATCTGCATTCATTGATTTCCTGAGAAAAACCCTGAGCCTATATTTCCCTGATTGATTTACAACTGTTTAATTTCTGCACTGTTTTTAATTACATTCGTTTGGCTTAGCGTAATTCGACACTTCATAATCTATTGTGTGATCTCTGTGAGTCTTCTGTGGTTCGACCCCTAGCTATACTATTACAACTGCTTTAGTACTTTAGGGTATTAAATTGAGCATATCAATAGTAATCCAGAGATAAATAGTAATCCCGAGATGAATAGTAACCACGGAGAAGAACCAACTTCGTCTAAGCTAAAAGAGAGACTCGGAGTGAATAGTAGTCTCGGGATGAGTAGTGTCACAGGATGAATAGTTATTCGGTTACCGATCGGATCATAAATTCCTACACCCGAAGAACCGAACCCGAACCGGTACCCGAATAACTATTCATCCCATGACACTATTCATCCCGAGACTACTATTCACTCCGAGTCTTCTCTTTTAGTTTAGACGAGGTTGGTTCTTCTCCGTGGTTACTATTTATCTCGCGATTACTATTTATCTCTGGATTACTATTCATCTCTGGATTACTATTCATCCCGAGACTCCGTAAACTCGGGATTACTATTCATCTTTCCTTTCTTTTATCTCTTTTCTATTTTTTTTTCTTTATCGACACAATCACCACTTACTATCTCCTTTAGCTTAGAAAAAACTGTTTTTTGTTTAGAAATTATTATTATAAGTAATTAATTAATTAATTTTTGTTTTTAATAAAAAATCACTGTACTGTTAACAGAGTTAACGGTTCCGTTTAAAATTTTGACGGCGGATAGTCGGCGGTTAATTTGAAAGTTTGAAGTGTCATTTTTGTTACCTTCAGGGTTCAGAATGAGAGTGGTAAAGTCTCAGGATTTAAAGTGCTAGTAAGTTCAACTTTGAAGGTTAAAAATGCATTTTTCCCGATTTTAAAATAAAACTTTTAAATTTAGTCTTTCACTCGGCAACTTGATGAAGCTAAAGTTGGATGTACTTTCGATTCGAGTTTATATAAGATGGTTTACCAAAATAGCAATCAAAATATAAAGTAGTATGATATTATTTTTTCTTAAAACTCTAACACAAGAAAAATCCGCGCGTACGGGCGGGTACTCACCTAGTTAATAATAATATAGAGATGTCAACAATGGGAAGCTATCACAAGAACTACTAGCTAAATTTAGGCTGATGCAAAGCGATTTACCGATCAAGTATTTTGGTGTTACTCTCACCAAATGCGAGATATTGTCATATTGACTAGGAGATCATATATTCTTTCTTATGCTTATATTAAGAATTTTATTATCAACCGCTAAACGGCTATTTTCTACTTTTATATCGAGATGAATGCAATACCACAATTCCATGGATTGGGTTAATCATCTTCTAACAATAATAATCACTCCTTGACAAGATCCTCAAAAGTTTAAATAGTTGGACACTTGGACTATAAGACATCTTTCGGTTTGCAGGGCGACTCCAATTAATCAAATCCATCATCATTAGTACTAGACCCGGGGATAAATATCAAACTGAATTGGTCGAATCGAACCGAACTGAACTGAATAGAAGTTTTTCATGGTTCGATTTGAGATGATTTTTTCTAAGTTTAGGAATTCAGTTTGTTTTTTTTTTTTGTCAACAACCTGAGTACCTATATCGGTTCAGTAAACCAAACCGGGGTACCAGGTTTACATAAACGAGATCTGATGAGTAGAAGCGAGCACCTCTTGATAACTTGTATGCCTCTCTGTTGTTTACGTGTGGGATGTGTGAGATAAAGAAAAAAAGTAAACTCCTCATTACTTTTCACGAACTCCTCCAAGTGTAATGCAAAGGCTGGCCACTTCTCGGGTGTAGACACCATCTTCACAAATTCGGAGCAGTCTGTTGTAAAAGCTATCGCTGTCTTCTGATTTGCAAGCATGCAGTGCATTGCCCAAATGAGTGCTTCAAATTCTGCGTGCAGGGGAGATATACTTATTCTCAGATTTCTAGCTCCCATTATTGAAAGCGCAAGAGCTGCTGAGACAGGAACTGTAACATGATCTAACACAGGGTTTTCCTTACAAGGATATTTTACTAGCCAATCTTTTAAGTGCACTTACAAGTTTCACCTAAAACGATCTATGACAAGCTCAAGACACACCTTGACTTGTCTAACTAGTCTCACACGTTCAAGGATCTATACATGATCCAAGAACCCCATAGATAAACCCTTTAGCCTCTTAGCTTTGATCTCTTACAAGACAACCAAAAACCCTTTTGCTAAAATATTGCTCTCAATGTGTTGGCCTCATACAAAGCCCACGCCCCTCTATTTATACACAATAGATCACAGTCAATACAAGCCTACCACGTTCAACTAAAGATCTCAACCAATCTCTAGCAATAAGTCACATTCCTATTTTTTAGGCTAAGATTTAGGAAATGTTCCTTATCTCCAATATACTAAGGAATCCTCTCCAAGATGCTCTTCCAGCTCAGCTACAACTTCCTGGTGCATCCACGTGGTTTCACAAGCTCGATCCAAGTCATCTCCCTTGTTCCAAGTCGTCCAATGCCTTGAGCTGCTCGCCTGTATCACTTCATGTACTACTTCTCAACTGGTACAGGAGATGCCTCAGCCCAGTGTCAATATATTCACTTATGGGTCTAATCCATAAGCCCAATCCAAGCCCAATAACTTCTGCTCCTCGTCATTAGTCACACAACTGCTCGCCTGTATCATTTCCTGAGCTACTTCAGCGACTGCTTCAGAAGCTGCATCTTCAATTATGACTTCTTCGACGCCCTTATGAAAACAGTACCATCCTAATCCAGAAAAAATTGTCAGTTTCCTTCCAAGAGCCATCAATATAACACCTCCATCCATCATATCCAACGTACTGAGCCATCACTGGATTATGGCCAATTTGTTGAGAAACCATGGCTAGATCGCTACATTGTGCTGATTTCCAAGTTGTAGCCTCAGTTTCCGCAATTCTCAGGATATCTTGTGGGTTTCTATCCACATTTGAGTAAACCTTATCATTTATCGCTTTCCAAATATACCACACAATCCAAGGGAAAATTGTATTCTTATTTTCTTTTTGAATTCTCCAAAAGAGATAATCAAAATTAGAGAAGACCGAAGACATTGGGAAAACCCCTAGGGCCGATGGTATCTGAGAGAGTGCCCATATTTGTAACGCCGGGGGACATTAAAAAAGAACGTGATTAATCGTTTCCTCTTCCGCTCCACACCGTGCACGTTGTATATCACAATTAATTCATCTAGCGCGTAAATTCGCTGACACCGAGAGACATCCCGAAATGGCTTGCAAAATAACATGTCGCAATTTCGGTGAACATTTTAATTTCCACGTATGTGCATGTAACTTCTTCACATCCGGGCCGTAAAAACCATTCAAGCCGTTGTTTGATTCTTGGTGTTCGATCTGATATCCCGACCTAACCGTATATTTTTTGGATTTTGTAAAGTGCCAGCCCAAAATATTTGGTCTATAAGTACTGCTTATATGTATGATTCGAATAATTTCCGCATCGGCCGGGTCAATAATTGCATTAATCAACCCCATATTCCACATTTGTGTCATTGGATCAATCAGATGATTGACCATGAGATTTTGGTAGTAATTATACCCCTTACATGTTGTTGACCTCAGGGAAGAAGATGGTATACATGGGTCATTCCATACTGAGATGGAACCCCCTGAACCAGCTCTTTTAATTAGTCATTTTTTAACCAGAGATCTAGCTGAAATAATACTCCTCCACCCAAACGACGGGGAGTATGATCTTATAGGATCTAGTGGGTCTATGTTCCAAAAATATCAACCCTTAAAAACATGACAAACAATGAATCCGGTCTATCCATCAGTCGCCATAGTTGTTTTGCCAATAATGTTGTGTTAAAATCCTCTATTGTCCGAAAACCGATTCCACATTCTGATTTAGTCCGACACATTTTCTTCCACGCTAACCAGTGCATTCCTTTCTGTTGGCCATTTGAACTCCACCGGAACTGCGCTGCCGCACTAGTTAGTTTCGCAGTTATTGATCTGGGTAGACGGAAACTGATCTGGGTAGACGGAAACTAAACTGGTCGTGTTTCTGCTTAGGAATTCAGTTAACCGAACCAAACTGGTCGAATTTTCTGGTTTTTCAGTTAGTTCGGTTTGTAAAAATCTTACCGACAAAACTGAAAAAATTATTTTTCGGTTCGAGTATTTAAAATTTTACCAAAAATAACCAAACTTTTTGTGTTTTGTGTTGAATTCGGTTAAAATCGAATAATTTTGATTATATTTGGTTAATTCGGTTTGGTTATTTGGCTCGGAATTTAAAATATATTTTCATAAATTTTGATATAATCCAGTATAGGTCGGTCTAGGAAAATTTAAAAAAAAAAGAAAAAAAAAACCGAAGAACCAATCGGTTCGGATCTCAATTTTTGTAAACTGCCGATCAGTTCAGACCTCCGAACCGAATGAAAACCGAAAACCGAAAAGTTTGGTTCGGTTCGGTTAAAATTCCGAAGCCTAAATTTTTGTCATTTGAAATTAAAATCTAATTTAAAACCCAATTAGATGGGGACGAGACAAATGGGCCGAGACAAGTAGAAGCTGCTGAGTGACAAAAGAGTATTTTACTAATGCGATCTCCGTCACTGAGTATGACACAAACGAATCGATGATCAAAACTTTGGCTCTAGCTTCTTCTGCTCATCGCATCTTTTTCCCCAAACTCTCATCAATCTTCTCTTCTTCTCATCCCATCTTCAGATTCTCAATCTCCGACCTTCGAACCTTCTCAGCGATGGCCGGAGCTGACGGCGACGATTTCGTTAAAGGAAATGTTTATCCGAATGGTGTCGCTCTCATCACTCTCGATCGAACCAAAGCTCTCAACGCCATGAATCTAGGTAACTTTTTCTTCTTTCCTTCTTCGGTTTGATAACATTTTCTCGGTTTTAGTGTGTAATTGAATTCAAAAATCCTATTTAAATGTTGCAGAAACTCTCTTTTATAGGATTGTTAGTAGTGTGATTGTGTTTTTTTCATTAAATATGTAATTGTGGCCTTTCTTGAGTAGTGATACCATTCTGGGATTTTGTTAGCGAAATCAAATTGTTGAAATTGGCTTTGGAAAGAGATTTTTTTTAAGATGTAATTAACGCCGAAATAGTGTCATGCTTTAAAACCATTAGAAAATCAGGTGAGTGGGCTACTCGACGGCTACACTCAACCTGGGGGATTAGTCGGGTTATAAAAGCCCGGATCACCTCCTAGTTATCAAAAAAATATTTATCTAATCACTTCCATTTGGTAAGTTGAAATGGTGTCATGCTTTAAACCCATTAGAAAATCCGGTGAGTGAGCTACTCGACAGCTACAGTCACTCTGGGGATTAATCGGATGATAAAAGCCCGGATCACCCTTGGTTATAAAAAATATATATATTTATATAAGAAGCTTCAAGATCTTGCAAAAATGAATTCAAGTATATAGCATGCATTATGGTATTACAGATATGGATTTAAAGTATAAAAGCTACCTTGACGAATGGGAATCTGATCCAAGAGTCAAATGTGTTATCGTCGAAGGCAGCACACCTCGAGCTTTTTGTGCAGGTAAGATGAAAATTTTGTTCTTTTATGTGGAAGTTAGTTTCTAGTTTGTATTGTATAATGGATTCATGTTGCATCTGGCTTTCTCGCGTCATGCGAAATCGAAGTTCTTTGTCCTTGGGAAGTTTTTGTTTTTGGAGTGACCATTTATGAATGGTGCAGGGATGGATATTAAAGGAGTTGCTGCAGAAATCCAAAAGGACAAAAATACACCTCTTGTGCAAAAGGTTTCTAAATATATCAACTGCAAAAAGATGATTTACCATCATTCCCTTGCTCATATCATATATATCTTTAAGACATATGAGATGCTAGAATTATGCAATCTGGTCACTTTTCTTGGTTAATCTATAAGTTTCTTTTGTTCTTGGGACCGGCGAATTCTGCATCATATGAGTCGTCTTTAGGCAAGAAAACCAATAGAAAATCACAAAAAAACAACTGTCAGATCTATTATTCAGGTTTGCTTGTGTACTCTCTGTCATTATTCATCACTATATGGAGTCTATATATAAAAAACGAAAGACTAGACAAGAAACCGAAACTAATGTAAAAATCATCTCAATACTTCAGGTCATGCTTTAGAGAAAAAATACTCATTACCAATTGCAGCACCTCGTACTACAGAACATGCTCATTGTTGAAGAGCACTTATAATGAATTACAAGTGTTTAGGCATCATCTTCTATTTTGTTAAGATTAAATGGTGTGCTAATTTGATTTACAGGCATGTGTATGGTACACTCTTTTAATATGGTCTTTCGAAGACCTCTCATGAATTTGTTGCTTTATATTTCTGTCATTTAGCTCTTCGTCGAGGATTCACCTCCAAATTTCTTAGTACTTTTTTGTAACATATGTTAGCCTCCAAAATGTATTTATAGCAAAATTTTGCTTCCTTAGGTATTTACAGCAGAATATACCCTGATATGCGCAATTGCTGCGTACAAAAAGCCATATATCTCATTAATGGATGGTATAACAATGGGATTTGGCCTTGGTCTTTCCGGACATGGTCTCTACCGTGTGATAACAGAGGTACAAACAAATAAAGACTTGTCCTGCACATTTTTGCTAGGTAGTAATTGGAATTACTAACTTGATTCCAAATTCATTTCCATTCCAGAGGACGGTTCTTGCCATGCCAGAAAACGGAATCGGCTTGTTCCCAGATGTCGGGTTTTCATATATAGCAGCTCATAGCCCTGGAGGAGGATCTGTTGGTATGTTCATATGCAAATCCTTACACTAACTTAAATTGAAAGGAATAAGGAAAACAGTCAACGCCAGTTAACGGTCATTCTTAGTCGGTTGCTATCTAAGAATGCACAAAATTAGTGAAAAACAAATACGTTCGTTATAAATCCTTATAAGATTTTGTAATAGAGTGGAATTCATGTTGATGGAAGCCTGTTTATTGTAATTAAAATCTGAAAGCAAAGATTACGATATGTAACAACTACTGTGGTATATTTGCTTAAAGCAACTTTTCTGCCATAAATGTATGCAGGTGCTTATCTTGGTTTAACTGGAAAAAGAATCTCCACACCATCAGATGCACTGTTCGTCGGTCTTGGGACACATTATGTACCATCTGAAAAGCTAGCTTCATTAAAGGAAGCCATTTTGTCAGCTGACCTGTACGCCCTTCCCGGACTCCTTTCTTATATTTTTGTCAATATTTTTTCTCATTTTTGTTAAATTCATAGGCTTCATGGACTCAGTATAACTTTCCTTTGCCATCAATTTTAATGTGCCTATCTCTATTTTTCGCCTTTTTTTATCTCATATAGATCTCATACATGTCGGTAATGCAGTTCTGAGGATCCTAATCAAGACATCCAAGCAACTTTATCAAAATACAGAGGCAATCCTGAATCAGAGTCTCACCTTAAATCGCTTTTGCCTCAAATAGAGTCAGCCTTTAGCTCAAATAAGTCTGTTAAAGAAACAATCGAAGAGCTCAAAAAGTACCAGCAAAGCACTGAGTCTTCGGGTATGATTTTCCATTAGCATTGTAATGCTTATAGAGCCTTACTATTCATGTCCTTACCGTTTTAACTTATAATTATAGATTCTGAACAAAACTAAAAAATCGCTGCTATACCCTTTTGAATATGCTGGAAAATGTTTGTATACAGTTGTAGAATGGGCTAGTGAGGCACTCAAAGGTTTGGAAAAAGGAGCACCGTTTTCTCTTTACCTAACACAAAAGTACTTCTCCAAAGTTGCTTGTGCCAAGGATAAAACCGAGAACGAATTAGCAACAGTGAGTTTCACAACTCTTGAATTCCGTTATGTTTTCCTCCTCTAAGAGACTAAGAACGAATATTAACCTCCCATATTGATTTGTTCCGCAAAGCTTAATGGCGTGATGAAAACTGAATATCGCATCGCGCTAAGATCTGCCTTGCGTGGTGATTTTGCTGAAGGCGTTAGAGCAGTTTTAATCGATAAGGATCAGGTTAGTTCATTGCCGCTCAATTTTTTCGATTTTTGGGTCATCATTCATCATCTCAAGTAAATTTGCTGTTTGATATCTCTGCATCGTGCTGTTTTAAAGCAAAATTTTGTTTGTATCAAACGCAACAACGCAACTGGTACTCTCTGAGAAAACTTTATTGCAGAATCCAAAATGGAACCCGGCAAGCGTTGAAGAGGTAGACGAAAACGAGGTGGAAGCTCTCTTTAAACCATTACGTCCTGAAGTGGAAGAGTTAAAGGTCTGACTCTCATTTGCTTTCTGTTCAAAGTGTGTCGACAAAATACTCTAAGAACTTCAATAAATTAACAGCTCTCTTATGCTGCACCTTTCTTTTCACTTAAATTATGTTCGAACATAGTTGGAGAAAAAACATGAGCTGTTGTATTGAAACGTGAGAGCATTGAGGACAAAAGCAGAAGATGAAATTAAGAAGAAGCAGAGTTGTCGTAAGTAGATCCGACGTGGTGGATTACGAATCCATATATTTTGCGTTTCAGCCGCTCAATCTTGTCCGTTAAAGACATGATTGTGATCGGGTTTTCTTGGTCCGACACGACCCGGTCCAACCACGTATTGACTTGTTTCAGCTGAGAAAGAACAGCAGCTATGGAACTACCATCTAAAGGCCGCACAGCTGCTGCATTTTTGTTGTCTAACGACTCTTCCACGAACCCAATGAACCACATTTGCATTTCGGATTGTACGTTGGCTGCGAATTTAGCCGTCTCCTTCAAGCCATCTATGTCTGTCCACATCCCAACAATATTATCTGAAATCACCACCAATACAGAAACTTACAATTCTGGTTGATTGAAAATGGGAATCTGTTTCAGTTCAATAAACAAACCTGTCTTGGTAGAGGGTCGGGAAGAGAGGCGAGTAGGCGTCGATTTCTTTGTTGACGATGGTGATTCGTTGTTATTCTGGCTTTTCACTAGTGAGACCACATCAAGATTAGTAGCTAATGCAGCTTCAACCCAAAGAGAGATTGGGTTTTGTTGATCAGATGACGAGGAGCGGAAACTGTCTTCTGAAGCTATGGAGTTGGCGATCTGACTGTATTTCATAACGTCTTCATAGATTGTCAAAAACTGGTTGATGATTCGCAACGGATTCCCCACTTTAGAGGCCGAAGAAAGTTCCGAAAATTTACTGAAATATCCACCAAAGCAATGGCGTCAAAGACCAAATGAAAGTTCAACAAGATCGATTGCCAAAGTTTCTAATTTTGTTTACCTTAAACATCTTATGATGCACTCATTTGCATTAGCTTCCTCCAATGCTCGAGCTGCAGCTTTAGCAGCAAAGTTTCTTCGTTGCATAGCCTCCTGCAAAAACTCAATATACAATCGCATGATTAGAGATGAGGATACCCTCATACGACTCGACTCGAGTGTCTTTAGTCTCAATGTAGCTCAAAAACGAAACACTGCCTCGCTACCTTTGCAAGTTTTGCAAGATCCCCTGAGATGCTATCCAATGGAACACTACCATCTGTCCATTTCCGATCATGATAAGTGATACCAAGTCCTTCAAAAGCCGAGACTTCTTCTACTAAACTAGCCTCTGATGAACACGACTTGGCTTTCTCTTCACATGCCGAAGAATCACTCTTTCGCCTATTTGCATCACTGAGTCGTCTCGACATCGCAGCCTGAAACAATTGTACATTGTCAATTTCAATCCACCAGACAGTGCTATAGCTCATTGAGTAACTCTAAAACCTTGAGTGTTTCGTGTTACCTGCGTACGCAAAATTGCTTTAAGGTCTGGCTTATTCTTAACACTGCTCTTCTCCTTCTGCTCAGTCTGAGCATTTCCTTCAGCAGCAGCAACTGGTTCATCCCAATTCTTCCGGTTACAATTCTTAGCCGAAGATCCGACCAGAGCTTCCGAAACCTTGGAGATTCCGGCTGCAATCGCCGCCATCTTCTTCTTTCCAGAAGAATCTCCAACCATCGGAGACATTTTCAAACCACTTGAAAGCCTTCTTCCAGGTGAAAGGGACATTCTTCTTCCACTAGGAGATGGATTCACCTTTCTCCCATTAGGTGAAGGTTGTCTGTATCTTGACGGCACAACGATGGAAGGCTCTCTAGCAACCTTTCTGTTCTCCTCACGCGCCGCCGCAAGGCTTGGCACTACACATTTCGACGGGACCGGAGACGCAGATCTTCTCCCTTTCCCAGACACCGCCGGTGATGGATCTCTCTCCACCGCCGACACTGCACCGGAACTGTTCTTCTTCCCCGATGAGACTGACCGCTGCTTAGCCGATGCTGGTGACGAGAATCTTTGTGGCGTCTGCTTAGATCTCTGATTACGATTCTCTTCGTTTTGGTTCACCGGAGCAAGCGCTTGTCTCCCAGTGGGTTTTGGAACCACCGCATCGCCGTCCTCGTCGAATCGATTATTGTTTAAGTAAACCGCGATTGGGTCAAGCGAGTACTCAGAGTCAGAAACTGGCTGGATAACGAAATCTCGTTTAGATCCTCGTGCGATTAACGGCTCTGGAGTTCCGACGAAAGCATGACGGCCAGCGACGGGGCGAATTCCGGCGGCGCGTGGGACTGGAGCGGCGAATTCGAGGCGTTCGAGGTAGATAAACTGGCCGAGCTGGAGACGGTTGCTGAGGATGAGCTCTGTGTCGCGTTCGGAGAGAGAGACGTAGGTGGAGTTAAGAGAGTCGGAGATCTGGACGTAGAAGCCTTGATTGGGCCATAGATCGGAGCCGGCGAGGGCTGGTACTATTCCGGTGATCTGTAGGATCGCGGATCTGTGGTCTCCGGTGGGACGTGTGCCGGAGTTCATGCATTGAAGGAGTCTGAGGAGGATTCCGGGCGCGAGAGACGCCATTGTATTAAAGAGTTCTGTGAGGTTTGATGAGAGAATGGAGATGAAGAAGTAGAAGAAGGATGAAGAAGTTACCTTTGGCCCGTTACGAGATTCAAATTTTGAAAATAATAATAATAATAATAATAATAATTTTGAAATCACTTTTTTTTTTTTAATTTGTTATTTGAAATCTCCATTGACGGTAACAGAGAAATGTTCAAGTGCCTTTTCTTTATTTGTTATTTTTGTTTTTTTTTACTTTATGATTTGAATAGTGGTAATGATATTTTGTGAGGTTAGGGTTTAGTGATAATGGTGGATAAATCCTAAGATCTTCTTTTTATAACTAATTCAAAGATAATTTTTTTTTAAAAAAAGTAGATAATAATTAGACAATTTTAGTTGGAAACTTAAAAATGCTAAGTGTAAAACATAAAAATATCAAGGTTCGTGACTTAGACGTTAGGGTTTAGTGATAATGGTTGATAAATTATAAAATCTTCTTTTTATAACTAATTCAAAAATAAAAGTTAAATAAAAAAGTGAATAATAATTAGACAATTTCAGTTGGAAACAGAGATATCAAATATAAAAATATTTTTTTAATCTCAATTAATCAAATCGTTTTTCAATTCATAAACATCGATAACTGAATTTGTTTTAAAAAAGTAGGAGCCCATGAAATAGATATCTCCTTTTTCTATTAGAGTTTATGGTCTACACAAACTGTTTTTTTTTATTTTTAAAAACTACTCCCAATTTTTCAAAAGTCACAATAGCTCTTGTTCGTTAAATGAAAATATAATTTGATATAATAATTTCAAAAACAGTCAAAGTGCTCACATTTTAGATTTTGTTTCCAAAATTAACTTACCACCAAAATCCTAGAATAACCCTTGTTACGAAAAAAAAAAAAAAAATCCTAGAATTCTTCTTTTCTTTTTTTTTAAACGCAGAAATTCTAGGTTTTATTTGGGGTATTTGTTAAACCCAATGTTCAAAAAATCGCTAGGCGCCAGTCGGACGGCCGGGTTCCGCCTAGCGCCTAACCCAAAAATTAATGATTAGTTTTTAATATTATTTTATTTAATTTATATTAAAATTAATATATGATGTTAAATATGCATTATTATGTGGAGAAATATGTATTAATAATACTAATATATTGTATTTTAATATTATTTTATTTAATTTATATTGAAAATTAAATATATGATATTAAATATAATTGAAATGGATCCAAATCCAACAAGAACTCAATATTTAACATCATATATTAATTTTTAATATAAAATAAAATAATATAATCAGTGATTAATCGCCGATTTTTTTAAAAAGCGTTGAAGTCGAAAAAAATTCCGTTGACCGACTTTCTTCCACGTTATACACAAATCGGGACGGTGGACCGCCACCTAGCGCCTAAGCGACCGATTAATCACCTAGACAGCCAATTTTTTGAACAGAGATTAAACCTAAAAGTTGTGGATTTTTTATTTTCAAGAGTAAGTGAAATTAATATTTGGGTATTTCTCATTATTCTATAATAAGCATGCATTAAAAATTTATGCGGGAATGTACATATTACTAATAGTTAAATATAGGGAAAATATATAAAAGGAACAACTAAGCATGTGGAAAATAGGAAAAAGAAGGTGAACGCGTTTTCTCTCTCTTCCCTTGAGAGAACACGCGTTCTTTGGAAACTCCGTAGAAGACGCTCTTTCCTGCTCCGATCTGCCTCTCTGGTGTCCGGCGCTCCTCGTCGGAGCCGTGAGAGGGCGAGTCTTGTTTTTCCTTCGCCCTTGTGCTTCTCTCCTCGGTTTGGCGTAGATTTAGATGCGAGTTTTTGTGGCGGGTCAGTTTTCTTCCGGTGAAGAGGCGGTGATTCGGCGGTGGATGAAAGCGGTGGCTCTTTGCGGACTTATCTGGTGAGGACAAAGTCGGTTCTGCTTCCTTAAGGGTCGGTTGTTGGATTTCTCTTGTCGGCTCGGCTCCTCCGTTTTGGTGGATTTTCAGACGTGTCGGCGTGGTGCTTGTGGAAGCTTGTTGGTTTGGTGGTGAGAATCGGCGAGATGATGGTTTTAGGGAGCTTGAACTACTGGTGATCTTCGTGTAAGCTTGTTGATGCGGGGACGGTGGCGGGTCTGTTAAGAGATCCCGACGGCGGCTGACATCGGCGACAGGAGGAGCTTCGAGGTGACAGGCATCGTATGGACTTGCCTCCCACTCTTGCCTTTAGGTTTCTCTAGGACCGTCTTTCTTTCTTCATCAGCTCCCGTTTTCGAGCTTCTTCCTCCGACTTGTCTTTCCGGCTCTGTCGCCGAGGTTCCCGAAGGCGTGGTCGGTCTTTTCCCCCACTTCGGTCCTCCGGCGTGACTGGATCTACTCAAGGTGGTGGCGTTTTTCCTGGCGGGCTCTGGCTTCGGCAGCTTGGGAGTTCGTCTTCTCTTCCGCGGTTGCGGTGGCGGCAGTCTCTTTGGTTGCTGGTTTAGGCAGCTAGGGTTTCCCTGCTCCCGATTTAGCCGGTTTTTGGAGCATTTCTTGTTTATGGTTTGTTTGTGCCGAACTGGGCCCATTAGGGATTTTCGGATGGGCTTTTTTTTATTTTGTTGTGTTGCCCCTTCTGGGATTTTTAGGTTTTTTTTTGTTTTTTCTTGCATCTTGTACATTAAAATCAAAAACCCAAAAATATTTCAATATGAAAGCCCTTTTATAAAAAAAAACTAAGCATGTGTGTAGAATAAAATAGAGAGAGGGATTGTGTGTGTGGGTGTCTTTTAATACATATGTAAGAAAGAGAGAGAGAAATAAAAAAGGAGAAGCAAAAAATATGTAAGAAAGTAGGGGCCCATGTGATTATGTGTGTAGTCGCGGGAGAGGGAGTACGTATCTCTAGATACTGCAAGTGCGGATCCTCATGTTTATCTTACCTCTCTTTATATCAAAACTCCAGAAGAAAAAAAAATTCCCTATCGTTTTTGGGTAAAATTTTCCAGCTAACATACGTCCACAACGAATTTGATTTCATGTTAAAAGACACGAAAATGTATAATCGTAAAGTCTAATGTCAAAAACAATGGCAATTAATTGGCACACAGTTTGTAAGAAAAAATCAAAATTTTCAATTTTAAAAAAGAACGGATTCATTAGTTATTCAAATAGAAGCTATTATTATTAATGTTTCTATTGTTTTTGATGTTTGAATTAAAAAAAAGGAAAAAGCGATCCATATCTTATTATAAAGTAGCCTGACTTCGAATGGTGACAACGGCTTGAGCGGTGCGGGACAATCAGTTTAGGAGGTACGGTGCGGTTTTAGTGTGGTGCGGTTGGAAGAAACGCATCATGCGGAACAAGTGCGGTTACTGCGTAACAAGCGGTGCGGGACAATATATCAATGGTGAAAAAAACAACATGCGGTGCGGTCCAAATGTGTGAATGGTGAGAATGTAAAAAGCGACGCGGAATAAATATTTTAGATAAATATTTTATAAATAAAAATGGATTAATGATATTAATGTGATTATAAATTAAAATTATTAATTTGTTAATGATCAAGTCTTTTTCATAAATTAATTACGAACTACTAAATAATTATTAAAATTTTAATAAATTTGTTTGGTATTTTACAATAATATATTTATTGCTAAAATCAAATTTGAAAAAAATACATAAAAAACCCCATATATTTGGCATCATCACTACCACCAAATTTTCGTTTTGGTTTCACATATTTTTAACATTTATTTTTTAATTTAAAATTGAAATTTTAAACTTAAGTAAATATTATACATTAATTAATTTTTGTCAAAATTAATAACATGTTCTACATTATAACTGGAAGAAATGTGAATTTTATAGAATTTTTTTTTTATTAAAAAAAA
>PKML01040716.1:355931-408636 GCA_002933935.1 Eutrema yunnanense
TAAGGTTGGGTAAATACTGAGGTATCGGTTAAAATATATCCGTATCTTGAGTAACTAAAAAAAGAATCTCATATTTTTGTTAATATATACTAAATTATGAGCAAAAACGTCAAAACACTTACTGACATAAATAGTAACTTAACTTAAGTAAAATATCACATCATAATCATTTTGTTAATTTCCAGTTCATTCTTGTATTTCTACCTAATTGTCCTTTGATACTTTCCAAAGTTATTTTATGAAATTTTCGCTAAAAAAGAGGCCTATTCTTTTACGCTGGAAAAGAGCGTTGAGTAGAAAAAGCTCAGATGTGATTCACAGTATGTACGAAATGCCCAAAGGACCCAAAATCCCAATACCTCAATTACAAAGATTCCACGAGGAAAGCAGTCTACAAAACTAAAAGTGAAACCATTAAACTAAAAGTCTTCTCTAGGGTCGGTTCGGTTCATGATTCCCGAGGTATGTTTGAGTCAGAAAACCGAGATTGATCGGAAATGGAATCGAGAAAGAGAGTCTAATCGGGAATTGAGTGGTCGTGCCAGCAGAGGAGCATGGAGACACAGCGTCGGAGGATGTAGAAGCGAGTTCGTTGCTGTTTCGCCATGAGTAAGCACCGATCTCCGAAGCTGGTTTTCCGGTTCGGTTGAGTCTGAGAAGGATTGGACATATACAGTCAAGTGTCCAGAGAGCAAAGTCGATAAGTTTTTGTTTTGTTTCTTCGAATTTCGGAATTGGAATTGCAAATGAAAATGGTGATGTGAAAGTTATAAATAGAATAGAAAAGTGTGTGTAAAGTCGAACACGGCTGCTACGTGGTCCCACCCACGCTTTTCTTTTCTAGATTCTTTGCTCCTCTTTCCGCGAATCTCATCCATTTCTTTATCAATATCCACGTTTTTTTTTTTTTTTCATTCATGAAACAATTGACCAAATAACCAATTTTCAATAAATCCTTAAGAAAATAGCCATAGATAATCATAAATTAAGTAAATAACAAAAGAGTTGCTTTTCAGACGATTTTGCCCTCCTCTGCACTCAATGTAGACCGTCTATAATATTTTGATATTGTTCTATTTGACAGCACATATTATTTCCCCATAGATTTTGTTTTTTCCGTTATTCGCATCCTATGAATTGATTCAATTTTGTAAAACCACAAAAAACACATATTTTTTTTCACCGCAAACATGATTTCAATTTTTTAAAACTAACAAGATTTTTTTTCAAGCTGTGAATATTATCACCAATACCGTAACAAGTCTATTTTTATTAATAACATAACAAGTCTATTTTTTATATCAAAAACGTAGCAAATTTATCAATAACATAACAAGTTTTTTTCTTTTCCAGACATTTCATCTCTTAAGTATCTCATCAATAATTTACAAAATTGCAAAAAATGATACACGTTCTATACACACATAAAAATTAGTCTCCAGTAATTTCCGATCGTCTCTCACCCACGACGTCAAAGTCACCATCTTTCTCCAACGGCGAAGTACTGGGTAGTGTTGCGAAGTAATAAAACCAACAATTGAATTAACAAAAGCCAAATATATAACCTCCACCATGAAGCCAAATATATAGACAGTTTATGTGTTCTATATAAACCGACGCTTTTTACCTCATTACATATAAGGGTTTGAATTGAAAATTACAAATCTTTACATTGAAAATTACAAACTCAACATGTTTTAGTGTCAATGTGCCTCCCGAAAGTTATCGCCGTAACTCCACAAGTCGTTGTGTTACTCGGCAGAAAAGCATTGAATCCACTAACTCAAAGCTTTTGAATTCGCTCGAGAAAGAGTTCGCCGTTAACGGAAAAGCCGAGTCTAGTTGTCCCGGTGATGGAGCAGCTTTCGATTTCTTGGTTAGAGCGATGTACAGGAAGAATCCACATGATACGAAGCTTGGATCCGATGCACCGAAGTTATTCATTATATAGGTTTTCTTCAGAAATAGACGTCTATACACATGAAATTAGCAAATAGAAAATAGCAAAATTACATATATTAAACCATCATTTACAACGTGCTAATACATATTTCGCCAACGTCGAAGTACTGGGTAGTGTTGCGAAGTAATAAAACAAACAATCGAATTAACAGAAGTAAAATATAGACCATCCACCATGAAAGCCAAATAGACAGTCTATGTGTTCTATATAGACTTGTTATGATATTCTTATCAAACTGCGAAATGACTCTATATACACAAATTTCATATATTAAACCATAATTTACAACGTGCCAAAACATTCTTATCCAACTACGAAATAGACTTTCTATACATAAAATCCACAAAATTAGATTCAATTGGGTCACAGCCCTTCTATACATAGAAAAATAGACTTCCTATACATAAAAATAGACTTTCCATACAAAATCACCAAATTCACAAAAATCTCAAAATACATTCCTGGGTAAAGAGTGATTCCTAGAGGGAGAGAATCAAATCAAAGAGAAAGAGAGAAGCTTCTCTGCAATTTCCCAACAATCAACACCTAAACTGTTTCACCAGAATAATATTTAATTTCTGGGTTCGTTACGAAAACTGAAATTAGAATGGAAGATGAGATACCTCTGGTGATCGGAATAAGGAATAGCTAACAAAACTAGCTAAATTGTTCCAGCAGCATCAATAAAACCTAATGAAATGCAGGCACCATCTATCGACCGCAGTTCGTCATAAGAATTCAACCAAAACACTAAGTCTCCTAAAATGTTGAAATTGATACTAAATTCCAAAATCGAATCAGTGGAAACTCGCCTGATTCCCCAGGAAATCGAGGGTATGCACCGTTCCGTCGTGCGTACCAAGCGCGATCCTCCGCGCCGCAACCGTGGCTTCTCCTCAACCTCATCCCTGTTTTCTTTTTCTTCTTCCTCCCTTTCGTCATCTCCGGCCACGCCATTTTCAGACGGAACCGCAACCATTACCACCGTGCAGTAATATCACACCCACAATAGCTCCGATCAGAAAGCCAGAGACGAATCGGACATAAGCAAAAAACACAGATCGGAGGAATCCGTTACGGCGTCGAGAAAGGAAAACAGAAAATATATAAAAGAGATCAAATAAAGGAAAGAAAAAAATAAAAAATCGGAAAAGGATAAATGTGTATTAATACATAATATACAGAGAATATTGATCCTTTTTTTTTTGGGTTAGTTTCTTAATTATAAATTTTTTGTTGGTTATTCAGTGCAATTTCCCTTCATTCATTGCTTATGGCGTTATTGTCCTTGTATTTTACACAAAATTTCCAATGATTTTTNCGAGAAAGGAAAACAGAAAAATATATAAAAGAGATCAAATAAAGGAAAGAAAAAAATAAAAAAATCGGAAAATGATAAATGTGTATTAATACATAATATACAGAGAATATTGATCCTTTTTTTTAGGGGGTTAGTTTCTTAATTATAAATTTTTTGTTGGTTATTCAGTGCAATTTCCCTTCATTCATTGCTTATGGCGTTATTGTCCTTGTATTTTACACAAAATTTCCAATGATTTTTTTTGGTCTCAATAATTCCTTTTGTTTATTCAAAATTAAATGATTAAAAAGTTCGAAATTTTTTTTTTATAAAACCAAATATGTTATTTTTTTATTTTATCGTTTGAAACTTTATCAGTTACAAATTATGAGAACAAATACATGAACGATTTTACAACGGGTAATTCTACCGCCTTACAAAGATCCACAATCAAAGGTATACTTATACCATGCTCATGATAGAGCATTTTTATCCTTGATATGCTGGACCACGACATGTGCTAGCACTGCGCCGGAAATCTCCTGGAAATTTGCCTACTTCAATTTGCATTCTCTGTGAATTGAACTCCATATATATCTTTTGGAGTAAAAGCATTAATGAACATTTGATCAACTGTTGGACCGAGTGGCTTCCAATTTTAAATTTACTAGGTGAGTCCCAGCGTTAACGCGCAAGTATTTTTATTTACAAGTTTTTTGGTGCTTTTTTTTTTGTTTAAGATGTATTTTTAGCTTATATAGTTTAGCACATATTATTTTTTCTCCCTAAATTTGTTTAGTTGTTGGGGAAATGATTGTATAATATTTAATTAAGTGGTAAGCATACATTGAGTTATCAGTCTCATGTCGTAATGCAGAATATGAAAGACTCAGTCGCATTTAGAGTTTTTGAACATCTAAGAGCACGAAATATCAGTCGTTCTCGTTTTATTTCCCAAGTTTTCTCCGACGTTGCATTCGGTAACGCCTCCACTACTTGTGCTCCCATCGTCGCCATGTCCAGTCGCGATCCGGTAAAATTTCCGCTCTCCTAGTATATATAAAATGTTGTTCTATCAATTTGAGAATCTAAATAGGTCTTACAAAAATTCGTGTAATGAGTGTTGAAGGCTGTGTCTTTCACGATATAGAGAGATGAAAGAAAAATGTATTCATATGATGCTGAGTCGTTTTGGCTTGCATGCCATTTTTATTCTTAGATAGATTCTAAAAGCGACACGATTGTCTACGAGTCACCGTTAATCGGATTGATTCGTCTATGCAATTAAGCACCGCCTCCTCGAGCTTCGAAGTCGCTCTCTTTCTCAGTCCATCGATAGTCGATCGATGCGGCGTTCTCGTTTTATTTCCCAAGTTTTCTCCGACGTTGCATTCGGTGACGCCTCCACTACTTGTGCTCCCATCATCGTCATGTCCAGTCACGATTTACCACTCTCCATTCTCTCTCTCTCTCTCTCTCTCTCTCTCTCTCTCTCTCTCCCTCTCGTCGGCTCTCTCTCTCCTCCTCGCCTCAACTCTCTCTCCCTCTCGCCGACTCTCTCTTTCTCTCTTCCTCGCGCCGGCTCTCTACCTCTCCCTCTCGTCAGACCTCTTTCCCTCTCCCTCACGCCGGTTCTCTGTCCCTTTCACTCTCGCCGGAACACACACACTCTCTCTCTCTCTCTCTCTCTATTCTTGTCGCCGTTCTGTCCCTCTCCCTATCGTTGGATTTGTTCAAAGAGGATTTCGAAATTGGAATGTCGTAGAATTAACTTGAGCAGACAAGGGGAAAACCGGATCAGTCGGGGTAGAATTATCCATGAGCCAGTCTTCAATCTCCGACAATACTTTAGCGTCACTTCTTCTTGATTGTTGTTGTTGTTGTTGGTTCGTCGGAGGATTAGGAGTCTCAGACGGCACTGCACTTCTCTGCGCATTACTAGAATACAATTTTCTATCGTAAAATTCATTGAGTGGGTATTTATATTTGTTTTCTTTATATGTATTAAATGTTTTAAGTTAATTTTGTCTTTTCGTTTTTCGTATATACATTTTTTATATATGAATAGCATGAATTTAGACTTGTTTTAGTTATTTGTTTTTACTTTAAAATACAATGAATTTGGCAAGGATTGTGTTAAAGGGTGTGACAATAAATTTAGCAAAAAAATATTGTAAATAAGTTAAAAATATTTTTATATATTTTTAAATTAGATAGAAGGTTAAAATTTTTATGTTTTTTAATCTTGAATTTATTAAAAACAAAGATATATATATTTTGATTAATAAGGGGAGGGACAAGTGTCAACCCTGGAGAGAGCTTATTCATTCTTTATAAGGTAGATTAATTTGGTTGGAATTTATATTTTCTCAATTTTAAATGATGACGGTAAAATACAAAACAAAACACCAATTTTACATAGATGTGAAATCATTAATATTTGCAAATAGAGTGGATCCAATCTATGTAGTAATTGCACTAGAATCAAATCGTTATATACTTCTCTTATAAATATTTGACTCTTCCATTTAAGGAGCTTTGACCAATGTGTAAGAGTTGTCCTTTTCCATTTAATTTTGCTCCATTAATCTCAGTATGTACTTTTCTCCATTAGTGCATGCATTGGATCTTCCAGATAATTATTCGTATCACAGAGATATTTCATGTATTTCAAATTTGGATTTTCTTCGATAGTTATGGTCTAGACCACTCTCTATAGTGGTTTTCACCCTCTTTACTTAGGTTGAAATTAATATCTATGACTATGACACTACCCAACTTGTACTTAAAACCAGAAATTAACCATAGACTATCCAAAAATATTTATTGGTTATTAAATATAGACATAATTGCACATATAATCACTTATTTCAATTTTCCTTAGTAAGTTATCACTTTTTTTTTTTTGTCTTTTAACGTGTAAATAACGAAAATACTCATCCCTCGGTATACTTATGTACCGTCCACACACGTATATGTCGTACTGTACATGGGCTAAATTGTCATAAATAGTGAAATAAGTGTTATTTTCGTAAATAAGTTCAAAAAATGCTAAATTTTTTATAAAGTTCAAATAAGTGATCTTACATGCAAAATTCCTTAAATATAACCACATATTTGATAATGTGATGAGAGTTTAGAAATTGGAAGAAGTTATATTGATTCTCATCTCTTCTTCAATATACATAGGACACATATATATACAAGATGACATAATCCTAATTAATTATAAGAGAATATTATAGTAGTAATAATAGGATAAATCATAGGGGTTGAGTAATTGATTTGATTGATATTATTTCTTTCTATATGCTCCCTCAAGATGGAGGGACTATATACACTCCAATCTTGAATATGGAGAGTTGCAGCAGAGCTTGACGCTTGGCCTCATAGGAGATCGAACATCCCGTGTAAGTGACATTGTGAGATTGTTGAAGTTGGGCCATTGGTTTGGCGGAAGCGGTGGAGTAAAGTTATCTTAGCGGATGTGATGGAGATCTTCTCCGTTGATGACGAGAAGGAAAAAAAACTTTTTTTTTTATTAAGAAGCCTATTGGCTTGAAAGAGTGACAAGAAACTTGTAGCTTGATTGGAAGCACGTGATTTAGTTGAAGAAAACAAGAAGTACAATGGCTTAAGGCGTTATGCTTAGTAAAAGTTTTTTTTTTAAAACGATTAGAGATTAAAGAAGCATTGAATCTTTGAAAACGATTAAGAAACTTAATGGATTGGATTCAGAGGCTCATGATGAGCTTGAATGGAGAAGCACTTGGCTTAAAAAAAATATACAAAAACGGAGCCGATCGTTAGATCATGGATTCAGAGGTCAATAATAGACTTCAGTAATGGAAACACTTTGGCTTAAAAATAAAATAAAAACAAGAAATGGAGCCGATCATTAGATCAGTGTGACTCTGATACCATGATAATGTGATGAGAGTTTAGAAATTGGAAGAAGTTATATTGACTATCATCTCTTCTTCAATATACATAGGACATATATATATAGTGGCCAACTTCATAATAAAAATTTCATATTCAGAAATATTTACTTCTTTCTGACCAACAAAAAAGGTAAATATACGAAGTTGGAAGATGGATGTATAATCGTCTTAATTCGGAGAGATCGCTAACAAAGGAGTTCAGTGATGGGGTGTAGGGATTCATGCATCAGGCATGAAGTATATATAATACGATTATCAGTGGTAAGATGTACTGTCCTTGTGCCAGATGCTTGAATAGGAAATTTATCATTATCTCGAAGGTGTGGTCGCATATATTAAATAGAGGGTTTATGCCGCATTACTATATATGGTATTATCATGGAGAGGGTCATGGGGGAAATGCAGCTAGTAGTAGTAGCAATTATCAAGCATCGAATTTTGATGAGTCAAATAATTTTAATCAATTTGATGATCATGCAGAGCAGCATGGTGAATATAATGATAGGATTCATGACATGGTTACGGATGCATTTCATGAAACCGTAAGTATATTTGCACATGATCATCATGATGAGGAACCCAATCTAGATGCAATTTTTTTTTATGATATGCTAGATGCTGCAAATCACCCACTCTACGATGGATGTAGAGAAGGACATTCTAAATTGTCGTTGGCGGCTAGGATGATGACTATTAAAACTGATCATAACTTAGCTGAGATTTGCATGGATGACTGGGATGATTTGATTAAAGAGTATTTGCCCGAGGACAATTTAGCTGCTGAAACTTACTATAAGATACATAAGTTGGTTTATAGTCTTGGGTTGCCTTCTGAGATGATAGATGTCTGTGTTGACAATTGCATGTTTTTTTTGGAAAGATGATGATAAGTTGCAAGAATGTCGATTTTGCCATAAGCCAAGATATAAGCCGCAAGGTACTGGTTGGAGTAAGGTACCGTTCCAGCGGATGTGGTACCTTCCTATAACTGATAGATTAAAAAGAATGTATCAGTCTGAGAGGACAGCTGCATCGATGAGATGGTATGCAGATCATTTGCAAACAGATGGGGAGGTTACTCATCCTTCAGATGCAAAAGCGTGGAAACACTTTAAGACGGTACATCCAGACTTTGCTAGAGAGAAACGTAATGTGTATCTTGGTCTTTGCACAGATGGATTTAGTCCATTTGGTATGTCTGGTAGGCAATATTATTTATGGCCAGTAATCCTAACGCCTTACAACCTTCCTCCAGATATGTGCATGCAAAGGGAATTTTTATTCTTGAGTATTTTAGTACCAGGTCCGAAGAATACGAAGCATTCCCTTGATTTGCTTTTGCAGCCTCTGATAGAGGAATTGGAGCAGTTGTGGTATACCGGGGTTCGGACATATGATTTTGCAAGGAAAAAAAAATTTACAATGCGTGCGGTACTTATGTGGACAATAAGCAACTTCCCTGCTTACAGGATGTTATCAGGTTGGACTACGCATGGGCGATTGTCTTGTCCATATTATCTCAATCGGACATATGCGTTTCAATTGAAACATGGTCGGAAAACAAGTTGGTTTGATTGTCACCGCCGATTTCTACCGATTCACCATGCATATCGAAGAAATAAGCGGTTGTTTAGAAAGAACAAAGTTGTTCGTGTTCCTCCTCCTGTTTATATTTCCGGGGAAGATCTAGAAGCAGAAATTGATCATTATGGTGCATTGGAAACAGTCAGTCGTGGTGGAAATTGGCACACTCTAGCTAATATGCCGGATGGATATGGGGAGCATCACAATTGGCATAAGAAAAGCATATTCTGGAAGCTTCCGTATTGGAAGGATCATTTGGTTAGACACAATTTGGATGTCATGCACATAGAGAAAAACGTTTTTGATAACATCATGCATACAATGTTAAACGTGAGTGGAAGGACTAAAGACAGCGGTAAGTCAAGGTTAGATTTGCCTGATCTTTGTTGTCGGAATGAGTTACATATTACAAGCAATGGGAAAGCACCTGTCCCCATATTTCGATTGGGTGCGGAAGAAAAGTCAGCTTTGTTCAAATGGGCGACATCTGATGTGAAGTTCCCGGACGGGTACGTATCTAATTTAGCTAAATGTGTTGAGAATGGGCAAAAGTTTGCCGGGATGAAGAGTCATGACTGTCACGTCTTTATGCAACGACTACTTCCTTTCGCATTTGCTGAACTTCTACCAGGAAATGTACACGAAGCAATTGCAGGTATATAAATTTAAATTAATCACATATTGCGAATTTAAGATTATATATATATGAAATGGAAAATTAACATTATTACCTTATATATCATGTGATTGTTATTGTAGGCATTGGAGCATTTTTTCGGGATCTTTGTAACCGTACTTTGTCAGAAGATGTTATTGCACAACTTGATACTAGTATTCCTATTTTGTTATGCAACATGGATAAAATATTTCCCCCAGCATTCTTTGATGTTATGGAACATCTACCTATTCATCTCCCTCACGAAGCAGAACTTGGGAGACCTGTGCAGTATCGATGGATGTACCCATTCGAGCGATTCATGGGACATTTGAAGCGGAAGGCTAAAAATATAGCCAAAGTTGAAGGCTCAATAGTAGCAGGAAGTTTAACAGAAGAAACTTCTCACTTCACGGAGTACTATTTTGGCTCGAAGGTTCACACACGGAAAAGGGCAGCACGGCGATATGATGATGGAGGTGTAGGCCGAACATATGCTAATGAAGGTATCCCATATATCTTTTCTTCAATCGATCGATTATGTGGAAGACTGAAGGTAGTTTGGTTAGCCAATGAAAAAGACCATCATAGTGCAGAAACGTATATCCTCTTAAATTGCGAAGAAATTAGTCAATTTGAGACGTAAGTGTATAAATATATATGCATATATATATATAGCTAAATTATATGCCAGTTTTATACCAATTACGATATGTATCTTAATTACAATTGTAAATACTTTTGTATGCAGTGAATTTGTTAGACAAGTCCGAGAAGTCATTGAAGGAATCTCAGACGATGAAATCAACAAGCGTAAAGATCAACATTTTGCCCCGTGGTTGAAGACGCAAGTACGTAAAAATTTAAAGTGATATGATTAATTACTAACTTTAACAATTAACCTAATACATATTTTGATTACTTTGTAATTAAATTAATTAATGATATAGGTCGAGTATGGGGATACCGCATATCCACTCTGGTTCCATGAGTTAATAAAAGGCCTCATATCGAAGATAACGAGTGCACCCATGTATTGCACACGCAGATATATATTTCATACATTGAAATACGGAAATCAAAGAGCTACTGCCAACTACGGGGTATGTGTGCGGGGTGAAATAGATTNTGCTAGTTTTATACCAATTACGATATGTACCTTAATTACAATTGTAAATACTTTTGTATGCAGTGAATTTGTTAGACAAGTCCGAGAAGTCATTGAAGGAATCGCAGACGATGAAATCAACAAGCGTAAAAATCAACATTTTGCCCCGTGGTTGAAGACGCAAGTACGTAAAAATTTAAAGTGATATGATTAATTACTAACTTTAACAATTAACCTAATACATATTTTGATTACTTTTGTAATTAAATTAATTAATGATATAGGTCGAGTATGGGGATACCGCATATCCACTTTGGTTCCATGAGTTAATAAAAGGCCCCATATCGAAGATAACGAGTGCACCCATGTATTGCACACGCAGATATATATTTCATACATTGAAATACGGAAATCAAAGAGCTACTGCCAACTACGGGGTATGTGTGCGGGGTGAAATAGATTTTTATGGAGTGTTGCAAGACATAATTGAAGTTGAGTACCCCGATTGCTTAGGTTTGAAATGCGTTCTGTTCAAGTGCGACTGGTTCGATCCAACAGTTGATCCGTAAAAACAAATTTGGGGCAGTAGATGTCAACCAATCACGACGTTACAATAAGTATGAGTCATTTATCCTAACATCACAAGCAAAACAAGTCAGCTTTGTTCCATATCCGCGAGTTCGCACCACCCGTATCTCATGGTTATCAGTTATAAAAATTTCTCCGAGGGGTCGAATTGTTGGGGTTGATGATGAGGATCTACCAATGCAGCAAGATCATTACTCTGATATGCCATAACTAAATGAGAGCACTGATGACATCCTTTTGATAGATCCTCAAAACAGGCAAGTTGAATATCTCCCAGACGATACAGAGGAAGAAGATGAGGAAGATGAGTTCGAAGAAAGTGATGAACCAGATGATCAAGAAACGGATGTGTCTTCGTCCGAAAATGAATCAGAGTGACTGCGCTAGCTAGTAATTATTGTGAATTTAGTGTATTAATATAATATTGTGATCGAGTAATTATTGTGAAATTTAAGTGATATGATTTCTATGAAATCCCCTAAACCCCAAACTTGATCTCATCTCCGATCTCCACTCATTTTCCGTCGTAGGTGCGGCGATTAATAAATTACGAGACATATGTGTCTATGTGTCTTGTAATTTATTAATTGCCCCAACAACGGTGGGAAATGAGCGGTGATCGGAAATGGGATTTAGTTTGGGGTTTAGGGGATTTCAAATGAATCGTCGCTAAATCGTCGCAAATTATGATTGTCACAAAATCGATGCAAACTTAGCGACGATTTAGCCACGAATTATGACTACTCGTGGCCAATTCGTCGCAAATTATGATTGTCACAAAATCGATGCAACATTAGCGACGATTTAGTCACGAATTATGACTTAATCGTGGCTAATTCGTCGCAAATTATGATTGTCTCAAAATCGATGCCAATTTGCGACGATTTAGCCACGATTCGTCCCTAAACCCTAAACCCTTAACCCTTTGCCCTAAACCCTAAACCCTAAAACCCTAACCTATTAACATCTCATTGTATTATGCATCTCTCAATGAAATTGATCTTGACTTTAGAGAATTGTTCGGAAATGAAAACTCGGTCAATCACAGTAATATCCACAAACTGAATCATTGTATTAATAATCTAACATTTACGTAAACTCTCTGTTTTACTCATTCTTCAATCTCGATGAACTTATAGATAATTTCATGATTTTGGGTTTACGGTAAACATGTAAAGTTTTTTCTGGAATGTTGCAATCGACGTTACAATTTTTAAACCTATACCCTAAACCCTAAAACAGATTTTACAAATTTCCTCACTAATTCGTTGCAACATTTGCGACGATTCGTCCCAAAATCGTCGCTAACTCTGAATCGTCACAAACTCGTTGCAGAATTACGACGATTTAGCCACGATTCGTCATATTGCCCTAAACCCTAAACCCTTTGCCCTAAACCCTAAAACCCCAATCTATTAACATCTCATTGTATTATGCATCTCTCAATGAAATTGATCTTGACTTTAGAGAATTGTTCGGAAATGAAAACTCGGTCAATCACAGTAATATCCACAAACTGAATCATTGTATTAATAATCTAACATTTACGCAAACTCTTTGTTTTACTCATTCTTCAATCTCGATGAACTTATAGATAATTTCATGATTTTGGGTTTACGGTAAACATGTAAAGTTATTTCTGGAATGTTGCAATCGACGTTACATTTTTTGTACCTATACCATAAACCCTAAAACAGATTTTACAAATTTCCTCACTAATTCGTTGCAACTTTTGCGACGATTTGGCGACGATTCGTCCCAAAATCGTCGCTAACTCTGATTCGTCCCAAAATCGTCGCTAACTAATGAATTTAATATACCGCGTGTCGGTAAATTAAACTCCCGCGTGTGGAAAATACAAAAAAATTAAAATGCCTCACAAAATCGTTGCAAAATTAGCAACGAATTAGCCACCGTTTGATTGCGACGATGTAGCGACGACCACTAATTCTATATAAACACACGATCAGATCACATTCCATTCACTCTCACATTTCTCTCTTCCTCTTGCTCTCCTCCTTCCGAATTCCTTGCGAAAAAGAGGTAATTTTTTTTTTTTTTATGTTTTTAATTTTAGTTAGTATAGATATGAATGGAACAATTTAGGTCGGTAGAAACATAATCAAATTAGAAAAAATCGCAGACTACCCGGGTGTTTATAGATAGTATTTTTTTTCATTTTTATGCAGATGGGCCATCGTTGTTCACATTACGCTCAGTTTTTTAGAGAGATTGGTGATACATCGGGTACCGGATTGCCCATGTCTTCTGAGGCTACGGAGACGGATTTCGTCCCAGCGACGCAAACACATAGTGCTCCGCCGCCACAACCACCTCAGATTCCGCAACCTGGAGGCCGTGCCCCGGCCCCATATGCACACATGACGGTTCTTGATTTGCTTGCACAGCCGGGCCGTCATAGGCTTAAGAGATTAGATCCAGATCATACTGACGGGTCGGAATGGTAATATATATATTTATTTTTTTTACATTTATTATTACATATTTATATTTATTTCTAACAATTTATAATTTTACAATTTTTTGTTTCAGGTTTGGAGTTGAATCCAAAGTTGGACGTACCATTTCTGAAATCATCAAGTCATATTTTATCGAGCCTCATACCAATTTTACCCAGCTCCCGCCACACGTCAAGGATACATGGTTCAAGATGTTTGCGGTACGTATGAAAAAATAATGTTTTTTCCCATAATTATTTTAATTATATTTAAATATATATTTCATTTAATTTTATAAAATATGTAATTATTTTTGTTTCTCATGCAGCAAAAATATGACTGGGATCTTTCGATTCATGGCGAGGTTGAAACTTTGTTTCTCGAGAGGGTGAAGTTTCGTATCCAAGGCGTGGTTGGTGAATGGAAGAAAGCATGGAAGATTTCTGGCGATGAAGCAAAGCCCCTGCACATGGATAAAGTCGTATGGGACGGCTTGGTGCGGTATTGGCTGGATCCGAAGTCCATCATAACTTCGGAGAAGTGTTCGGTTTCTCGCAAAACCGTTGGTTCGGACGGGAAACTCAAGGCTTTGCCTCATACAGCTGGGCAAACACCTTTTGCGGGTGTTCGTCTACAAATGGTAATTAAATTTATTTAAATTAATTGATTTATGTAATTTATTTCGTCAATAACATAGTTTTTTTCCTTAGGCCGCCGAAGACGGAGGTGTACTCCCTCCGATGACCAAGGTTTTTGAGCGGACGCACCGAAAGAAGGATGGTTCCTTTGTTTCAGAGACGGCCGAGCAGATCTTCAATGAGGTGACTTCCAAGGTCACCGAACGAGAGACACAGCTCTCTCAAAAGCTATCTCCAGGTGGTTCGTCGGTCATGTCTGGAGGGTTGACCACACCCGATATTGACCGAATCTTCAAGCAGGTATATACAATAGTTAGTACTTATTAATTTTTAGTTTTTATTTTTTTTTAAATTTCTAATTGTAAATTTAAATATAGGTTGCCCCTAAGAGAAAGGGGAAGGTTGTCGGGATGGGATCTATTCGAGATGTCTCGGCCGCTTCTTCATATGCTCCGCGACGACGATCGCCAGAAGATCATCCAGTCGTCTTACGTGCCACGATTACGAGTCTTCAGGAGCGGGTTGAGACCGAGGCTACTCGGTCTACGGCATATCGGGCGAAGATTGCGAGTCTTCGGCAGCGGGTTGAACTGGATGCTACGCAGAATGACGAAATCTTTGACATCTTGGCAGCAGAGAACCCGACTATGCAAGCCATGTTGCGGGAAAAGCGAAGACTCCGAGCAGAGGCAGAGGCAGCGGCAGCGGCAGGCACATCCGGTTCGTCGAGACGTCCCGAAGACGATGTGAATCTCGACGATTACGATATAGTTATTTAGATTTAGGATTTCGAATTCTAATTTTTCTTTTTTGTAACAGATTATAATTTTTATTTTCTAATAAAATATTATTATATATTATTTTAAATTTTTTTTTTTAATTTCGAAATTAATAAAATTTCAAAAATAAAAATACAAATCATATATATATGAATCGTCGTTAATTCGATGGTAAAAATAGTCCTCGTTGATTCGTTGGTAAGTAATCGTCATAAAATCATGGCTAATTTACAACGATTTTACGACGATTTATTAGCGACGATGTTACGACGATTAATTAGCAACTACTTAATCGTCATAAAATCGTGGCTAATTTACAACGATTGTACGATGATTTATTCGCGACGATGTTACGACGATTAATTAGCAACGATTTTATGACGATTAATTAGCAACGAATTAACGACGATAATTGTTTGCCATCGAATTAACAATGAAATATTTACCTTCGAATTTCTATCGTTTTTACGACGTATTTATATTCGTCGTAATTTCAATGTAATATTTACGACGATTTTACTATGAAAATTTACTGACGATTTAGTGACGAATTTTTGTCCCTCGTACTTTCCCGACGATTTTACGACGATTTGTTGTTTGCGACGATCAGTTAACGACGATCTATGTTTCATCGCAAATTCGATGGAAACCCTCTTTTGCAACGATTTTACAACGATATCGTTCGTTGCAAAAAGGGTGTTTTCTTGTAGTGAATATTATAGTAGTAATGAGATGAGAAATTACAGGGGTTGAGTAATTGATTTGATTGATACTATTTCCTTCTATAATATGAGACAATTACAAACAAAGGCACTTTGTGCATTTTGTCTTACACATATAGGCACTTATAACTATTTTTACATCTATAGGCATTTTCCACAAGGTAAATGACTCTTTCACCCTTAATTTTTTTATCCTTTTTCAATTCCACAAAAACAAGAAGATAATTGAAAGAAAAAAAAACATCTCTCTCTCTCTCTCTCTCTCTCTCTCTCTCTCTCTCTCTCTCTATCTCTCTCGTGGAGCGTGGATACAAGAGCGGATATGAAAGTGTGGATACAAGAGTGGATACGAGAGCGTGGATACGAAAGCGTGGATAGAACATCGTAAACCTTCTTCCATATGATTTACGGTCACCATAATTGGTGTTTGAGCTCCGCATAGCTATAAATAACTTGCCTTTTTACAGAATTTTGTATAAAAACTTTTTTTTTAGTAGTTGTCTCGGCTTGTAAATTTTAGTTATAATGGTAACATTGGTTAGGGAGATTATAAATTAGATAATAGCTACAACTGATACTTAAAAGAATAGACAAGTGTATGTGGATGCCGTAATTGTGGATGAATATATGTGAATAACAAGCGTAGACGAATGATTAGTAATTAGTGTGGACAATTTAGTTTGGACATCAAATCGTGAATAGCCATTAAATTAACCGAGGGACAAATTGGGTTTTTCACTTACAAGAAATGAGTCTAAAGTGCCCCAGTAGTTAAAAGTGGCTACTTCCGTACGTAAGAAATCTTGCTAAAGTGCCTATTTCCGTAAACGTCTCCTATAATATTAATCAGAAAATAGCCACAAGCTCGACATCCAGATTTTGTGGTTATTTCTTAGATAATATATGGCTAGGTAACTTAGAATTTTTTTTTTAACTGATCGTAATTATATAGCAACAAATTAGCCAAGAGTATGTGGCTATATTAGCTACAAACCATATCTATAAATACATTGTAGTTTTAGAACCACAGTTTGAGTTAGTCACAAATAGCCAAAGATTTTATGTTTTTATGTTGCAAGTTACATCAAAAAATTATTGTTTATTTTTATCAAGTTTTTCCAGACTAGGCAATCAAGTAGTAGTGGTCTAGTGGTTGAATGATTTATTTTTTAGCCGATTTTGAATCCTCCCACATCAATTTCAATCATCTTTGACCGCCTGTAAACGTTTTCATTGACAAAAAATTTGGATTTCTATAGACCTTGAGAAATTAATCTAGGTTTCAATCAAGAATTCCTCTGATTATTATTTTTTTTTTTTTGATTTTCCATGTTTAGACTTTTAAGAAGTTCAATCACATGTATGATTTTTTTTTTGTCGGCCAATCACCTATATGATATAGTTGAGTCAAATTTGAGTTAAAATGTTTACAGATAAAAAATTACAAAGTATTTTTTGATCTCTCAGCTACTTTAGATGAAAAACTCCAAATTATTTTTGACTTCAACCTTTCAACCAGATTCAAACATATTTGACAACTCCCTTTATGGATCCTATGGAGGTTATGGAGGAGTAGAAATTCCCTGATTTTTTAGAGTAAACGTATACCATGGAAAATTAATATGGGGTTTGCTAGATCTGACGCCACTGAATGGACGAGTGCAAAAGAGTATCTCGGTGATCAATGTCATGGCTATCCAACAAATAACCAGATTACCACAGGTTCTTCGCGATGGATCCGACCACCAAAAGGTTGGCTCAAATGTAATTATGATGTGTTTTTTGTTCAGAGCAATATACACTCAAAAGCTGGATGGATCGTGAGAGACGATAGAGATATGTTATGTGGGGCATGAAAAGCAAGAGGTAGAATACTTCCAAATGCTATTGAAAGTGAAATAGAAGCTCTAATTATCGCAATGTAACATTGTTGAAGTAAGGGTTACATGAAGGTGATTTTTGAAAGGGATAATAACATCCTGGTGGACCTGATTCATGGTCGTAAATTGAGTTCCAATGTTCATAATTGGATTCATGATGTTAGAGATTAGAAGGAAATGTTTGACGAAACATAATTTGGTTGGGTCAAACGAAATATTAATAAGGCATCATATTTAATGGCCAAAAAGTTTATTTCAGAATATCAGTCATATGTTTTTCACTTTTTTTGTAAAACATAGTTATTTTGTAAACCCATAAGGTTAATTAATATAATTAGATGAAAAATAAATTACAAAGGATAAAACTCATAAGGTTTATTATTATTATTATTATTATATTTTTTTTATGCGGCAAAATAATCACTGATTATATATATATACTTTGTCAAAGTGATAGAACTGTGAAAGCATTTGCAAAAGGGTTATTGCACGATCTAACAAATCTTAACTTCGAAATTAAGAGTTACTTTTTTTCGAACTGTGCTGTCAGTACTGTTCACAAGGAATTGTCTCATACACCCCTACTTATCTACGAGAGCTAGTTCCACTTCCCAAGCCTGCTTACGTCACTTATTCATGGGCCCCCGATGCCCAATGTCAGTGTTTAAAATCTTCTTTAGATATTATTGTTTTCTTTTTAAAATTTTTAACTAAAACAAACCGGAAAAGTAGTGGGGATATTAAAAGGTCTCCACTTTTAGGATTTCGCCTTCTGTCGCCGAGCGAAGAAAACTCCACAAAAGCTTCTATTTTCCTCAACAATCTCTCATTTTTTAACAATTTTGACAATAGCAGACCGTGTCCAACTAAACCCCTAAACCGTCGGCGTCAATATCTGCCCGTAACTCGTTACTCTCCAAAGCCGACGACCAAATTCACTATAGCAACCCGAAGAACAGGTGATGTCGATCTACATTATTTTCTGTTTAGAAACCACCAACCCAGTTTTAGTGTTCTAGTTTTATCTCCAATTCGGTATTGCTATTTGTTCGCATGTCCAAATCGTTGTCGTTTTTTTAATTTTGTTTTTACCGATTCATAATATAAATGGTTCGCAAGTTCTAAAACCGGGGAATTTGTCATCAAATGGCTAATATTTTTTGTCCCCCAGATTCATGGCATAATCGGTTCTGTAGTTCTGATTTCGATTACTTTTTCAACAAATGGCTAATCTCGATCTCCCTCAGAAGATACTCGCTGCGGATCAAGTGCTCGTTTGTGTTTTCACCATACATGGTTTTGATGGGGCGATTGATGAGCACGTAGATCCATGGGTAAAAGTCATAAAATTTTGAGTTGCGAACGATGTTAGCATCCTAATAGCTAACTAATTTAGCAATCTAATATTATATTTTCCCTATTGTTGGCAATGCAAGTTAGCATTAACCCTAGATTTTCCGAATTCTCTCTCGCTTTGACTTGAATTTGCTTCTCGAGAACTGAATTTCACACTAATTTATTAATCCTTGCTCGTGGTTCATCTTGGAAGCAGCATTTATCGTATTGCTGATTTGTCGTTGGAGGTCACCGGAACGGCGGTTACGCCGTCGAAGGATGTGAAACCGGCATCGGAAGCTAAGGCGACGGAGCCAGGCGCAACCATAAAAAACTTTACTAAACTCTCTTGTTTTTTCTGTTGGTCGTATAATCATTGCTTTATTTTTTTTGTTTTTAAATTTTTTTTAGTATTATTGTTAACGATGTCAACATGTTAACTTTACTTGTTAACGTTGCTATATGTTAACTTGACTTGTTAACGATGTGAACATGTTAACTTTACTTGTTAATGATGTTATATATTAAATTGAATTGTTAGATTGACTTGATAACAGCATTTACATGTTAACTTTACTTGTTAACAATGTTAACTTGGCTTGTTAACGATGTTTATATGTTAACTTTACTTGTTAACGATGTCATATGCTAAATTGAATTGTTAACTTCACTTGTTAACAATGTTATACGTTAATTCAAATTGTTAACTTGACTTCTACATAATATGTTGTTATAATTATTATTGTGTCAATTACGTAAGAGAAACATTAAACATTAATTAGAAATTAATCGTGGATTAGTTTTGAGTTATTTTAATATTTTATCTAACTAATATAATTTTAGATTAAGTAATCGAGATTAGTTTTAATTTTTATATTTTGTATGATTTGATAACTATGTTATCACTATAAACATAAACTTAACGCGTCATGAGAATTGGATTAACACGATAACTGGATTAACACGCGTCATAAAGCAAGTTGAACTTCCTATCAGAGTTATATCGAGATATTAAGTTCGGTCTTGTTTTTCTTCTATTTCGTTTTTTGTTGATTCAATGTAATGCATGTGCTGATTTTCTTGTAAAAAGCAAAAGCCAGGCGAAGGTAACAAAGTGCTTTGCATGAGTTAACTGGTTAACTATATTACCTTTGCCCTCATTCCACGAAGAATCGCCACGAGTTAGTTGTGGGGTCAGATTGTGTGTGTGTGTGGGGGGGGGGGGGGGCTATTGTTAATTGTGTCANTGTCATCGATCCAAAAGGGTTAACCGATTTATCAGTTCTACTGATAACTCTATCATTAGTCTTAAAGTCCAGTATGCTTTGTTCCTACGATACTACCCATGCAGAGTCATTCGTTAACTAGGTTAGCGATTCACTAAAGGAATGTTAGCGATTCACAAAATACTCAGATTCACCAAATCTGGTTTGCAGACTGCACGACCCTCCAAAAAAATATCCCATTTGCTTTGCATTTAATGTTCTGTCGGGCCATTTAATACACAAGTGCTATCCCCAATTCATATGACGTCATCTAATATGGGGACAAAATGAGCAAAAAAATAAAATGTGAAAAATCAAAACTAATTTCGGATGGTCAACTGTCATTTTCTTAATTTAATGGTCAACTGACCATATATACTTAAATCACCCTTTGCAAAATTCTCGTAGAGTTAAAAGCGTGTAGCCGTGTGTAATTGTTGGCCACTTGCAAAATTCTCAATGTATTTACAGTGGGCCTCTAATAACGACAGACTGCCACGTGTCATATCTGTTGTCTGAATTTAATAATTACCCATTTTTTCCACTCGGGTCGGCCCCTACGTTATCCATTCGCCCACGAGGACTCGAAAGTTACGTCTCCAGTTGGACTACACAGATGGACCCATATAGGTCCTGGTTTGACCAACCAAACCGGATTCCAAAACCCTTAACCGACTCAAATTAAAACCTAAACCAAAAAAATCCGCAGAAGCAAAGAGCCGACCGATTGGTTTCGGTTTCGGTTGTGTTCTAGACTTTTAGTACTCAGATTCAGTTTAACTGCCTGCATAAATTAGTTTCGGTTCTTAGGTCGGTTTGGGTATAACTCAAAACCCGATCGGGTATCAAAGAAATTACAACATATCATATTATTTATATATCGCAGATACATGTGCATATATGATTTTTCAGATAATTTGGGTTTTGTCGGGTAAATCGGGTTAATCGAGTACAATTCTTCCATAAAATGAACCGAAAGTCTTTTTTTTATAGGTAATTCGGGTTTTATCGGGTAAATCGGGTTATTCAGATACAATTCTTCTATAAACCGAACCAAAAGTCTTATTTTCTCGGGTAATTTGGGGTATTTGGGTTCAAAACCTACCCGAACCAACCCATATATTATTTTCTGTTCCATAGCGGATTTCACTCAAAATCCTAAAAACGACTGAACCCGATAAGACCCGAACCTAACCAAAATTTTCTCGGGTCTTAAACGGGTCAAATCCTCTCTAACTTTGGATATCCGAAACCCGAGAACCCGATCCGAACCTGAACCGTAGACCCGAATGCCCAAACCTACTCATATATCTTGTCTTTTACACATATACAAATATAAAACTAATTGATTATACAGTCAAATTTTCAAAAAAAAAATTATTTACTTATTATACTCTTGTTTACGAATACTTCAAGTAATTCCATGAGGTACATAGAAATGATCAGTATGTAAAGCTTACATGAGGTACATAGAAATGAAAGTGAAATACATAATTTTGTGGAAGATTTTGTTTTGTAAGTATATCTGCCGGCTTATTTCCTTCTCGATGAATCCAAGTGAATTTAATCTCCTCAAACTGATCATGCTAGTATCTGATCTCACGAATCCAATTGTAAAACTCGAAATTCAATTTCTTACCATCAATCAACTCTTCTACAGATTGATTATCTTCTTCAAAGATAACTTTCATGTATCCTCTACTCCAACGGTATTGCATTGCAATGAGAAGAGATTAAAATTCACTTTCAAGTGTCTTTGTGACTCGGTTTCCTTTAGCTTGACCCGATCCTAAATATGCTCCATGTTCGTCTCTTATGATTCAACCTGATTTTGCAGGAAGAGTATTATTGACCCGATCCTAAATACGTGCTAATCATTTATTTACTTATTTTTGTCCAAAAATATGTGCTATGACACATGAACTATTGAAACGTACTATTTAACTATTTCTTTGATCTAAGGAGCAAGTGGGCAAGTGGTTGCCACACCTCTGCTGCATTACCAGTGTCGAGTTCGACTCCACATGCTCTTCATGTGTGGGGGTATTTGGCTATTAGACCGGCCTATTGTGGCCCAAAATAATGACAAAAAAAACTATTTCTTGTGTGGACAATCTCAATATCATTAGGACTCTCCCTTTTTGCTTAAGACTCTCTAAACCATTTAGAGTCTTAGGGGTTTGGAAAAGTGGGGCTTTTGGCTGGGTTTTTTCCCCTTATCTGAAATTTTTTCGGGATATAACAACTATTTGGTTAATCTCCTATCAAATCTAGCTGTTTGTACTAGGGCTTTCGTAGTTTTTAAGGGGTTCCACCGCCGTTTTTCATAAACCCTAAATTCTTACATCTCCCCCCTGGTATTTTGAATCGAAGTTTTGACTAATTAGAGAGATCGAAATGTCAAACATTGATAAGGCTTTTACGGTGATGTCTTTGGAGGAGGAGGAAGATGTTCCTTTTAACCTTCCAAACCTCCCTCAGTATTGTTCGAGTGAAAAGAATGTCATGAGTATTATGGGAAGGACTCTGAACCCGGAGTGTCAGAATATGTCTGATCTCATCCTGGATATGCCAAGGAAGTGGCAAGTGTATGATCGAGTGCGAGGGAAGGCACTGACGAAGGACAAGTTCCAGTTCATATTCAAGTATGAACACGATTTGGAGGAAGTCATGAAGAAACGTGTGTGGACGTTTAACGAATGGACTATTGTAATTGATCGGTGGACTGAAAACCTTCCTGACGATTACCTAAAGTTTATGCCGGTATGGATACAGATCATAAATATCCCTGTGAACTATTACACGGAGGCATCGATTAATGATTTTGGAGAAATCATCGGAGAAGTGAAGGAAATTGCTTTCAATCCAGAGAAGCCTCAGAGTAGAGAGTATGTGAGAGTGAAGGTTAGCTTTGATGTCTCTCGACCTGTGAGGAGATCCAAAGCGGTGAATCTCCCGAATGGCGAATTGACGACCATTTGGTACGATTTCGAGAGAATCCAAAAAAGGTGTTACAACTGTCAAAGGCTTAGTCATGAGAAGGACAAGTGCCCTATTTTGATTCAAACGAGGAGAGATAAGGCGAGTGCTCGAAAACAGAGTATAATCCAAGGAAAACAGAGGGCCGAACCTGTGCTTACTGAATCAGACCCCCTTTTTGGAGCAAGTGGGATTTGACCCAATGACTGGAAGGCTGAGAATTGCACCTGAGGTAATGCAAGAAATGCAACTGTATTTGCTGGCGACGGAAGGACCAGAAAGAAGAGTCAGAAAAGAGAGAGTTAAACAATCGATCATTGACTTGAAGAATGATCCTTTGAGCCAGAAAACTATCTTACGACTTGAAGCACCCTCTGTTTTAACAGTTGATATTGATAAAGGGAAGATGCCTGTTTACGATCCTGAAGGAAGTGAGAAAGGAAAACACCCCAAAAGACTAATTCTTAATGAAGGGAAGATGTTGGGGGCTGCAATAAATGTCGGATTAGCAATGAGAAGGGATTCATTGGTTGAGGATACATCATCGGAGAGAGCGGTAGTGGAGTTTACCTCTGAAAACTCTGTTTTTCGTTCTTGTTCATCTGGCTTTGAGATAGGTGCATCTGATGCGAGCTCTTCTCGATTAAGGCTCAAAAAGTACACGAACCGAAGGAAAGTTATTACGGTTAGGAAGATTATGCCAAGGGTGTTGGTAAAGATAAGAGAGGATCTGAGTCTCAACAAACAGAAAAGATTGTAATCGGGGTGTCTCTGAAACGAAAGGCAATGGAAGGGGGAAAAGGAATATCAAAAATCGCAAGGCGTAACAATTCTGAGGTGATCCCGAATGGGGGATCGCCGTCCCCCCAATGAGCTTTTTGAGCTGGAATTGTCAAGGCTTGGGCCGTGCACAAGACTTGACAATTCCTCGTCTTAAGGAGATGCATCAAAAACATTTCCCTGAGATGATGTTCTTCATGGAAACGAAGCATAGTAGGAATGTATTGGTAGATCTGCAGGTTTGGTTGGGTTATGATAGAGTGTTTACGGTGGAACCGATTGGCTTGAGTGGCGGATTGGCTCTGTTTTGGAAGAAGAGTGTGATGGTGGAGGTGAAGTTTGCGGATAAGAACCTGATTGATTGTTCTGTGCGGTTTGGGGGGCTGGATTTCTTTGTTTCATGTGTCTATGGTGAACCATCTAATAAAGGAAAGAATCATGTATGGGAACGCTTGACGAGGATTGGCCTACAAAGGAAGGAGTGTTGGTGTATGTTTGGAGATTTTAATGAAATTTTACATAATGGTGAAAAGCTTGGGGGACCGAGAAGAAGTGATACCTCATTTATTCCATTTGCTGAGATGTTACGGGTTTGTGAGATGGATGAACTGTTAAGCTCTGGTGATGGGTTTACATGGGGAGGTATGAGAAGCCGACAATGGATTCAAAGCAAATTTGATCGGTGTTTTGGTAATAAAGCTTGGAAAGCTCGGTTCCCTCAAGCGAACCAAGTGTTTATGGAACGATTGGGATCTGATCATAAACCGGTATTAGTGAATTTAATGTATGTCCAAAGCCAAACGAGAGGCTCCTTTCGTTTTGATAGGAGAATGATTGGAAAGCCAAGGGTAAATGAAGCAATTAGGGAAGCATGGAAATGCCAACATAATACAGTACCAATGGGCTTAATGGATCGAATTGGAAGGTGTCGGAAGTCACTTAGTCTCTGGAAAAGAGAGAATAACATCAATTCAAAGGAAAATATCCAGCGTGCGAGACTTGCAGTGGAAAAGGAATTGGAGTCAATCGATCCGAATTTTGAAAAGGTAAGAGACTTGAAAACAAAGATTGTTGTAGCTTTTCGAGAAGAAGAGAAATTTTGGAGAGACAAGAGCAAAGAGAAATGGTTAAAACATGGAGATAACTTTGTATGAGAATTTCAGCTACCTCTTTAATTGCTCCACGGTGGAGATCATTCCAGAAATGGTGAGAAGAAGCTTTACGTGGATACTGTGGAGAATATGGAAAAATCGATGTTTAAAGAATTTTGAGGCAAGGGAGTTTACAGCTCAGGAAACGACATAGAAGATATGGGAAGATGTACATCAATGGTTTGAGGTTCAGCGAAAAGAGGAAATCGACCGTGATGTAGAGGAGAATCCAACGAATCAGGAGAAAAAATGGGAAGCCCCCAGCATGGGAAGACTAAAGTGTAACATTGGTGTCTCATGGAAAAAAAAAACAAATTATGTGGTGCGGCATGGATTTTGCGAGATTATAGAGGTCGTGTTCTAGCACATAGTATAAGATCTTTCACGGCGATTCAAAGCTTTATTGATGCCAAGTTGTTGGTGCATATGTGGGCAGTGGAGAGTATGAGAAGTCACCATCTAAATATGCTAGATTTTGTGTCTGAAGCTTCTGAAATGGTAGGGGTAGTAAATCGTCCCAATGCGTGGCCTGCCTTTCGAGCTCAATCGGATGACCTATTGCAAGCTTTGAATGGAATTGGAGATTGGAGATTCGATGTTGAAACCCCGCAAATGAATAAATGTGCTAATCGAATTGCCCAAAGTGTAACAATGGAAGAGAGAAGACAATCTTATGTGGCGACGGGAGAGCCGTCATGGTTGAGAGAACTTGTGGAATCAGAGACGACATCTACCTCTGTGTAGCTTGTCTGCCGATTCTCACATTCGTATTTGATCTGTTTTTGTTATGTTTTTGAAACTCTTTGTGTTCTTACAACTTGTGCTTTGGTTTTAATAATACAACAAACTTCCAGTGACAAAAAAAAAGAATTGAATTTGTTAAAAAATTTGCGAAATAATCATAAATATTAAAAAGTTTTAGTAGATTAATGATATTTCGTTTTTGTAATTATATATATATATCTATATTATTTTTTAAGTTGTAATTATATATATTTTTTAACATGATCGTAATATATAGCAAAATCATTTTTCAAAAACATTAAGATAAATATAAAAATGTGGAATACCATTCATCACTTATATATAATTGTTGACCAAAAAAAAAATTATGTGTAAAGTTATCTCTGATTCTGAATGAGTCACTATAAAAATGACAAAAATATTTCGACTTCAATTAACATCGAACCAAACACGTTCATGGATAAATCGACGTCTTGATCTTAGATAGTAAATACACATGAATGAGAAACCAATCCAATTATTGTAGTCTGTAAATTTCTATATGGTTGAAACTTCAAATTAAAACCAAATTTCACTAAATGAAAAGAAAAATGACGCCCCTTTCTTTCTCTGGCGATTCATATGGCGATTTCGAAAATTGTTCTTTCTTTTCTTCGGGAAGTTACTGTCCGGCGGTTGGATTCCGTTTTTTCAGGGTCAAATCTGCCGGTTTTTGTCCGTTTGGAAGTTTTCCCGGCGGTTTTGGGTATACAACGGTTGAAAAGTTAACTGAAAATCCTAAACCGCCATGGCCCTCTTTCTCTATAAATTTCCCCTGTCGTATTATTATCATCGGTCTTTTCTGCAATTTTCCGATCAAAATGAGTGACAACATTCGACGACAAATGCAAGACATCAACCTAGGGGTTAATGATGCCCCGATTGCTCTTCCTCAAGTTGTGGTCGCTCAGGCTGCGCAGGCTAACCGTTTAGCAATTGTTGGAGTTTTGCTCAATCCTAAGAAGCAAAATATGCGTGCCCTTATCAATCAAATGCCGCGACTTTGGGGTCTAAACAATGAAGTCATAGGGCGGATAATTGAACCGACAAAGTTCCAATTCGTTTTCCAGAATGAAGAAGCTTTGAATCTGGTGCTTCGGCGTGGACCCTGGTCCTTTAGCGAATGGATGCTGGTAACACAACAGTGGTTTCCGAATATGCCTGAAGAAGCAATGAAGACAATTCCCTTCGAGGTGCAGATTCGTGGGATTCCATCTCAATTTCTGCACCGTGAGATGATTGATTTTATAGGGGATACTCTTGGGCCGGTAGTTCAATCAGAGTTCGATGAAGCATCAAATTTGGTTGATTTTGTTCGTGTGAAGATCAATTGGAACATTGATAATCCTCTGCGTTTCCAACGTAATTTCCAATTCAGCCCAGATGAAAACATGATTCTGAAGTTTAAATACGAGAGGCTTCGTAGTTTCTGCATCAAGTGTGGCATGTTGACACATGAAGCCAAAGACTGCCCTCTAAATTTTGATGAGGAGATTGACGGTTTACAGGAAGACAATGGTGGAGATGATGGTGGTGAGATGGGTAATACAGATGCAACAATTGAGTTGGCTAAAGAAAAAGGGAATCAGATGGTTGTTGGGCCATCGGTTCTGGTAACGGATGTTGAAAGTACCTCTCTGGTGACTGATGGAGATCTGACCGCTGAGAAGTGGCGTTTTGTGCAATCGAAGTTGATACAGGAAGAACCTGTTGGAATTGGGAAAAGAAAGCGACAGGAGATTGAAGAAATGGTACAGGTTTATGGAAGTAATACGTATTCAAATGTGAATACAAATGAGTTATATGCAGATCTTCCCTCGATGGCATTCCCTGAAGTTACCAAATCTAATGATGTACCAAATGGTCTTGAACTCACCGAGATGTCTGCAGGTTTAGAGGAGTTCAGGGCTCAAGAGGAGGAGAAATATTATCAACGGCGTCGTCTGGAGAAGGGAAAATTCAGAGAGGATGAGTTCTTTGATGTATTTCAGGCATATGTACAGCAAGGGGATGATGCTGGTTTGATCAAACGCAGGAAGAATGAGGTAGACATTATGCTTCAGGATTCTGTAATTACCTGCACAGATCGGTTGGACCTGTTTCCGATCAACAAGGAAGAGCCGTGCGAGTCTACTGGTTCATGTTCGGCTAATCAACAAATAGACAGAGGCGCGGGGGGCCCGGTACCCTGATATCATCATATTTTGCATCATTCTAGCATCCATTTCATTTAGGTTTCGAGTCATTTACATGTAGTTCATGATATCTTTTTAGCATTTTAGTCATTTTAGGAGTCTAGTGTGTCCACATTTAGTCCTAGAGAGTCCTTGCATCTTTTTGATCGCATTTCAGGTGCTAAAGAGGAGATTCGAGACCCGAAGAGAGGAGACGGAAACCGTACCGACGTCACTGGTCGGTACTGGTGCTCGGTATCGAAAGCAGAGGAGTTGCACCGTGGTCACTGCTCGGTGCCACTGATCGGTATAGCACGACGGGGGAAAACAGCCACAATACCGACGTATAACACCGAGGAGTGACGTTGGTATCGAAGCTTCAGGGGATTGTACCGATGTCACTGCTCGGTGCAACTGATCGGTGCTGCCACAGGAAGAAACCCGGGGGAAAAAGTCCTTAATATCGAGCAACGATACCGAGGAGTGACATCGGTATCCACTGAAGATCACCATACAACATCTCCTCAATACCGACGCCACTGCTCGATGCTCCTCGTCGGTGCACTAACCCAGGCTCAATACCGACGTGTTACACCGAGCAGTGACCTCGGTATTGGTCAAACCAAAACTCTTTATCCATTTAAATCGGGTCGGTACCCGGTTTGTCCCTGGTCGACCCGGTTCATCACTATTCACTATTTAAGCCCAAAAACCTAATTTGGATGGGCTAAGTCTTTTCTTAAGCAAAAACCCTCTCTAAGAGTGATTTGTAAGAGATTGATCCTTTTGATTTATGCAATTTGAGTATTGTTTTCTTGATTGAATCCATCTATTTTCTACTTTCTAATCATCCAATCATCTTGATCATGAGTTTTAACACTTATTTTCTTGGATTTGTTAAACCCATGATGATTAGTGAGTAGTCTTAAGGACCTTGGGATATGGTAGATTAGGGTGATCCAAGAGTTGATTAGTGATGTTTAGGGTTAGATAATCTTATTTTCCTTCTTGTCTAGTGTCCCCAATGCTAAATCTAGCTTGAAAGAGTGGATCTAGACCATAGGGTATTTCATGAACACCAAGTGTTTGATGAAATGCCTTGATAAACTAGGCATGAGATTTATGCTCCTAACCTAAGACATTAGTTGTTTAGGGCATATGTTTGGTTGATCTTGTTATGATATTTAATGCTTGCTAGTTGTTAACCCACAAATGATGATTTGCTAATGGGTTGAGTAATTAGTATAGTGATTAGTTGCTTGAAAGAGAACTAATCAAGTTTAGAGATCTTTGACCTAGGAATTAGCTTCTTGAGTGAATGAACATCTCTAATTGAAATTGGATCACCTTATATCAATAACCTTATCTCTTGCTCCGCTTTTGTTATTTGAATTTCATCTCGTTTAGTATTGCTTTTGTTTGTTTAAATTTAGATATTTAGTCATAAACTACCTTGTTTAGCTTAAATTACTTATGAACCTTGTATTCTTAGTGTTTAGAATAATCCCAATTATGGATTGATAACCTCTTTACTACATCGTATTGGGGATATTGATACCTCCTAGAGACTAAAAAGTCTTGTATCAATTTGGCGCCGTTGCCGGGGATGTATGCATGAGACTCAAGGTGAAAATATAAAATAAGACAAAGCAAATATTATTAGATACCGGTCCCTCCCCCAAACTTAAATCACACCGTCTCGGTGTGAAATAAGCCTAAGGAAAGGACCAAAAACAAGAGATAGCTATATAATGCAAGACTTAAAAAAATATATATATACAAGAGTTTTGGATTCGTACCTAGAAGCTTGGAGATGGGGATGTAGACCCCATTGAGTATGATGGATTACTTGAGACGGGAGACGGAGACCGCATCGCTCTCCTCTTTGTTGCCCTTTCCGGTCGGGCTGTGGGACGGCTAGAGCCAATGGCTAACTTTCAATCATCTCCTCGAGGCGCGAGGTTAGTATCCGTGACAACATCTCCTCCTTCACCGGCTCTTGATGAACTCGCTCCACAACCTCCGCCTTTTAGCTCATTGATGGTTCGACCCATGGCTTTCACCGTCTTCTTCAAAGACTTGATCGTTTTGACCATCTTCTTCATGTTTTTGTTTTGCCACTTACACATTCGTTGGAGGAGACGAGTTTGGTGGTGAGCGTGTCTTGTGGCCTGGCTAGTGATAGCCCCATCATAGGGGTCAAAGTAGTAGCGCTCACTACCGTAGACGGTCTCGGGTGATGACTCATTGGGCACTTCCTCGTCGAGGTCAATTGGCTCCTCGATAGCGATTCTCCGTTGTTTTTTCTTGCGGAACGCTTGCATAGGTGGGTCGACGGTGGAGTTGTAGAGGTACTCTTGGGGAGGGATGAACATGACGTTCCTTGGGTCATGAAAGTTGGTGAGCGCGGGATTGGGTAAGGGGATTTGTGCCAAGGATGTCTCGGTGAGTTGGCGGTTGTAAGCCATCTTTCCTTCGATGTATCCTTTGAAGAACTTAACCTTGGAAAGGTAGGCCATATCCAAAGATTTCCAATCATATTGGCCAAGTGCTACTTTGACCCCATTTGCCATGAGAATAGGCGTTATCACCCAACCGAGGCAAATCGCGGCTTTCTTCGACTTTGTCTTCCAAGCCCAATCCCGGTAATGGAACAAGTGTCTCACCAAGAGTGTTGCGAGACAAGGAAGTCTCTCCGACCCCTCGAATGCCTTACCGTTTGCGAGAACGGGTATGATAGGCTTTAGACCAACCCCCAACAATTCCATCTCCTCCGTAGTAACCGTATCAATCTCTACCTTGTGGTAGAAATTGTGGACCAACGCCTCGTGTGCGTACCGGATTGCCGGGTGCCGTATGCTCGCACTCTTAGAGTCAGCGGCACTAAACTCCCAGCTTGCAATTGTTTCCCAAAGATTTCGGAGCTCGAGTCCCGGGTAGTCAAAGTATTGCCCGCCGTAAGTACCTTCTTCTCTAAACCCGAATATCTCGCAAAGCTCGCGGAGGATGCCATTTGGGTTGTGTAATGCGCCCGCAACATTCCAACGTTGCATGATGTCCATTTTTTCCGATCTTATTGAGGACATGGTAGAAGTCTTTATGGACGACTTCTCCGTGTATGGATCTTCGTTTGGTGTTTGCTTATCTAATCTTTGTAGGGTCTTGCAACGATGCGAAGAAGCAAACTTGGTGCTCAATTGGGAGAAGTGCCATTTTATGGTACGTGAGGGGATCGTTCTAGGACACAAGATCTCCGAGAAGGGCATAGAGGTGGACAAAGCCAAGATTGAGGTGATGGTTAGTTTGGAGCCGCCTAAGTCGGTCAAAGACATCCGGTCTTTCTTGGATCATGCGGGGTTCTACCGAAGGTTCATCAAGGAATTTTCAAAGATTACTAAACCCCTCTCCCGGTTGCTTTGCACGGAGGTCGAGTTTGTGTTTGATGAGGAGTACATGGGAGCATTCCTAGAGATCAAAAAAGCGTTGATTAACGCCCCTATAGTCCAAGCACCGGATTGGGACCTTCCGTTTGAAATCATGTGTGATGCTAACGACTATGCGGTTGGAGCCGTTTTGGGTCAAAAGAAAGACAAGAAGACCAATGTGATCTACTATGCTAGTAGAACTCTAGACGATGCTCAAACTAGGTATGCAACCACGGAGAAGGAGTTGTTGGCCGTAGTCTTTGCCATGAAGAAGTTTAGATCTTATGTTGTGGGTTCAAGGGTGATTGTCTACACCGATCAAGCAGCTTTAAGATACATTCATGCAAAGAAGGACACGAAACTGAGGCTATTACGTTGGATCTTGCTACTCCAAGAATTCGATTTGGAGATAGTAGACAAGAAAGGCATAGAGAACGGAGTAGCGGATCACTTGTCTAGGATGAGGATAGAAGACCTCGTCCCCATTGAAGACAAGCTTCCCGAAGAAAGTCTCATGGTTGTGAAGGTATTGAGAAGGGGGGTTGAAGCCGTGAACGGTATGGAGGATGCTAGTGGGCTACAAGATGAAAAGCTCCCATGGTTTGCGGATCTAGTCAACTACCTAGTTTGTGGGAAGGAACCGCCTTTGGATGGGTATAAAAAGAAGAAGTTCTTCCACGACGTTACTAGATACTATTGGGATGAGCCCTACTTGTACAAGTTGTGCTTGGATGGGTTGTATAGAAAGTGCGTAGCGGAAAAAGAAGTGCAAGGAATCCTACTCCATTGTCACGGGTCAAGCTATGGCGGGCATCACGCATCCTACAAAACCGCTACAAAGGTCTTGCAATCCGGTTTTTGGTGGCCTTCATTATTCAAGGATCCACACACTTTTGTCTCCACGTGTGATGCATGCCAAAGGAAAGGGAATATTGGGAGAAGAGATGAGATGCACCAAAACCCAATCCTTGTGGTGGAGATGTTTGACGTGTGGGGCATCGACTTTATGAGACCTTTCCCGTCATCATATGGTAACCAATACATATTGGTGGCGGTTGATTACGTCTCCAAATGGGTGGAAGCCATTGCAAGCCCGACCAACGACACCAAGGTCGTTCTAAAACTGTTCAAGTACGTAATCTTCCCAAGGTTCGGAGTTCCAAGAGTGGTCATTAGTGATGGAGGTAGTCATTTCATCAACAAGGTGTTTGAAAGCTTACTAAAGAAGCACGGTGTGAAGCATAAGGTAGCAACGCCTTATCATCCTCAAACGAGTGGCCAAGTAGAAGTGTCAAACCGGCAAATCAAAGCCATACTTGAGAAGACAGTTGGGGGTTCAAGGAAGGATTGGGCCAACAAGTTGGATGATGCTTTATAGGCATACCGGACCGCCTTTAAAACACCTATAGGGACTACACCATTCAACTTGCTTTATGGGAAGTCATGCCATCTACCGGTTGAGTTGGAATAAAAAGCCCTATGGGCGGTGAAGCTACTTAACTTCGACATCAAGACCGCACAAGAGAGGCGGTTGATCCAACTTCACGAGTTAGAGGAGACTAGGCTCGATGCCTATGAGAGCTCGAGAATCTACAAGGAGAGGACCAAAGCATTCCACGACAAGAGGATTGTGCACAAGGACTTCAAGGTTGGGGACCTAGTGTTGGTATTCAATTCCCGGTTGAAGCTCTTTCCCGGGAAGCTCAAGTCAAGGTGGTCGGGTCCGTTTGAGGTTAAAGAAGTAAGGCCGTATGGAGCCGTTGTGCTTGTTAACAAGGAAGGCCAAGATTTCATTACAAACGGCCAAAGACTCAAACCCTCTCGGGCAGATCAAATCGTCGAGAAGGGAGGATCGATCCCCCTCGATGATGTCCCTCTAGCTTGAGAACGGTAACAAACGTCGAACTTAGTGATGTTAAACAAAGTCCTCTTGGGAGGCACCCCAAGCTTATCTTTGTACATATTTTCTTTTTGTTTATCTATTTTTCTATCTTTGCTAGATCTTTTTGATGTTTTTGTTGAGTATGCATAGGGGTTCCAAGGCAAAAAGGCGAATACCGAGCAGTGACACCGAGAAATGACATCGGTATAGACTTTCAAAGAGCAATACCGATGTCACTGGTCGGTACCACAGCTCGGTATGGAAACATAAAGAAAACCCCCTTAACACCGATGTGTGACACCGAGGAGTGACATCGGTATGTCAACACCGATGTGTGACACCGATGAGTGACATCGGTGTAGACTATGTCAAACGAGGGACCAATACCGACGTCACAGATCGGTACCACAGCTCGGTATGGAAACAGAAGGAAAACCTCCTTAACACCGACGTGTGGTAACGAAGAGTGACATCGGTATTCTAACACCGATGTGTGACACCGAGGAATGACATCGGTGTTCGCCGAAAATCTTTAAAAATTTGGTCAATACTGAGCAGCGATACCGAGCAGTGACCTCGGTATTGACCATTTTTTTTGGAATATCCGACCCTACCCAGGTAAGATCCGACCCGACCCAGGTAAATCTCCTTCTTCTTCCTTTTTCACGCGACCACACCCTCTCTTTTTCATCTCTTTTACGATTTCAAGAGAGGAAATTACTCAATCTCCCTCTTTTCTCAACCAAATTTAGTGATTCAAAGCCCCATAATCTCGATTTTCACTACTCTTTTTGGATTTGTCATCATTTCAAGCATCTAATCCAATTTCCCCAAGGTATCATTCGCTTAATTTTTCGAAAACCATGGTTTGTTCTTGAAGAAATATTGTTTGCATATGGTTTGATATTGTCTTTCAATTGTGCAAATACCTTGGGGATGGGTTATCTATGCTTGAACTTGTTGATTCATGTGCAAATTGTTCATGGTTAGGGATTTTGAGGAATTGAGATTTTATGAATTAGAGATTGTGAATTGAGATAATTTGTTTGATAAATATGAATTGTGGCCTTGGTTCATTGCTCTTAGGTCATCTTTTGGTGATCCCTTGATTGTTTCATAAGAAATTATACCTATGCTCATGAATTGTTTCAAGGATAATTGTAGGTACAATGTCGGACAAGGGCGCTCCATCGACACGGGCACGAACCAAAGTTCAAACAGTTGAAAAAGGGAAAGGAATTGCCCAAGCTACGGCCGCGGAAAAGGGAAAAGGGATTGCCAAAGCTAGTGCCAAGGCAAAAGCTAAAACCGCGACTACGGCTTCCAAAGCCACGACAACGGCAAAGGGAAAGGGGAAGAGAGTCGAAGAAGAGGTCGAGAGAGAGAACCCAAGTTGAGATGTCCCCATGCAGCAACGGACAAAGCCAAGTGAGCAAGATTACTTCGACAAATTTAGCCTAATGAAATTCGAGCAAGGCAAATTTGTCGATGCAGAGACAATGGAGAGGATGGGTATAAGCGACGAAGTGTGGGCTCTCTTTGAGAATATAGGGCTAAGGAAGTTCATGAGCATGAAGCACGAAGCCTTAAAGGCACTCACCGGAAAGTTCCTAGCCACCCTACGAGCTAAGTTCTACGACACGGAGAATGCTAACTCCGGGTTTGGAATTCTAAAGTTCGGACTCATGGGAACAACCTACACCGTCAACTTCCACGAGCTTTGCGAGATATTCGGGTTTAGAGAAGAAGGTACTTACGGCGGGCAATACTTTGACTACCCGGGACTCGAGCTCCGAAATCTTTGGGCAACAATTGCAAGCGGGGAGTTTAGAGCCGGTGACTCTAAGAATGCGAGTATACGGCACCCGGCAATCCGGTACGCACACAAGGCGTTGGTCCACAATTTCTACCACAAGGTAGAGATTGACACGGTTACTACGGAGGATATGGAATTGTTGGGGCTTGGTCTAAAGCCTATCCTACCCGTTCTCGCAAACGGTAAGGCATTCGAGGGGCCGGAGAGACTTCCTTGTCTCGCAAAACTCTTGGTGAGACACTTGTTGCATTACCGGGATTGGGCTTGGAAGACAAAGTCGAAGAAAGCCGCGATTTGCCTCGGTTGGGTGATAACGCCTATTCTCATGGAAAAGGGGGTCAAAGTAGCACTTGGCCAATATGATTGGAAATCTTTGGATATGGCCTACCTTTTCAAGGTTAAGTTCTTCAAAGGATACATCGAAGGAAAGATGGCTTACAACCTCCAACTCACCGAGACATCCTTGGCACAAATCCCCTTACCCAATCCCGCGCTCACCAACTTTCATGACCCAAGGAACGTCATGTTCATCCCTCCCCAAGAGTACATCTACAACTCCACCGTCGACCCACATATGCAAGCGTTCCGCAAGAAAACACAACGGAGAATCGCTATCGGGGAGCCAATTGACCTCGACGAGGAAGTGCCCAATGAGTCATCACCCGAGACCGTCTACGGTAGTGAGCGCTACTACTTTGACCCCTATGATGGGGCTATCACTAGCCAGGCCACAAGACACGCTCACCACCAAACTCGTCTCCTCCAACGAATGTGCAAGTGGCAAAACAAAAACATGAAGAAGATGGTCAAAACGATCAAGTCTTTGAAGAAGACGGTGAAAGCCATGGGTCGAACCATCAATGAGCTAAAAGGCGGAGGTTGTGGAGCGAGTTCATCAAGAGCCGGTGAAGGAGGAGATGTCCTCACGAATACTAACCTCGTGCCTCGAGGAGATGATTGGGAGTTAGCCATTGGCTCTAGCCGTCCCACAGCCCGACCGGAAAGGGCAACAAAGAGGAGAGCGATGCGGTCTCCGTCTCCCGTCTCAAGTAATCCATCCTACTCAATGGGGTCTACATCCCCATCTCCAAGCTTCTAGGTACGAATCCAAAACTCTTGTATATATTTTCTTTTAAGTCTTGCATTATATAGCTATCTCATGTTTTTGGTCCTTTCCTTAGGCTTATTTCACACCGAGACGGTGTGTTTGGAGGAGGGACCGGTATCTAATAACATTTGCTTTGTTTTATTTTATATTTTCACCTTGAGTCTCATGCATACATCTAAGGCATAGAAAAACCAAACAAATTTGAAAAATTTTGAAAATGAAAAGACAAAAAGAAGTCATTTACGATGCATTTGCACTTCATGTAGGATTGAGTCTAGAATGCATAGCACGTAGATAATGCATTGCATGCGCATTAGAAGCTAGAATGATTCCTCTTTGCGAAGTATTGCTTTAAAAAGTTTAAGTCCTATGCTCTAGATCTCGTGTGCGAAATTAAGGTCGAACCATGTTTGGATTTCATGTCTCATTACTTAGTTCTTAGCCAAAGCAAGTTGATTTGAGTCCATTCCTACTTAAGTGATAACCATAATTCGACATTGTAATTATCATGTTTGTGCATTGCATAGTGAATGCATGGTTACCACATACATATTTGGGCTATCTTATCCGCTTTGCCACTCTTTTGTTAGCCCGAATAGCCGATTCTCATCATTGGAACGGTTAACCACTCCTTTAACCCAACCTCTTTTCAAGCCAAACACTACTTGTGAGTGATTGTGAGGCCTATTTTCGAATCAACTAGGCCAAAGGTATTGAGTTTAGAACGACAAGGAAAAACTTCCATGTAGAACTAGCTCGGCATCAATGAGCTAGACATAGGATAAGGCTAGATAAGTTGGGAACTTGGGACAAGGGAGAGAAAGGAGATTTCGGGCATGAGAAAAAGGGATGAAGAAGAATAGGGGATAAGCAAAAAGCTTGAAATGGTTGGCTAAAGTCGTTTATGGAAAAGGCTATAAGTGAAAAAGAAAAGAAAATAGTCTCTAGTCTTCAAAAGAAAGAAGGAAAGCCAAAAAGGCTAAAACAAAGAAAAGAAACAAGAGAGACTAGAGAAAATAAAGAAGAGCTAAGTAAAGAAAAATGTTGAAAGCCAAACCGTTTGGTGAAGAAGGAAATTCCCTAAGTGTTTAAGAAGAGAAGGAAAGTGAGATGATATGAGTAGTGAAGGCAAAACGCCTTGCAAAAAGGGTAGCTTAGGAGGATCTTCATTGGGGTTTAGAGATTAGAGGTCAAGTTCGATATGGGACATTTGGGTAGATGGAAGTCAACTTTGTATGCATCTATTGGGCTTTACTCTTAGCATTTTGCATTAGTTGATTCTTTTTGAGAGAACCCCTCGCTCGGAAACCGTCACTTGTATCGAGATCACCTTTATCTCGAAACCTCTACCCTAGCCAAATGCATTCACTTGCCTTGCATAAGCATGATTCACTTGGAAAAAATCTAATAAATGTTAAAGGATTGGATGATTTGAAGGCTTGTGTAGGTTGAGATTTGAGCTTGGTTCATGTAAGGATGAGCATGGCTAGCCTCTTTTGAGTAGACATGTTTGATCATACTTTAGAGTTTTCACTTGGACTTCAACTCTTTTAGTGATGCTTTTGCTTGAGGACAAGCAAAGAAGTAAGTTTGGAGGAATTGATATCATCATATTTTGCATCATTCTAGCATCTATTTCATTTAGGTTTCGAGTAATTTACATGTAGTTCATGATATCTTTTTTGCATTTTAGTTATTTTAGGAGTCTAGTGTGTCCACATTTAGCCCTAGAGAGACCTTGCATGTTTTTGATCGCATTTCAGGTGCTAAATAGGAGATTCGAGACCCAAAGAGAGGAGACGGAAACCGTACCGACGTCACTGGTCGGTACTGGTGCTCGGTATCGAAAGCAGAGGAGTTGCACCGAGGTCACTGCTCGGTGCAACTGATCGGTATAGCACGACGGGGGAAAACAGCCACAATACCGTCGTATAACACCGAGAAGTGACGTCGGTATCGAAGCTTCAAGGGATTGTACCGATGTCACTGCTCGGTGCAACTGATCGGTGCTGCCACAGGAAGAAATCTGGGTGAAAAAGTCCTTAATACCGAGCAACGATACCGAGGAGTGACATCGGTATCCACTGAAGATCACCATACAACATCTCCTCAATACCGACGCCACTGCTCGGTGCTCCTCGTCGGTGCACTAACCCAGGCTCAATACCGACGTGTTACACCGAGCAGTGACCTCGGTATTGGTCAAACCAGAACTCTTTATCCATTTAAATCGGGTCGGTACCCGGTTTGTCCCGGGTCGACCCGGTTCATCACTATTCACTATTTAAGCCCAAAACCCTAATTTGGATGGGCTAAGTCTTTTCTTAAGCAAAAACCCTCTCTAAGAGTGATTTGTAAGAGATTGATCCTTTTGATTTATGCAATTTGAGTATTGTTTTCTTGATTGAATCCATCTATCTTCTACTTTCTAATCATCCAATCATCTTGATCATGAGTTTTAACACTTCTTTTCTTGGATTTGTTAAACCCATGATGATTAGTGAGTAGTCTTAAGGACCTTGGGATATGGTAGATTAGGGTGATCCAAGAGTTGATTAGTGGTGTTTAGGGTTAGATAATCTTATGTTCCTTCTTGTCTAGTGTCCCCAATGCTAAATCTAGCTTGAAAGAGTGGATCTAGACCATATGGGATTTCATGAACACCAAGTGTTTGATGAAATGCCTTGATAAACTAGGCATGAGATTTATGCTCATAACCTAAGACATTAGTTGTTTAGGGCATATCTTTGGTTGATCTTGTTATGATATTTAATGCTTGCTAGTTGTTAACCCACAAATGATGATTTGCTAATGGGTTGAGTAATTAGCATAGTGATTAGTTGCTTGAAAGAGAACTAATCAAGTTTAGAGATCTTTGACCTAGGAATTAGCTTCTTGAGTGAATGAACATCTCTAATTGAAATTGGATCACCTTATATCAATAACCTTATCTCTTGCTCCGCTTTTGTTATTTGAATTTCATCTCGTTTAGTATTGCTTTTGTTTGTTTAAATTTAGATATTTAGTCATAAACTACCTTGTTTAGCTTAAATTACTTATGAATCTTGCATTCTTAGTGTTTAGAATAATCCCAATTATGGATTGATAGCCTCTTTACTACATCGTATTGGGGATATTGATACCTCCTAGAGACTAAAAAGTCTTGTATCATACCCCCACAGTCAGTATGAAGATCGTCTCTTGGAATTGTCAGGGGATTAAAGCACCTCTGAGGAAAGAAAGGTTACAAGAAATTTGCCGATATGTTTCCCCTGACATATTATTTCTGTGTGAAACTCTTAATAAGTGTGATATAATTAGAGATGTTTGTGTGTTTTTAGGATTTGATTTCGTTATCTCTGTTCCTCCGTTAGGGAGAACTGGAGGAATAGCTATTCTATGGAAAAAAGCTGTAACTATAACTAAGCTTTTTCAGTTTGAAAGATTGATAGATGTATTTGTGGAATTTAATGGCATGAGTTTCTATTTGTCGTGTGTTTACGGTAATGCCGTGCAAGCAAATAGACATGAATTATGGGAGAGAATCGAAAGAATTGGAACAACAAGGTGCGGTCCTTGGCTTCTTGTTGGGGATTTTAATGAGATTCTATCAAATGCCGAGAAACATGGAGGGCCGCAACATGATGAAAGAACTTTCCAAGATTTCATAAACATGTACGGTTCATGTGACCTATCTGATTTGCGTCACAAGGGTAATCGTTTTTCTTGGGTTGGACAGCGTGGGAAACACACGGTCAAATGCTGTCTTGATCGTGTGATTGTGAATTCTGAATGGTTAGCACAGTTTCCGGCTTCCGAAGCTGAATTTTTACGTTTGTATGACTCGGATCATCGACCTGTAGTCACTAAAATTGCTTTCGTTGAAGAAAATCCGATTAAGCCATTTAGATTTGATAAGAGACTGTTGCAAATAAAAGAATTTAAAAACTACGTAAGTCTAGGATGGAATTCACAAAATTTGAATCATACTTCCATCTTAGACCGGATACGTGAATGCCGACGTTCAATGGCGAAGTGTCGACGGCATTCAAAGTTAAATTCTTCGAAACGTATTGAGGAATTACAAGTTGAATTGGAATTAGCTATGTTATCATCTGGCACGCTTCAGAATTTAATCCCACAAATCAGAAATGAATTGGTTCAAGCTTATAGAGATGAAGAAGTTTATTGGCAAATAAAAAGTCGTAACTCATGGTTAACGTTAGGAGATCGTAATACACGGTTCTATCAAACCTGCACAAAAACACGATTTTCAAGAAACCGTATTCACACAATCACATATTCTGCTGGAGTAGTTTATCAAAGGGATTTGGCTGTCGGAAAACATGCTGAAGTATACTTCCAGACCTTATACAAAAGCGATAATAACAAGGTGCTTCCCCAGATCTTCTCAGAATTCACCCCAACAGTAACGACTGAAATCAATTCGTCCATCACACGGAATTTTACTGATGCTGAAATTTATGACGCTATTTGTCATATCGGTTCTGATAAAGCACCTGGACCTGATGGTTTAACAGCTCGTTTTTATCAAGAATGGTGGGATATTGTAGGGAAGGATGTGATTACTGAGGTTCGCTACTTTTTCAAGACATCAACGCTGAGACATAGTATAAATGATACCGAAAATTAATAAACCTAAAACATTGTCAGATTACCGTCCAATAGGTTTGTGCAATGTTTTATATAAAATAATTTCAAAGATGTTGGTTAATCGTTTGAAATCGTCTCTAGACAAAATCATATCTGAATCGCAAACGGCCTTTATTCCGGGACGAATCATTTCTGATAATGTGATGATAGCACACGAGCTTATGCACTCTCTGAAATCAAGAAAAAGAGTTTCTCAAACATATATGGCAATTAAAACGGATATGAGTAAGGCTTATGATCGCGTTGAATGGAGTTTTCTTGAAGAAACAATGCGTGCTTTCGGCTTCTCAAATTTATGGATTGGGTGGATAATGGCTATTGTTCGCAGCGTAAGTTATTCTGTGCTTATAAATGGGAGTCCACAAGGATTTATTACTCCAGAGAGAGGTTTAAGGCAAGGGGATCCGTTATCCCCGTATCTATTCATTCTATGTGCCGATGTGATGAGTCATCTACTAGAAGTTAATGTACGAAAAAAGAAAATAAATGGGATTAAATTAGGAAATGGAGTTCCTCCTATTACGCATCTCCTGTTTGCAGATGACTCACTTTTCTTTTGCATTGCAAATCAAAAGAATTGTGCAGCTATCAAAGAGGTTTTCCGTATTTATGAACAATGTTCAGGCCAACGCATAAATCATGATAAATCAATGATAACTTTTGGTTCACGTATACATGGAGATAAACAAGAGAGACTGAAACGAATTATTGGAATTCAAAATCATGGTGGAGGGGGTAAATATCTTGGTCTACCGGAACAATTTGGCCGAAAGAAAACAGAAATGTTTAACAATATCATCACTAGAGTCAAAGAACGTACTTCTTCTTGGGGTTCAAGATTTCTATCCCCAGCTGGAAAGGAGTTGTTACTGAAATCAGTCGCTATTTCAATGCCGGTTTACTCCATGTCCTGTTTTAAGCTTCCCAAACAAGTAATTTCTGATATTGAAAGTGTCCTAATGAGATTTTGGTGGGAGAAAAGTTCGCAACAAAATGGAATTCCGTGGATTGCTTGGAAGAGATTACATTACACTAAAAAGGAAGGTGGGTTAGGTTTCCGTGACATGGCCATGTTTAATGATGCTTTACTTGCAAAGCAAGCTTGGAGACTAATAAACAATCTGACATGCCTATTCTCAAGACTATACAAGGCTAGATATTTCAAAGATATACATCTATTCGAGGCTAAAGCCCGTCCATATCATTCCTACGGATGGTCATCTTTACTTCACGGTATTGATCTCCTAAAAAAGGGTTCCCGTCACATCATTGGTGATGGTAGAAACACTAGAATCTTTCAAGATAATTGGCTCCCAACGCACCCACCTAGGCCAGCGAGGACTAATGATAATAACAATATGCAAATGGTGTCCGATCTTATTAAAAATGAATGGACCTACAGATCTTGGGACATCGAAGCTTTATCTTCTCTATTATCTCCGGAAGACGCTGAACTTGCTAAGTCGTTGTATTTAGCACAACAGCCAGGAAATGATAAATTGCGATGGAATTATAATAAAACCGGAATATATTCGGTTGCTTCCGGGTATTGGTTCCTACGTCATAATAACGATTTTGAGGCGGTTGCCCCACAAAAACCGTTTGGAAATTCAGAATTAAAGGCACGGGTCTGGAAATTAAATATCATGCCTAAAATTAAACATTACTTATGGCGAATATTAACAAAGGCCCTTGGCACGACTACTAGATTAACAACAAGAGGTGTCTGAATGGATACTACCTGTCAACGTTGTTGTGCGGAGCCGGAAACAATAAACCACATGCTCTTTACCTGCCCGGTGTCAGTAACAACTTGGAGGCTTTCCAAATTACCCTTCCCTTTTCTTTTTTCCCCATCACAGGATGTCGAAGTAAATATAAAAAACATTATTAACCTTCAAGGCACACAAGGATTGTCCGGTGATCAGAAGCTTCTTCCTTTGTGGTTAATGTGGCGCATATGGAAAGCTCGAAACAATCTAATTTTCAATAAGAAAATAGTTAATCCACAACGTGAGGTGGAATTGGTGATCGCGGATGTTAAGGAATGGATTTCAGCTACAACTAATGAAAGAGAAGGGACTCTACAACAAGGTTTAACTTGCCGGGATCCTTCGGGATCAAGATGGATTCGGCCTAGTGTGGGAACACTTAAATGCAACTATGATGCTGCATATGATCCGAATTCTAGAAAGGTAGTTGGAGGATGGATTCTCCGGGATCACATGGGATTTCCACGGTGCTGGGGCGCTATGTACTTAGGTTCTGCAACATCGAGTTTAGAAGTAGAAGGAAAAGCACTACTATCAGCTATGCAAAATGTTTGGAGCAGAGGTTTTCAAAAAATTCAGTTTGAAGGAGATTGCCAGGTGCTTGTTGAAATATTACAAGGAACGAAAGAGGATATCTCAATGACAAATCTGATTGAAGATATTAAAATGTGGAATAACAAACTTCCTAATATAAATTTCATTCATGTAATGAGATCTTCCAACGAAGCAGCACATAAATTAACGCGTATAGAGCCTTTTAATAACATTTTCTATTCAGGATGTGTTTATCCCCCTTCATGGTTAACAAAAACATTGTATTCTGACTTTATTATGTCAAATTAATAAAATTATGATTTTGTCGAAAAAAAAAAACCAAATTTCACTTCCAACTACCTAAAATACTAATTTGGTGAGATCGTTTTTTTTTTTTCCTTTTTTTTTTATCTTACACCAATGGAATCGTGATTTACACATTGACTTAAAAAGGGTCCTATGGTTTTGTATCGTAGTATATGTTGAGGAGCTTCTCTGTATATTCTCCAAACGTTAAGACGCCATTAGAGACAGATACATCTTCATGGTTTGTTACTTCCTTTGGGAATGTAAGCTTCTGATCCCTGATACACCACAAAAACACATCTTTGTTATCAATTTTTTTTACAATATAATCAATATAACCCAGCTTTTATAATGGGTTATTTAGGTAGATAGCGTAATTTAGATGATAAATTAAGCAAACGCATATGGTGGCAAAATGTTACTATAAGGAACTATACCAATAAAAAGTTATCTTAGTTCCGAAATAATACCAGTCAGGTTGCATGAACAATGCAAATGTCGATCGCTCTAGACCACAAGCCTCGTCTCCTTGTGGCGCCTGAACACGAAAACAAGAAATTATGGGTCGTTTTGGTGTCGAGATCCGAAACTTAATACAATATAAAAGTATCCATGTTGAACAAATTTCCTAAAGTCGAGGAGACTCATCCGCAAAGGCACGGAGATTATTACCCGTACACAATGAGGTGTAGCACAGAGATAACCACTTGACAGAATCTCTGTTGTCTCGCCTATTTGGTATGCTATTTCATCTTCCTCATACACAACCTAATCAAATGCAAAGGAAGCAATTCTTAAGAAAATACATATAAACGATACTGACTGGACAAAAATATAGCTCGTATTCACTGATAGGCTTCATTGAAATATCCAGAGTCATCAGGAAGGACCATTAGTGTACCTTAACGATCTGACCTGACCGTGTTTGTATGTATAAGCCAGAAGCAGGATCTGGGCAAGGTACTTCCACAGAATTTCTAGAAAATATTGCACGAGTAAGACCTGTGGATAACCGTAGAACGATACACTTAAACAGCATATCACAAATGCGAAATATATCCGCATATCAGATAATACAGAGAGAAAGATGAATGTTTTATATCTAGTAACCGTCTTTAAAAAGAAGCGAACTACACTCTAGTAACTCAGGAAAGCAAGAGACCTGTGAGTGAACCATGGTCTGTATGCCATCCACACCAAGATGAGATGGAATCGTTGTCATGCGTTGTGCTGGATGAAAGACAATATGTCAATATATCAGACAATTAAAAGAGGCATATATAACATGTGTTCACAAGTATTAACCACTAGGGACTAAACTCCAAAAGTAAATCAGCAGAGTAAAAGCTACATCTGATTTTACCTATCCTGTGCAGGAAAATAGTAAAGCAGACGTCCTTTGTGACACCGAGAGCCAAGTAGTATCTTTTCAAGATTTTGCTTTTCATGTTGTTTTATACCCTTTGACACTGCAAATCATTGATTGTAAAGGGCTTCAGAAAATAAACAATGACGTAAACAGGAACACGAAGTGTCCGATAAAAGAGAATAGATAGTGAAGCAGTAAAAACCAGATTCATGCTGTTACACTTTATCGGTAATGCACAATGCATAGACCATGCCAACATCCAACAAAGAGACTGGTTTCAGAGATTATATCCACCCACCGATACTAAGAAAACTAACTAGTCTTCATTTTAAGAGTAATAATTGAATTAGGCTACTCTACAGATACAACCACATAGTACATCATGTTTTCCGGAATATTAACTCAGTGAAAATTTCTGGTTTCTGGATGAAATTTCATAAGAGGGCTAACGCTTTCTTACGCTCAATTCCAAACCTATCTTTTTGCTTGCAAAGATAGATTCAATAACGCCAACAAAATTACTTACCATATTGATCACAGTGGTAAGCTACCATCAGCCCAACTTCGAACATCAGTTTACCAAGAGCTTTGAAAGCTGTCATGTATGAAAGTAACACTCAGTTATTTGGAGGAAACTAGTAAACTTGAGAAAAAAAATGAGAAGGAGAGAGCATCATCGAAAACAAGCTAAGGTTGCAATTTGCAAACGCAAGCAAATACCAGCAATTGTCATATTCATAGCACCAATAAATAGGAGGTCATGCTATCATTGATACATCATGAAGATAACAATTCGTTTTCAAAGTTGAGAGTTGAGACACCAGAAAATTATTTCCAAATAAAAAAAACTAAAGTAAAGCAAGTATCACCTAGTTACCTCCTTCGAGTTCCGGCAAAGAATTTATTGGCCATATGTTTGATCCACAATACCATGGATACCTACATGATAAATGGAGGCGAAAATTATGAATATAAAATATTGAATCATAGAAAAGAAGAAGTCTGTTACATTTAATGCAAGCCAGAATAGATAGTTCATGTAAACATAACACCAAATACAAAGTAACTCACAATACTACATAAGCCAAATATTTTGTAAAACATAAACCATGAGTATCGGTGTTATTTACCGCTGGATTTCAGAAGAATTACTCGTGGGTACATCTTGTAGAGGATTAGCATAATAAGAACCCTTCAACATGTCTGCACAAACAAATACCAAAACTTTATTTTTAAGTAATTTCATCAGAGCAAGCCAAAGAAATGATAAAATTGTCACAAAGAAATACACTTAAACATCTTGTATACAAAGGACAGGAACAGAATCTCAAATTATAAGCTTTCTTTAGCGAAATATTCGAAGTTCATCTCAACGAGAAACTATGAAGCAACAGTGCGGCGATAAAACAGTCTATAAGCTCACCAAGCTTCCCGGATTCAAGTTTCTCCTTGCCATGACTCCAACCGAAATTATACCTACGAAGTAACAAAGAAAAAGAGGAGGAATTGAAAAAAAAAGTTGGAAAAGAAGATGATAGGTAACTAATTTAAACAAAAGAAAACTGAAAGATAGTATTATTCACCTACTATGAGCATCTTCAAGCTCCCTCTTCACCTCTTCAGGAAGATTAGCTAGCCTTTTACAGAGGAAACAAATCCTTGAGAGTAAATTAAAAAATCCAACCTTTAATTGAATCAATCTAGCGACACAAACTCAAAAATTTTACCTAGGTGCAAGCTGAAGTAGATTCTGACGTAAAACAGAATACCCTGGAACCTAAAAAATAGAATCAAATTTGAAATCTTTTTAACTCCTAATCAAACACAATTCGAGGTAACAAATTACACAACCTTGACAACAAAAGAAAGATAAACTGAAGAAAAATACGATCTTTTGAATCAAATTTGAAATCTTTTTAACAAATTACATAACTCATAAACTGAAGAAAGATACGATCTTTATGGTGTAAGAAGTGATTCATACATCTTTAACCGAAAGGATTCCAAGTCCATTAGGTCCAAATCCTTGTTCAATCCTCGTAGACAAATCTATGCTGCTCTCCTAATCGAAAGAGACATAAGGGTTTTTAGAAATCAAAAACCGAAAACAGAGAAGCCAAATGATTTCGTCTCAAAGACAATTTATTTTACCTTGAGCTCCGAGTAAGATACGGTGACGGTACTAACTGTAGGAACGGTGGATTCCGACGAGAGAGACATATCGCCAGTAATCAGACGGGAAAAGAGGAGGTCCAAATGCTCAAAGGGGCTTCTTCTCAGATACCACTTTTCTGAGGTTTTAATCTCAAATCTACTCATTATAACTGTAATAAGTTACCAAAAAACCAGACCAAAATAATGATATTTACAGGTTTTACCTAGTGTGATCCGATTCCCCACCCGATTACAGCCGACCAGATAGCACACACGCGGGTTTAACCCGATTTCACACGATTCGATTTATTTTTTCTTCAAAATTCATAAATTCAAGTTTTTGCAAATTTCATAAATCGATTACCCACCGCAGAACTCGGGAAAACTGAGGAATTCTCCCCTAATCCCTTCCCCTCCCCGCATTCACCTCCTTCACTCAGACAATGGTGGAAACCCGACGGTCGAAGAGAAGTTTGCGAAACCCTAATAGCGGTGCAAAGGAGGCGAAAGTGCTGGAGAATCCGAAGAAGGATGAGAATCCGGCGAAAGCGAAGGTTTATGTGGGGAAGAAGAAGAATCCTGAAAAGAGGGCGGCGAAGAAGATGAAGATCGGCCCAAAAGAGGATTTGCATGCGGCGGAGATGGTGGTTCTGACGGCTGAGGAAGGTTCATCTTCGGTTCCGGAGACGGTGTTCGAAGCTTCTACTTCGAAAGTGAAGGTTTATGCGAAGAAGAAGAAGAATCCGGTGGTTCCTCCTGTGGTTCCTCCGGTGGTCGAAACTTCTACTCCGGTGGTTCCTCCGGTGGTCGAAGCTTCTACTCCGGTGGTTGCTTCGGTTCCTCCGGTGGTGAATGCTTCATCTTCGCTTCCTCTGGTGGCCGTTACGAGTGGTGGGTGTACGAATCAGGATGAAGAAGAAGAGAAGGAGTCTGAAGAAGAAGAAGAAGAAGAAGAAGAAGAAGAAGAGAGCGGTGAAGAAGACGAAGAAGAAGGAGAGGCAGCAACCAAGGTGATAGTTGCATAATTTAGCCTATTTTAGTATACATTTTAGTTAGCATTTTGTGACTTTTTGCATTCATTTCATTGTTTTTGGTCTAGTTTGCATCCATTTTAGAGTTAATGAGTCTTAGGTTAGTTTTTGCATATGTTTGTGTGCTATGGAGTCTTTTAGGTACCATTTGGAGCTTATGGAATAATTTTGGAGCTTGGAGCAAGATCATGGGGCAAAATAAACCCAAACAATCAAGAAAAATGCAGAAGCCATCCGATGTGCTCTAAATATTGGGTCAGAAGAAGCTCTTGCGATCAGATTCAGCTTTGGAACACTTGATAAAGTTTGTAGGTAATTGAGTCATATTTCCAACGGACGTTGTTTCATCAAGTTCTGAGCTGTATTGCGGAAGTTATCACCATTTCACTGAGCATACGTCCGTCTGGCGCGCGAATGAGCTACTTGGAGCTCACAGCGGTGTGTGGCAGCGGTCAAACAGTGACCGCTGCGGATTCTCCCGTCGAAATCCCAGAGATTCACAGTGGTCATGCAGCGGGCAGAGCCAGACCGCTGCGGTTCCGTCCTGAGCAAAAATGCAGAGTCCGTCCGAGGGGGCTGAAAGATCGTGTCAGAAGAAGACTTTACATTTGGATTTAGCTTTGGAGATCTTCATGAAAGTTATAGGAAATTGAGTTAGCTTTCCAATGGAAGTGGTGTCAACTCATTCTGATCAGTGGTTTAAGAGATACGATAACTTTATCAAGCGCATGTCCGCCTGGCCTGGAAACGGAGCAAAACCGGAAATCCACAGCGGCCAGCTGCATCGGGCAACTGTAGACCGCTGCAACCTCCGACCTACTTTGATATTTAGGCCAAAAACCTTGTTGTTTGTAAAGATATCTCATTTTTACTTGTCAAAAACACTCTTCTTAGAGAGAGTTTGGAGTTTTTAAGAGATTCTTGGTGTTTTTATGAAAGTTCTTGTTTGTTTTCATCTATCTATCTATTTCTAATCATCTAACCATGAATCTAAACACCTCCTACATAGGATTTGTTGAGATTATCATGGTTTGTGAGTAGTTTCTTTAGAACTTTGGGTATGGTAGATTAAGATGTTTTCTTGCTAAATCATGATGCTTAGGACTTAGTTTATGAAGAATCCTTACTTGTTAGGTGTGATTAATGCTAGATTAGCCTTGACAAAGTTGATTTAGAACTTAAGAAATTTCATGCCCGGAAGGTGTTCGATGAAATTCCTCAACCAAACTTAGCAAGTGTTTTACATTCCTAGCCTATGGAAATGGATGTCTAGGGTGTTTAATGGTTATTTAGACTTGAGATTAATGCTTGTTGATCATTTAATTGCAAATGGAAATTTGTTCTCAATTAAGTGAATAGTGAAGTGATTATTTTCATGGAAGTGGATTAGTCTAAATTAGTGATCTAAGGCCTAAGGATTAGCATTGTTTGAATATCATGGTTTAGCTAGAGAATGTCCAAGTCGATTACCATTACCCGAAGTTCGTTTGCTTATTCTTGTTTAAATCGTTTTTGTTACGTTTTAGTTCAAAACTTGTTAGTCTTTTAATTACTTTTGTTATATGCTTGGTTATTTATTATCTTGTCTTTAAATTGATTAGGATCATTAGAAAAACCCTTATTTGATTAGCTTAGATTAAGAAGTGTCTCGTATTCTCTGTGTGTTCTTCTCGTGCCTCCTTGTGGATTCGATCCCTAAGTGCTACAATGACATACCATTAGATTGTGGTATTGTTCACAGTGGGTAATTGTGCGAACCGTAAAAAGTTCATTATCAATTTGGCGCCGTTGCCGGGGAGGTTTAGCAATAGCCATAGAGATTAGGACTCTTTTTGAGACTAAGTTTTATTTTTCTTTGTTTACTAATCTTTCCACCTTGTTTGCTCTTATCTCTATAGGTGCATGAACTTTCAAAGGCGAGGTATGAATATGAATCTAGCACCACCGGTTGGAGATGCAAATGAGAACCGAGAAGAGGTTGCTCAAAGGGTTAGAGCACCGAGGTTGATTGGAGCGGGTGATGCTCCCAACGCCCATGGAAATCGCGCCAGTATACATCCACCACCGGTGGAGAGTAATAATTTTGAGATCAAGGCGAGTCTCATTTTCATGGTGCAAGGAAACAAGTTCCACGGTTTACCGGTGGAGGATCCCTTAGACCACTTGGATCAATTCGATCGAATTTGTGGAATGGTCAAGATCAATGTAGTCTCGGAAGATGGGTTCAAGCTTCGATTGTTTCCATGTTCTCTTGGAGACAAAGCCCACCAATGGGAAAAGAACCTACCTCAAGGATCCATCACTTCTTGGGATCAATGTAAGAAAGCCTTTCTCGCCAAGTTTTTCTCTTCTACAAGAACATCAAGGTTGAGAAACGAGATCTCGAGCTTCACTCAAAAGGGGAATGAGAGCTTTTGTGAAACATGGGAACGGTTCAAGAGCTACCAAATGCAATGTCCACACCATGGCTTCTCCGAAGAATCGCTCTTAAGCACTCTATACCGAGGAGTTTTGCCCAAGTTTAGGATGCTCCTTGATACCGCAAGCAATGGCAACTTCTTGGGAAAAGAAGTTGATGATGGGATGGAGCTTGTTGAGAATCTTGCCCAAAGCAATGGGAGTTATGGTGAGGATTATGATATAGCTTTGAGAGGAAGTGGAGAATATGAGGACCGAACAAGAAGGGACATGAAAGCCCTACATGAGAAGTTAGACAAGGTCTTGGAAGCCACATAAAGGCGAGTGAACTATGTAAGGGATTGCAAAGGTTACCAAGAGGAAGTTCACTTTGTGGGAAACCAAGGTGGTTACCCAAGCAAACCATCTTTTGCACCTCAACTTCAACAAGAGCAAGGAAGCAACTCGACACAACAAGATGTCGAAATGAAGGGTATGCTTCAACAACTCTTGACGGGCCAAGCTCATGGAGCAAACGAGTTGAATAAGAAGATGGCTGAGATTCACACTAAGGTGGATTGCTCATACAACGATCTCAACGCCAAATTTGAAGATCTATCCTCTAGAATCAAACACTTGGATCAACAACGCACTCAAGGAGGTTCCCATTCTAGTAGACCCATGGAGAAACTAAAGGAAAAAATCGATGCAAACCCAATGGAGTATTGCAATGTTATCCTCTCAAGTGACGAGATTGAAGAAGCTATACGAGAGATCAAGAGAGTTCTCCATGAATCCAAAGATGAAGTCGTAGTGGTTGCTAGCAACGAAGTGGTTAAGAACAGAAATGTGGAGGCCAAGATGGTTGCGAGGAAGGAGACTTCTTGCATTGAACCTCCTCCACATGAGCCCACATCGATTCCCAAGCTTGGAAATCCGGGTAAATTTGCCATCTCTTGCTCCCTTGGTGATTTGAATGTTGATGACGCCATGTGTGATTCGGGATCAAGCGTGAATGTGATGTCACTTGAATTGGTGAAGAGTCTTGAAATCAAGAGCATGAAGCACCACCCATCACACATCACTTTTGGAGATTCTTCTTCTAAGCAACCACTTGGCATTGTTGAAGATTATCCTCTCAAGATCGGAAATTGTCTCATTCCAACCGACTTCATAGTTATGAAGATGAAGCAAACCAGCAAACTCCCCCTTCTCCTTGGAACTCCATTCCTCAATACCACCGGTGCAAGCATGGACTTCCAAAACAAGAGGGTCGTTCTCAAGAACGTGAATGACAAAGTCTTCTATTCCATGAAGCCCTCTTCCACCAAGCTTTGTGGCACCATTGTTTGTAAAGATGATGAAGTGGAAGTTAAAAAGGTTGAGTATGTGGGAAGTTGTGAGAAGATGAATTTGGTTTCACCCCCAAAAGCTTGTAAAAAGAAGAAAGATTCTCATGAAGAGAAAGCTTTGGGTTATGGTAATGTTGAAGAAGCTTTAGCGCTGGATGGTGTTTGCTTGGAATCTCTTTTCCATACCGCTATGGAAAATGAGGTTGAGAGTATAAAAGTTCAAAAGAAGGGTAAGAACACTAAGGCCAAAAAGAAGAAACCCAATGATACCCACCCTCCCACCCTTGTCAAAGGCGTGACGAGCAAGCCTAATGAGGTTAGATCATTTTTTCCCAAACTCGCCACTATGACCTTGACACCGTGGAGATATGAAGATGGTGTGGTTGAGTACAAGATCAAGTGTAAAGGTCGGCCAAAGCCTTTTGCCATGGTTAGAGCAATCATCACACCCGAGCTCAAAGAAAAAGGTCCAACGGGAATTCAAGAGATCATGAGCAAGGTTCTCACACTCAAGCTCGAGGACCCGCCATGGAGTTCCAACACTCCTTCTCTCCACGTCTAAAAGGGTTTGAACCGTCAAGCGTAGTGACGTTAAACAAGCGCTCTTGGGAGGCATTCCCATGACTATCTTGGTATATATTTTCATTCTTTCTTGTTCCTTTTGATGTTTTTGTTTGATGTTTATAGTTTTCTTGGGTCCAAGGTCGTGGTGCTTAATGCATGAATGGGTAGAGCTACAGCACGTCACACTCCTCTCCAATCCAAAGGTATGATCCAAACTCCATTTCATTGTACATA
>PKML01040716.1:417025-429908 GCA_002933935.1 Eutrema yunnanense
AATACTCAAATGTTCTTCACATCCAACCACCATAGGAAAGTAACTCAATTCCAATCTAACCTTACTTTCATCTAACGCATGCTTCTTGTATAGCCTACCTTCTACCTTCTCCAAAGTTATCTCCTCTTTCAACACTACACTATAAATGCGCCCCTGCCATTTATAATAGATGCAGACGATGTTGCTCATTCTATCCTGCGAAAACAACACCAAACAACTCAATATATACTTATAGTTGTACCCAGTTTTACACTAGTTGTCCACAGTATTACGAAGTTGTCCTCTGTTATACCACCATTTTAATTAATATATGATTATTCATAGTGATACCTAGTTGTCCCTAGTTCTCCTCGCGCAGGAACACAAATTTATTCGATTTCGGGTTCCAATCTGCATACAATCCACAACGACTCTACCTCTAAAATGCATTTCTACTCAACTTAAAGTCTCAATCGACCCAAAATCATTGCTAAACATCAATGTGCAAACTCATCAATTGAATCTCAAATCTCCAATGCAATGGAGCTCAATGAGAGTTCAATGGAGCTCAATGGAGATCGAGAGATAAGCACAAACCTCGCTGGAGATCGACAGACTCGCGACAGAGGCAATGACTATTGGCCGGAGACGCGACGGCGCCGACGTCGGATTTGGATTCCTCCCGCGTCGAGTTTTCCATTTTTTTTTTTTTCTTTTGATCAAACCGAATATTTCCCCGAATTTGGCTGGGTTTGGATCAAACTTGGGTAGGGTATTTGGCTGGGTTTGGATTGGGCAAATTTGTAATTTTACTTACTCATTAAAAGGGAAAAGTGGTATTGGGATTAAGTGATGGTAGTGTTGGTTTTTTTTTTTCTAATAGTGGTATGGGAGGTGATGTTCCATGCTCAAATACCTCTGAAAAAAAAAAGGCTATGCTCAAATTTCTTTTTTTTTTATTTTCTTTTAAATCGAAAACATTGAAATTACTTCATAATCTTAACCGCATCTCCAAGAAGAGATGATGATATTCTCTATATGTTCAAAAGAAAATTACTTTAGAAGATACTTTATGACTTCTGTATAACCGGATAAGGCACATTTAACTCTTAAGGTACTTTGGGTGATGAAATTGACACTCTTACCATTCTGTACACAATAAACCACTTTTTACACTTTCTTACCTGACATGATTTATTTTCTATTTTTTTATAATGTGAAAGACATAAAACAATTTATTTGGTAACAATGAATGATAATTTTATTTATTCTACATTTTAAGATCTATTTTGCTATAGTTTTGATTCGAAAAAAAAAACAAGAAATCTAAACATATGAAATCGAGATCGACGTGGACATGAAAACGTGGACAATTGTGTGTAGACATATAGGAATCTCGTATTGTTAGTGTGGATGGTCATGTGTGGATAATACTTTACTGATGGTCATGTGTGGATGATCATGTGTAGATGTAGTTCTTGATATTTACAAGTAGATTTATTGTTTCACATCAAAACTATAGCAAAATGGATCTTAAAATGTTGAAAAAATAGAATTATCATATATTGTTTCCAGAAAATTGTTTTATGTCTTTCACATTATAAAAAAAATAGAAAACAAATCAAGTGGGGTAATAATTATTTTACTCAAATTTTTGATTTTCTAATGGTCATGTGTGGATAATACTTTACTGATGGTCATGTGTGGATGGTCATGTGTGGATGGTCATGTGTGGATGGTCATGTGTAGATGTAGTTCTTGATATTTACAAGTAGATTTCTTGTTTCACATCAAAACTATAGCAAAATGGATTTTAAAATGTTGGAAAAATAGAATTATCATATATTGTTTCCAGAAAATTGTTTTATGTCTTTCAGATTATAAAAAAAATGGAAAACAAATCAAGTGGGGTAATAATTATTTTACTCAAATTTTTGATTTTCTGACTCATCCACGACTTTGCATCCATGACCATGCGGGACCATTTTTGTTTTTCACACACATGAACAGGAAAAATGGCTTTAAGAGTTAAATGTGCCTTTTTTGAAACAAAAACTGGCAAATGTGCCTTACAGTGTAATTAACCATATGTTCAAATATGAAGTAATACTTTAATACTTCAAATTTGAAGTTTTTTTTGTTTTTTTTTTCATTTAAGTCCTACAATTATATACTTTATTGATTATCACAAATAGTAATCAAAACCTAATCATAGATTTAAATCAACATACCAAAATTCAAGTATGTTTCGAACGAGACTTTAACATCAACCTAAACCTCCCTATAATTTGAAATCTCCAAATCAAGCACCGTGAACAGAAAAAAAAATCCAAATTCGAGATACGATTCATTCTCGAAAAAATTAATACTTTAAGATCAATTTCTACAAGATTATCCCTAGCAATCAACCCAACTTTTGGATCCAGTGTTCATCTAATACCGGAATTTGCTATGAAAAAAAAGAAACAAAGATAACTCACCGAGGAAAATTTAGTGAGTAAAAGTTCAAAAAAAAAAAAAAAAAAAAAATTAAGTGAGTAAATGTCGAGATGAATCTGGTAATTAAAAGAATCTGAAATAGATGAATAGTTAGACGAGAATTGTGGCTCTTCCGTTTTTTCTTCAACTTTCAATCTTTTGAGATGAAAATTTCAAAATAAAAAAATAAAGAACACGTGGCGCTATCTCCGGTGATGACGTGGTACAAAACTGGAGAGAGTTGTCCATCTTTTATATAGTAGATGGGGTTGTTTTTAAATTGTATTTCTTTATATTCACAGGATATTCAGAATATCTTGGTTCCATCTCGCCGTGAGAAAGTTCTTTTGGGTCGAATCATGGAAGAAGAGTGTGGATGGAATGATAAGGATGATCTAGTTGCTGATGGTTGGAGGAGGCGTATTATTGAAAAAAAGAAGTCAATATGGTTTGAAGAGAGCTTTACAACCAAGATGTGGTTACCCGAGCAATTGAGGTAATTGCGGGTACGGAGAATGCGATTGTGGCTTAGAAGACTGTGGGTCAAAAGAATGTGGCTCGGGAGAATGTAGATCCGGAGAATGTGTGGAAAGATAGATTGTTGGACCTAGAGAGCCGGTTGAAGATAGCTTTGGATAGGCCTGTCAATATGAGTCATTACCTGCGGGCCCCACCCCGTTTGACCCGCCGCGGAGCATGTGCGGGTTGAGTTTTTTTTTAAGGCGGGGCGGGTGCGGGTTGGGTGCGGGTCGAGTGTGTTAAAATGCGGGGCGGGTGCGGGTTTAAAGTTTTCGAACCGCGGGTTTATGGGTTACCCGCATAAACATAAAAAAAAAAAAATCCTAGATCTACTTTTTATTTGTTTTCTCACCTCCCTCTCTCTTCCTCTCGTCTTCTCCGCCTCCCTCTTCCTATATTTCTCTCACCTCCCTCTCTCTTCCTCTCCCTCTCTCACCTCACCTCACGCTCGCCTCCCTCTCCCTCTCTCTCTCCCTCGCCTCCCTCTCTCACGCTCGCAGTCTCTCCCTCTTTTTCTCTCTCTCTCTTAGACTTTTGTCTCTCTCTCTTTCTCGCTTAGAATTTTTTTGTTTGGTAATGTTGCGTGTTACCCGCCTAACCCGCTTGACTAATGCGGGGCAGGTGCGGGTTAATAATATGATGATTTATAGGTCTAGCGGGTAAAAACAAAATTCGCACCCGCGACGAGTCGGGTCAGGCGGGGCGGATCTGACCCGCTTGACAGGCCTAGCTTTGGATGATGGATTACATAAAATGAATGAGAAGATTAATGGCCTTGGTGAGAAGATTGATGGTCTTGATTCACGAGTCAAATCTCTGGAAGCATATGTGAACTTTTCAAGATCACAAAAGGATGAAAGAGGTGAACAACAAAAAGATCAACAACAAAGAGATCAACTACTTATAACTACCGATGGCGGTGATGATGAGACACTCATGACAAGGATTGAAGATGAAGCAAGTAAGGAAAAAAAGGATGGTGAAGGTAAAAAGTCTGAGATGGAAAAGGCAATTGAAGATGAGCTAAGTGACAAGGATGCGAAGAAGAAAAGAAAATAACAAGAAGGAGGAGAACCAAATGACAAGGATTCGAAGAAGAAAAAAATAAAAGAACAAGGAGGAGAACCAAGTAAGAAGACGGACGAGGAAAAGAAGAAGAGGAAGGTGGCTAGAACTGTGATTAAGAGTCCTATTATGACAAGGTGTAAGAAAGCTTAAATATTTCTATTTTTTTTTGCGTTGTTTTGGTTTGTGTGAACATGGCCAACTATGTCGCTTTGTTTAATTAGGTATAACTGTGTTGGTTTGAGCAACTAGGTACAACTTATTGGTTTGTATTTTCAAGTACTATTCGTTTGGGTTGTTTACAATTGTGTTCTTATAACAAGTAGTTTATAAGTAGTTTTTAAGAAAACAAATAGTACAATTACGAAAACTAGTAGAGAATCACAACTAGTTTATAAAAAAACAAGTTGTACTTAGCTGTACAAATCAAATTGTACCATTACGAAAACAAGTTGTACTAAGTTGTACAAATCAAATTGTACCATTACAAAAACAAGTTGCACTTAGTTATACAAATTATAGAGTCTACACGACATAGAAATACATAAATCAAATAGTCTACAAGACATAGAAATCAGCAAGTACCATGTTCTACAATTAGTAGTTACCAAGAACTGACAAGGTAAGACAACCACACATATGTAATGAGTATCATCATTTTGGCAAATTCCTTCCTCTCTATCTTTATTTCCATCTTCATTAGTCTAATTTCTTCTTCAAGAACACCAACTTGAAAATCCAACTGTTCTACCTCATTTACCAATGCCTCGTTAATCCACTTAAACACATGGTTATCGTTCACAAGCTACATTACACAAATTGTAAACCATTGTGATCGTATTTCATACAAAGTTTTAATCCAATAAATTTAAAACCCTCCAATGAGACTATTACCTGTCTTTCTGCAGCATACACACACCGGTAGTAGCGACGGTAAAGTTTTGGAACCGATTTAGAGATTTTTTGAACGATTCCCTCGTCACCCCCAACACCTCTTTGAAATACCAGGAACTATTACTCTTGCTCGGTTAGAGTTTGAAGCTCCAGAGACGTAGCTCATGTTTAGATTTGATCTACAAGACGAATCAACACAAATCAACACCAACACTAGTTGTACAATTAACAATAACCCTAACTACTTATCAATGCAGGTCGAAATCGAATAGTAACAAAAAATCGTGAAATCAAATCGAAATGTAGGTCAAAATCGAATTCTAACAAGAAATCGTGAAATCAAATCGAAATTGTGAAATCAAATCAAAATTACGGACTCTAAAACTCATCAAGAATCGTGATAGAATCGTCACTCTCGTCTCTTCTCTTCTCACATGAATCTCTTTTGGGATAGAACTTGTTTTTGGGACTTGAATCGCGAATTAAATTTTGTTTGGTTTTAGGTATCATAAAAAAAAATTGAAAACTGAATTGGTTTTAGGGGAAAAACAAAAAAATTGAATTTTGGGTAAAAACAGAGAAAAAACAAAAAAAAACATGAAAAACACGTGATTCACATTGCGCCGTCAAAATGGTCAAACCTATCCTTAGTTTCTAGTTATAATTAGTTATACCTTGCTTTACACTATATATTTTTGGTTGTACACATGATTATAGGTAATTAAGGTACATTCCTCACGTTTTCATGCAAAAATATGTGTAAGAACATTATTTCCGTATCTTTCACAATGAAACATGGTTGACATTAACAAAATGTTCATGAATGTATAAGGTGTTTCATGGAAAAACAAGAAAATTTTATAATTATGTTTTCTATCATTAATATAATTTTGTATTATAAATATAATTGTGATACCTTTTGTATCATTAATATAATTTTGAATCATAGTTTTGTAACAATAATATAGTTTATTAGTTTTTGTTTTTTTCAAAGATATTGATCGTAATTGTACCATTACGATTATCAGTTGTACTTAATTGTACAAAACAGAGAGCATCAAAGAAACACGTAATTATACCATTACGATTATTAGTTGTACTTAGTTATACAAAACATAGAGCATCAAAGAAACACTTAGTTGTACCATTACGACTATATGTTTTATTTAGTATATCATTCGCTACTATCATCCGCCAAATAGATATACAAGGGTCCTCACACATTCTTTTTTTCCTTCGTCCATGTTATATGGTTGATGGGAATCTTGTTACTTGAGTTTTCTCATTTCTTTTGACATACACTGGAGGTAAGGCAAACAAAGCTATTATGTCATCGAGAACATTCCAATGAGACTTATGGGGGAGTGGATAAATCGTCATGCAATACGCCAATGACCATTACTCCATCCAGTATTATTTAGAGCACAAATCATGTATCTGGATTGAAAGTAAGAAAATTTGCAAAAAACAATTAAGCGGAGTTGTACCAATTACACTTAGTTGTACCACAATAGAATGTGAGATAAATTTGTAAAGTTACATGGATCTCCGTCTCTGCGCGTGAAGCGGTTGCAAATGCTATTGCATGGACACACAAAAAATTGTCTATATCAAAATGCTTGCAACTCCAAGTGAACCTTCTTAAATCAACCAAGTAAATATTGTCATCGCGTCCAATCACATTGTATTCGGACGTCAAACTATTTAGCTCAATCATCGTTAATAGCTTTGCTTTCTTACATCTTTCGTGCATTATCTTCTCCACACGAGACAACAGTTTTTGTGCCATTGATGTTTATGCGACCACCTTCCTATATTTGTTAAACCATTCACCCATTTTTCCAATAATTGCATCAATCATTGGTAATAAAGAGTGCTTTCTTGCTTCTCTGAAAACACCAATGATGGATTCAACACAATTGGTGGTGTCTATGTTGCATCTTTCTCTTAGAAAATAACATATTGCCAATTTTTCCACTTCAACACTTGTATCCAGATACGCACTTGTAGCAGGATACGTTTTCCTAAAAGATCCATAAAGTTTTAAAAACTCAACCTCTGTTTAAGCCTTAGCGCAATCCAAAAACTTATTTGCAACAATTTTTTTTTTTTTTTGTTAGTGAGAAATGCTTCCTTTCACATTTTGAGACAAGTGGAATACACAATACCCATGCTGAGACAATGGGTATACATCACGTATTGACTTGATGAGACTTTAGTTTCTATCAGAAAGAAGCACCATTCCAGGAACATCCGGTACAACTGATTTCAACTTATTGAAAAACCAACTCCAACTTGCATATTTCTCACCATCAACAACACCAAAAACAATTGGATAATGATGACGAACAGGATCCTGAGCTGTAGCAACAATAAGTACACCACCATGTACAATCTTAATGTGGGTTCCATCCACAACGATCATTTTTCTCATGGCTTGGAAGCCTTCAATGCAAGCTCCCAACGCGAAGACTAGATACTTAAACATGTGTTCCTCATCCACTTCCACATGTGTAACTGTACCAGGCTTCATCTTCTCTACCATGTACATATAAGAATACAACATGTTGAAATTTTCGTATGGACTACCCCAAACATCACTAGGAACTTTTTTTCCCTCTCAATGCAGTAGAGTATAACACTTTAACACTAAGTCTTCCTTGAACCATACCGATGATATTTTTTGGAGTTGAGGTGTCAAATAAATATGAATAATCTTCATGCAAAACAGATGCAATCAAACTTGGTGTGCCTCTCCTTTTACTTCTACTTGTACTCGTAGTTGCTCGAGAGCACGTATGCATCTTGTGATAAGTCCTAATAGAGATGTAATCAGAATTCCCAGTCTTTGCAGCCCGTAAAGACCACTTACAGCCGTTTTTTATATCACAACATTTTACCACGTATAACTTGGTATCCGACTTGATTATGTCAAACTTAAAAAAATTCTTATGTGAACCCTTTTCAACTAAATCTTGTACTTCCGTCTTACTTCCAAACTCTTGACATACAACCACATCAATACCATCTTCCCATTCATGACTTAGAAACTCATCAAAGTTATCTATGTTAGGTGTGGCGTCAATGTCTTCACACATACTAACATTTTCATCATATGCAACATAGTCCACAACTCATTTTCTTCCGGTGGCTCCCTTGAGTAAAGATTCATGATGCCATCATTAACTATAGCATTCACTTCATTACTTACAGCAACTGTGCTTCCTCGATCCGCTCTTACAACTTTCTCAAACCCCTGATTTTGCTCACACACCTGATTTTGTTCGATATCTTTGATGAGCTCCACATGCAAAACACTTCTACATCCATCTTTATTTACTTCAGTTAAATAACACAAAACATCTTCATCATCCAAGATATATGATTGATTTTTATGAACATGAATCAATGAAATATAACTAACTTTCAGTTTTGTCGTAGCTTCATCTATCATAATATTCTTGCATAATTTATCTATCAACTCAGCATAATTGACCTTCTCAATAGATGTCTTCACCATTAAAGTGTAAGTTCTTTCTTCTCTTGAAATCCAACGTACTTGATTTCTTTTCTTTGAATAACATCCCCCATACTCAAAACGTATGATTGTGGAATGATTACTATTCATTATAACATGAAAAAGTGAAAAAATATTACTACACATTTACATATGTTAACTCTTCTATGTAATACATGTTCTCACAGTTGTACCAGTTATTTCAGTTGTTCCAGTAATACCCGTTCTCACAATTGTACCAGTTATCACATTTGTATATTTATCCCAGTTACACCAGTTATCTCAATTGTACCAATTATCTCAGTTATTTCAGTTGTACCAGTTATCACAGTTGTTCTAGCTCTGCAAATCGGTCCCTACAAATCCCAACAGTTCTAATTTCAGATTTTCCAAAAATTCAACCAATACGACCCATAAATTACCAATATAGAACCTTAATTGACCAACAAAACATGCTTATTAACCCAAAAAACATTCAAAAAGAACAAATTTAAAAGATCTACAATTTTTTCAATTGAAATATCTAAATTGAGAATGAACATTACTTGAATCTTCAATGGTGGAAAAACTACAACAATATAGAACACAACAATAGATTATGATAAATTATGCAGAAAGATTAAGTACGCTGCATTAAACTTCAATCTCCAATCATCATGGTCAGAATGGATTGAACGAAAAAGAAATCCGAGGAGAACGGCGAAGTAGCTAGGATCGTTTGTTTTTTTTGTAAATTCATTTAAATTTTCAAAATTCAGTTTAATAAAATAATTAAATATAAGAAGGGAAAAATGATTTTGTGTATTATTGTAAAAGAAAGAAGGTATGATAATTGATGAAGGGTATGGAAGCAAATTTTGCCTTCATTAAAGGTATTTGAGCATTTGGTCCAAAAGATGATCACCTCTTGCATTACCAAAATTCTCACAAAACCCGATTATAATTTTTTTTTGTTATTTTTGTTGTTAATGGATTGTGTTGTAACTTCCTAGAATTTATGTTATGGCTTTTGTTGAAGAATTTGAGAGTTGTCCTCCACCGGAAATTAATGAAGACTCGACCATAGAACCGCGAGAGGACATCGCTGAAGGAGAAGTCGACTCCGAGGCTAATCAGTTAATCTTATGGCAGTCAACGGATATCGACGAGGAAAACCAGCCATTGCAACCCGAGAGGATGTTCTTTGGTCCCAATGAGTATAACAAGGCCGTCAAATTGGGAACAAGATATTTGATACACTCAAGGTTTACCCTTAAGAAACATAACTACAAGTGTACAACAATCCAGTAGTATATTAAGGGATCGAATCCACATGGACTAAATTGTTTCAGTACGAATTTTATAACTAAAAATCAAACTAGAACAAATCGATAGGATTTTTGTAGTTGAGTGTCACAAAAATAGCAAGTAAACAAATAAGCAAATAAAAAAGATGAATGTAAACAATTAAACGAAACGTTAAGCTTTAGGAAATTCACTAGGATTCATGGATTGGTTCGATAGGTTAAAACAATGATAAGGGTAATCGATTACAGTAGTTCTATAACTCAAACACGAAAACGTATTAGATATACTTTCCCAGCACCTAATACCTAAATCTAAACTACTCAACTTTCGTTGGTAATTATTACGCAGCCAGATCATCAATAAAGTCAAGTTAAATTGGCGTTCACAAAGCTTTATAAGTATGCTTTCGTATCTTATAGCGCAATTGCTCGCCTACACTAGTTTAAGTTAATAATTTCAGCACATTAGTGATTTTATCTTCCTAAGTGGCCAACAAAGAATCATGCAATATGAACAAGTATTGAAAGAAGAACTCCTAAACGTATTTAATCCCTTTATCTACCAACTTATCAAATTAAACCATGAAATCCCTTTGAAAGACTCTTTAAATCCAACTGAAAAACTACTCATACATAGTCATACAACTCATTATCATGATTAATAAGAATTTTAGATCAGTCAAATAAAATAAAAGAAAGACAAAGAACATAGAACAAAGATGATGAAATCGGCGATGATGGTGAACGGTGGTGCGGCCTTCTCTTCTCTGGTGTAGCACGCCCCTTTTTAGGTCTTAGACGAGGTATTTATATTGTCTTCTCATCTTTAGAGGCGTCTAGGGTTTGTCTTTACGCGAAACAAGTGACATATTTGAAGTGGGCTTAAAGTTGGGCCTGATCCGGGACGGAGTGAGGCTGTCCGCGGGTAGATGTCTCCTGGCCGCGGGTATATGGCTCTTGGCCGCGGGTAGATGGCTCTTGGCCACGGAAGCGAGCCCTCTGGTCGCGGCCAGGGTGTGTTTTCTGCTTCTGCTTCATTTCAGAGATAACTTGACAGGGATCCAATGCTCTTCATGGTTCTTGAGATTGAACCGTTGGATCGTACTCAAATCACTTGGACATGAAATGTGGTTGATCCTTCTATATTGTGTCCAAAATTGGGCTTGCTCAGATGGTGAGAAGGTCTTCATCTTGTGTCGAACTTCTGACGGTCCAAAAATGGACTTTTACTCCACTTTGTGCTTCTTTTGTCCAAATTATCTGAAAAGACTTTTGAAACTCCAAAACACTGAAATCACTTGAAAACCATTAGAAACCGAGTTAAAACACTTGCAAAAGATTATGAAATGATATCCAAAAAGGTGTAAAAACGAGTTATATCAACTCCACAAGACTAAGATCTTTGTTTGTCCTCAAACAAAATAGAAATCAAAGTTCGAAAAGAAATTTTAAAACCACCTGAATTCACAAAGCTCAGAGACCGTCCTTTTAAACCATAACCATTTGAACAACATCCCTCTAAACTCAGCCCAGAAAATTATCACCAAAGTACAAGCGTCGCTAGTCTACGGTATCTGTCATGCGATATCCAAACTATATGGACCCAAATTTTGGTCAATTAGCTCTCTACGTTCATTAAAGTTCGTTTGAAATTATCATCAAAAGGACTAACCAAGACTAACGAGGATAGGTATTTAAGGCTTTTTAGAAGTGAGGTAAAAAATGTTCCAGGTTACCGTTTTCGACGGAGGATGCAAGATATTATGCAAAACAACAAGAGATAATGGACATGTTGATAACCACAATTTCCATGAACCTCCTCCAAGTCCGTGAACCTCCTCCAAGTCCATCAAGCATCCTTAGCTCCCAAAAGTACCTAAAACATTCCAAAATTCTCCAAGACTCTCTAGGACCAATCTAAGACTCATTAAACTCTAAATATGGATGCAAACTCAAAGAAAACTATCAAATGCATGCTAAAACACATAGAAACTATCCTAAATGCATGCAAGAATGAGGTTTATAATGCAACTATATATCAACTCCCCCGAACTTGTCTTTTGCTTGTCCTCAACCAAACAAACAAAAACAAGTCTAATAAGAGGTTTAAAGGTGGGAGCAAACATTCGATATGATCATCTTGAATAATACTAACATGTTGCAAAAACAAACACTCAATTAACTCTAACTCTTTAAAAGCTTATCGCAACTCTTAATATTTTCTCTAAACAACAAGATCTCACACCTACAATTCCTCTTCTCAACCAACCCTCTCATTCATTTGATATTTTTTAAGTGTGGTCTCACAAATGGGTAAGTGATCAACTCCAATCGGTTTGGAGAAAAATGCTTTTAGCACTAAGATCTGAGTGCAAGGAGGCTTATTCTTTTTGGGTGGCTTACTCTCAAGTAAACGAAATGAAATATGTTATGCAAAAGCAATGAAGACTAGAAACATTTTATACATACAAAGTTTAGCTCACATTTTTCTACCCCTTCCTAGCCAAATATTCTACTAATTAAAATGGTGATCCTATTTTCTTTTCTTATTCTTTTGAAGCTCATAAGACTCATTAAACTCTAAATATGGATGCAAACTCGAAGAAAACTATCAAATGCATGCTAAAACACATAGAAACTATCCTAAATGCATGCAAGAATGAGGTATATAATGCAACTATATATCAACTCCCCCGAACTTGTCTTTTGCTTGTCCTCAACCAAACAAACACAAATAAGTCTAATAAGAGGATTAAAGGTGGGAGCAAACATTCGATATGATCATCTTGAATAATACTAACATGTTGCAAAAACAAACACTCAATTAACTCTAACTCTTTAAAAGCTTATCGAAACTCTTAATATTTTTTCTAAACAACAAGATCTCGCACCTACAAGTCCTCTTCTCAACCAACCCTCTCATTCATTTGATATTGTTTAAGTGTGGTCTCACAAATGGGTAAGTGATCAACTCCAATCGGTTTGGAGAAAAAGGCTTTTAGCACTAAGATCTGAGTGCAAGGAGGCTTATTCTTTTTTGGGTGGCTTACTCTCAAGTAAACGAAATGAAATATGTTATGCAAAAGCAAAGAAAACTAGAAACATTTTATACATACAAAGTTTAGCTCACATTTTTCTACCCCTT
>PKML01040716.1:430596-444515 GCA_002933935.1 Eutrema yunnanense
TTTTTTTTTTTTACTCTTCCCAACATATTGTTTCTTTTTGAACCGTGGAGTGTGCTTTTGTTTTCTTTCATGGGTCTTTTCTTTTAAGTTCTTTCTCTAGAGTTTGCTTTATCAACCAAGGGTTCTTCTTCTTCTTCCATTTTCCATCTCACTTTTCGTGAGCTCATGTTCCCAAACCCCGAAACCATTCATTCCCTTTTATCCCCTTCCTAATGCTAGCCATTTTCATTAATAAAAAACTTAGGCTAGCTAAAAATGAAAGCTAACCTTTGTCGTTCCCAATACTTATAAGATTTTACACACAATAGCATTATTAAGAAAATGCCTCACTCAATCAAATATTAAAGGGTGGAAAGAAAACGGTTAAGGTTAAAGGTGTGGAACCATTCTAAAGATGAGAATGGACACTCGGGTTATTAGAGAGTCGTAAAAAGGAAAAGATAATTCGAGTGTTTTGTTTGAACCATTGTAATGTATCACGAACCCATAAGCGAGAGAATTAAGTTCAATTAAGTCCAATATCAAGGGGTAGGTTTTAAATTAAACAAGCATTTACAAGACAAAGAGTTAATAGTGGAAATATCAAAGCAAAAAGTTTTCGAGTTTCAAAAGGTTGTTCAAGCAACATGATAATATTACCTAAGAGTATCATATCGAGTTCTAAGTTAAGCTTTAAGTGGTTTTAATCATTGTCCCATGTGCATATGCAATGCAATCCTATATGCTTTTAGACTCATTCCTAAAGAGAAGAATGTAAAAATGGAAAGCTAGATGACTTCTTTTTGTTTTCTTTTTCAAAAAATTTCAATTTTTTTTAAAAAAATAATAATTTCAAAATTTTTCGTTTGGATGCATGTTTCTTACGGATCAAACCAGAGTGTATCATCCACTAGACCTAAGGGCGTGCCACTAAGAAGGAGTATGGCTATGGCTAAGTGGTTAAGTGATATATAATGGTTTTTACTCTTTTTATGCCATGATATAAGTCCGTTTTATAGAGTCTTTATGTTATTTCGTAGTGTTTTAGAGTCTTTTACAGGTTCTAGCAGTTTGGAGCATAATTGGAGTTATTGGAGCTTTCTGGAGCAGTTTGGAGCAAAGCTGAAGTTCGTGTTGCTGAGTACCAGATTTCACGATCAGTGTCGATCGATACCCCCTGGTATCGATCAAATACCCATCGCAGCAAGACACGACCCGCGACTTTAATGAAGAGTTGAAGAATTGCAACTTGGTCCAGAAGTCTTTAATAATTACAAGAAGCCCCAATTCGTGATTTAGGTTATATATAGGAATTTACAGCCACTTTTTTGGCTACGCTTTATTTTTATTCTGGATTTGTGAGAGAGCTTTTCAAGGGAGACAAGTCTGATACTCTGTTCATCGAGAGAAGATTTCGAACCCTTTTGTTACTCTTTCTTATTTTCTATTGAGTATTTATTCAAACATGTTTATTGATTCAATTTCCATGTCTGAGTAGATCTCTTGTTAGGTTTAGGGATTCTCATAAGGGATTTCTTTGAATGCTAGGTTGATTGGTTATTTAGGGTTCACAATCTGAATTAGTTCTTCACCTTAGGTTGTTCTCAAAGCTAATTATGGATTGATCACCTAGAACTTAGATCTTAGGATAATTGATTAGGCACGACAGTGCGATTAATTACCTGATAGACCTTAGGGTGAGCAAATTGATTATTCGCAAAGAGATTTGGTTTAATTGATTTGTGAACATATCAAACCTGGAATTAAGGCTGATTTATTATTAAGAATTTGCAAAGAAATTTGGGATTCTGAAGTGTATATTTAGATAGTTCTTGCAACGACAGTTGGTTAATTAGACTCTAGTGATTTGAGTTCGAGAACCGTGCGTAACCTGAACCCTGATTAGTTAGTTTATTTTGCATTCATTGATTTCCTGAGAAATATCCCTGAACCTATCTTTTTCCATTGAATTTCAACTCGTTTACTGTTTACTGCTTTCGTTTAATTTGAATTGTTTAGCTTGATTTGACACTATACAATTTATTGTGCGATTTCTCTGAGTTCTTGTGTTCGACCCCTGATATACTGCAGCAACTACTTTAGTACTTTTTAGGGTATTAATTTGAGCATATCAAATTTGGCGCCGTTGCCGGGGAACTCAATTTCGCCTTTAGATTTTAGCTGTCGAGTTTCGACTAAGCCCGTCAGTGTCGATCAATACTACCTAGTATCGGTCGATACTCGTCGTTTCTTTTTGTTGATATCGATCGATACCTTTAAGTGTCGATCGATACTCATCGTGTTTTTGGTTACTTACGTGCTTGACTCTTCTTTTCAGGTGTATGCCTAATCGTGAAACCAGAAGGAGCAAAATCACTCAGCTAGTTGAACTGTCATTGGAGCAGCTAGTACGTGTAGAACACACAAACAGAAAGGCAAAGCAAACATCAGTGATGAACAACCCAGTGGTTTTAAGAGCTGATGAAGCTGAAGTCTTGAGAGACCAAGATGGTCAAGTGTGCAATGACAGAGGGCAGCGACTTGATGATGCTGGAAACATCATTGTCCTTCCTCCTGTTGTTGGTGAGATTGTCGCGCCAGCTGGGCGTGCCAACGTTGGGAATGCTGGGGTTGATCGAGGTAGAACACTTGGTGAACACAACCGACCTGATCAGTTTTATGCCAATCGAGCTGCGATTCGCATCCCAACTTTTCAGAGGAATGACTTCGAGCTGATACATGCGTATTACGCTCTCGTAATTCAGAACCCTTTCCATGGTCTACCTCATGAGCATCCCATTGATCATATCGAAAGGTTCGAAGATTTGGTCACTAGTATGAAGTACAATGGAGTGCCCAATGAGTTCCTTTGCTGCAAACTTTTCTCGTACTCTCTTGGTGGGGATACTGCTTATTGGCTGAAGCAGTTAGTTCCTGATTCGCTTACTACATGGGATGAGACAAAGAATGCGTTCCTGAATAATTTCTATGATGATGCGAGATCCGAGGAGCTCAGGAACAAGATCTCTCAATTCGCTCAGGGTCTGACAGAGGCTTTCAAAGCTGCTTGGATTCGTTTCAAATCCTATCAGAGAGACTGCCCGCATCATGGGTTCACTCAGGTTCAGCTGCTGGGCACTTTCTACAGAGGGGTTGATTGGAGGTACCAGATGGGTATGGATGCTGCAAGTAATGGGAACTTCTTCACCAGGTATCCGGATGATGCAGTTGTGTAAATTGAGAACTTGGCGTCTAGTAATAGCACCAAGAATGCTGATTTTGAGCGCAAGACGCTAGCTGGAGGAATCGATGGATCACGGATTGCTGACATGCAAGCCAAGCTGGATATTCTGATTGGGAAGTCGAAGAAGTCTGTGCACTTTGCTGATGAAGTCGCTAATGTCGAAGAAGAAGAGGAGGATGTTAACTACGTTGGTGGTTCTGGTTTTCAGGGTCATCGATTTGGGAACAACAACAACCACAACTTCAACAGCAATCAGCAAGGTGGGTACAAGTTTGAAGGGAACCAATCTGGTTTTGGAGCGAAGCAATTTACTCCGAAACCACTTCAGAGCAGCGATTTCACTCAAAGTTATGGGAACTCTTCATACAAACCCATCTCTCCAAAAACCATGGAGAGTAAGATGGAATCCATGATGGAACAGATACTTCAGGGACAGCAGAAGCTGCATGGGGATTTCAATGGGAAGTTTGACTCTTTGTACATTGATCTGAATGGGAAGATCGAAGCCATCAATCTTTCCCAGAGGAAGCTGGAAACTCAGGTTGCTCAGACAGCAACAGCTGTAAAGAGGCAAGAAGGATTTTTTCCAGGGAAAACTGAGAATCCAAGGGCACACATCAACGCCATCACCTTGAGGAGTGGAAAAGAGGTGAATACAGGAGTGAAGAACAACCCAATTGCTAAAAATCTCGTCGAGCTTGCTGAAGATGACGATTGGGATTATGAAAATCCCGAGTGTCGATCGATACCCCTCAAGTATCGATCGATGCTGAGACACAGATCGAGAAGGAGCCTGAGATTGTCAAAGAGAGGGTGTATAAACCCAAGATGCCTTATCCTATGATTCCTAAGTTGACAAAGAAGGAATGGCAGGACGCCAGATGCAAGGCTATGCTGGATAAGTTAGTTGTGGAGCTCCCTTTTGTTGATGCTATTAAGACTTCACCTGCTTTCAGGAGGTATGTGAAGAAGATGGTGTCTAGCAATGTGAACCTTGACGAAGGTGTCATGATGATCACATCTGAGTGCAGTGCGATCCTACTCAACAAAATTCCCAAGAAGCTACCAGACCCAGGGAGCTTTGTTTTGGACTGCACTATCTTCACAGAGAGATTTGAGCGTGCTCTCTGCGATATTGGGTCGAGTGTGAACCTTATGCCACACTCAGTTGCCAAGCGAATGATGATGATAGATTTCCAGCCTACAAGGATTTCGCTGGTACTTGCTGATCGCTCAGTGCGACTTCCAAAGGGACTACTCGAAGATGTCCCAATCAAGATTGGGAATTGACTGATCCCAACAGATTTCATCGTCCTGAAGTACGATGCTGAGCCTAAGGATCCTTTTATCCTAGGCAGGCCATTCCTTGCAACTGCTGGAGCCTTGATTGACTGCAGGAATTGACAGATAGCTCTCAACATCGATGATTTGGTGATGTCCTTTAACATGGAGAAGATGATGAAAAGGCCAACCATCGATGGACAGACATTCTATGTGGACACCTTCAGTGACATAGCTGAAGAGTACTTCCTGGAGATGCACCATGAGGATCCACTGGAGAGAGCATTGGTCTGTTCGGCCACTTCGGAGGTCCGTTCATGTGATGCCACTGCTGGATTCTCGACGATGCTTGATTCAGCACCGCCGGTATCGATCGATACCCTGCGACCAGAAGGAGATTTGGTCGACAGTTCTAAGCAAGCTACTGGGCTTGGAGATTGGAGTACAGAGAATGCTCCTAAGGTGGAACTAAAACCACTTCCAGCGAATCTGAGGTACAGTTTTCTTGGTCCTAATTCAACGTACCCTGTAATCGTTAATGCTTCCTTGAACAACACAAAGATTGCCTTACTGCTGAGCAAGCTGCGCAAGTATCGCAAAGCTCTTGGCTCTTCTCTTGCTGATATTACAGGTATAACACCAGACTTGTGTATGCATCGGATTCACCTGGAGGATGAGTCAAAGTCTTCGATTGAGTGTCAGAGGAGGATGAATCCGAACCTGAAGGAAGTGGTCAGGAAGGAAGTGATGAAGCTGTTGGAAGCAGGGATTATCTATGCTATCTCAGATAGTTCTTGGGTTAGTCCGGTTCACGTTGTGCCTAAGAAAGGAGGTATAACGGTGGTGAAAAACGACAAGGATGAGCTGATTCCTACAAGGACAATCACTGGTCATAGGATGTGTATTGACTACAGGAAGCTGAATGCAGCTACAGGGAAGGATCACTTCCCATTACCATTCATTGACCATATGCTGGAGAGGTTAGCAAGTCACCCATACTACTGTATCCTCGATGGGTAATCAGGCTTTTTCCAGATTCCTATACATCCAGAGGATCAGGGAAAGACGACTTTCACATGTCCCTATGGCATATTCGCATACCGAAGAATGCCATTTGGATTATGTAACGCTCCAGCAACCTTTCAGCGATGCATGATGTCGATTTTCACAGACATGACTGAGGAGTTTATGGAGGTGTTCATGGATGACTTTTCTGTGTATGGATCGTCATTCAAGGATTGTCTGGATAACTTGTTCAAGGTGCTTCAGCGATGCGAGGAGAAGCACTTGGTTCTTAACTGGGAGAAGTGTCACTTTATGGTACACGATGGTATTGTACTTGGGCACAAGGTTTCAAAGGCAGGGATCGAAGTTGATAAAGCTAAGATTCAGGTCATGAGGAGCCTACAACCTCCACGATCCGTTTCTGAGATACAGAGCTTCCTTGGTCATGCTGGGTTCTACAGGAGATTCATCAAGGATTTTTCTAAGCTTACACGCCCACTCACAACCCTGTTATGTAAGGAAGTCAAGTTTGATTTCACATCGGATTGTCTTGTAGCCTTCGAGGAGATTAAGAAGGCATTGGTGAGTGCTCCTATTGTCCAACCACCTGATTGGAGTTTGCCTTTTGAGGTTATGTGTGATGCAAGTGATTTTGCTGTTGGTGCTGTGTTGGGTCAGAGGAAAGACAAGAAGCTCCATGCCATTTATTATGCCAGCAGGACGTTGGATGATGCTCAGCGAAATTACAGCACCATTGAGAAGGAGCTACTTGCTGTTGTTTTCTCTTTTGAGAAATTCTGGTCCTACTTGATTGGGAGCAAGGTTATCGTTCACACAGACCATGCTGCTCTCAAATACCTGCTGAAGAACAAGGACCTCAAGCCTCGTCTATGCCGATGGGTTCTTTTGCTCCAAAGTTTCGACATCGAGATCAAAGACAAGAGAGGAGTTGAGAATGGCGTTGCTGACCACTTATCGCGATTAAAGGTCGATGAAGTCGTACCCATTGATGATTGTTTGCCAGAGGAAGGTATTTACTTCATTGAAGCCCAGCTTCAAGACATTTGTCCCGAAAATCTGCAATTTTCACGAATGCAGACTTTCGGTATCGATCGATACTCCCCTAGTGTCGATCGATACCCGTCGCGATTTGGACCGGATTTGCCTGCAGCGCACTTGGACTCTTATGATATCCACCTAGCTGCTGTCTCTAGTGCTGCAAGACCATGGTACGCTGACATTGCCAACTACCTTACTGTAGAGACTGAACCAAAGCATCCCACAAAGTATGCAAGGAAGAAGTTTATGCGCGAGATGAGGAGGTTCTTCTGGGATGAGCCTTACCTATACATGCACTGCTCAGATGGTATCTACAGAAGATGCGTTGCAGAGTCTGAGGTGCCATCGATTCTTTTTCATTGCCATGGTTCTGAGTATGCTGGTCATTTTGCTACTTTCAAGACGGTGTCCAAAGTTCTTCAAGCAGGCTTCTGGTGGCCTACTATGTTCAAAGATGCTCATGCCTATATCTCACAGTGTGATGTCTGTCAGAGGAGAGGGAAGATCAACAAAAGATATGAGATGCCACATAATTTCATCCTTGAGGTTGAGGTTTTCGATTGCTGGGGCATTGACTTTATGGGTCCCTTTCCCTCATCATACGAGAACATGTACATCCTGGTTGCTGTGGACTATGTGTCCAAATGGGTGGAGGCGATTGCTAGCCGAAATAATGATTTTTTGGTGGTCAATAAGCTGTTTAAGACCATCATTTTCCCTCGATTTGGAGTACCTCGAATTGTGATAAGTGATGGTGGTTCTCACTTTATCAACAAGATTTTCGAGAGGTTGCTAAAGAAGTATGGTGTAAATCATCGCGTGGCTACTCCATATCACCCTCAGACCAGCGGGCAAGTCGAGGTCTCCAACATGCAAATCAAGGAAATTTTGGAGAAGACAGTGGGTGCTTCTAGGAAGGATTGGTCTACGAAGCTGGATGATGCACTATGGGCTTATAGGACTGCCTTCAAGACACTGTTGGGCACTAAACCATTTCACTTGCTGTATGGGAAAGCATGCCAACTTCCAGTGGAGATCGAGCACAAGGCAGCGTGGGCGACGGAGTTGCTGAACTTTGACATCAAGCCTGTTGCAGAGAGGAGATTGATCCAGCTGAACGAGTTGGATGAGATTAGGCACCACGCTTACAAAAACTCGAAGCTGTACAAGGAGAGAACTAAGGCTTATCATGATAAGAAGATCATCTCCAGACATTTCGAGCCGAACGACCAGGTACTTCCGTATAACTCTCGTTTGCAATTGTTTCCTGGTAAACTGCGTTCTCGTTGGTCAGGTCACTTCACAATCAAGGAGGTCAAACCACATGGTGCTGTCGTGCTGATTAGTCCTACAGGTGATGAGTTTACTGTCAATGCACAGAGGGTGAAACACTATTGGGCGAAAGCCGAGATTCCAACATGGCAGATAATGCCTTTGGATGATGCACCCACAGCCTGAATGGCGTTGCAGTCAAGCTAATGACGTTAAACGAGCGCTTGGTGGGGGGCAACCCACTGGTGAGTCTGCTTTTGAGTCTTTTTCTTTTTCATTTTTCGTTTTGTGTCAGGATAAACAAGGAGCAAAACTCGAAATCGCCTAGTGTCGACCGATACCCCATTGGTATCGGTCGACACCAATCGCGAATGAGATGGTTCATCACGTCGATTTAAGCCTGGTATCGATCGATATCATGGCGTGTGTCGATCGACACCGGATGTCCCAGCGCGGTAACTTCTTGTTTCTCTTCGTTCTATCATTTTCTTTTGTTTCTTTTACCTACTTGATATATCATGGTTTTTACCCCCCTTTTAGACCATGATATAAGTCCGTTTTATAGAGTCTTTATGCTATTTCGTAGTATTTTCTAATATCTTCTCCTAAGAATATGGAAACATCCCAAAACTGCAATCTCCTCCTAAATATCCTCATCCAGCTCAGAAACCAACTCTTGGTTCGAATCTTATCACCCAGATTCGTTCATATCTCAACAATCACACATCTCCACGTCCTGTGTCACTTCCTGTACTACCTCATGTAGTACTTCGTGACTGGTACATCAACACTTCAACACATACATCTTCACACTTCAACACATACATCTTCATGAGTGGCAATGGCATTGACGAAGGTGATGATATATAGAAGGAACGTATATAGTTGACCAATTCGGAATCTTGACTTCGGGAGGGAAGACACTTGTAGGAAGAATGACACAGTAGAAGAAGAAAGTGAAGAAGTGGACTATGATCTTCCGTAGCAAAAAGAAGCTGTAGATCACGTAAAACTTCTTCCAAATCATCACTCTCTGTTTATCATAAGTGTTTAGTTATTTCTATATTCAGATAAGAGTAGTAGTATATGACAAATATAACTAAATTGAGAGCAGGTGAGAGCAAAAGTCAAAAAGGCGATAATTAAGGCGATCTGTTTTTCTCGTCGGTCATGGATGAGCCGCCTCCGGCACCGGATCTGACAAACGTTCCCGACTCTCTCAAATCACCATCTTCTCAAAAATCTACATGGGCAGCTATTGTTCAGGACAAACCAGACCAGTCTTCTTTTTTTTCTACACCGTGCGAGATCGTGAATGGCGAGGCACTGGCCTCAATCCCTGAAGAACTTCTAAACAATGCTCTGCCTCTCTGGTCGAGTTATGTTGTCGGATACTTTATCGGCGATGCGCCGCATATTGGGAAGGTCCATGCTACGGTAAACCGTATATGGGCTACCGAGGACAAGCACTCTAGGATTGACGCACAGTTCATCAATCCGACGACTGTACTTTTCAAGATAGCTAATGACCAGATGCGAACAAGAGTGCTAAGGCGACAGTTCTGGCACATAACGGACATACCGTTGGTGATTCAAGAATGGAATCCGCGCACCTCGTCTCAAAAACCAGATCTATCCTCGATGCCAATCTGGGTGGATCTGAAGGAAGTACCTGATTATCTCTTTTCTGAAAAGGGGTTAAAGTTTCTTGGAAATCTCATTGGCAAAGCTCAGAAACTTCATCCAAACACGGAGCGATGCATACGTCTCGATGTAGCTCGTATCTTGGTTGCTGTAAACTTGGAAAAACCACTACCGAAGAATATTCGACTGACATCAAATCCAGAGGTTGTTATTCCAGTAAGTTATCCGTGGCTGCCCCCTAGATGTGCTAAATGTCAGAATTGGGGCCACTCCGATAAGGACTGTGAACAAATGCAACGAGGATCGATAGTAGACACGAAGGAAAAATCAGAAAAAGTGAGAATTCTATCAAGGAAACAAAACGAAACACATCTCAATCTGGTGGACAAGCCAATCCTCAGCGATCATGTCATGGGAGGCGTTTGTGCTCCTATTATTGATCATGATTCCAGCAAGGTGAATAGTTCTGAGTTAGTCAAAAGAGTTGAAAATCAAGGGGTAAATAAGGAGATTGGGAAAGAGTCTGAGCATCAAACTCAAAAAGCAGGGGATATTGAACCACAAGCCGATAATCCATGCCCAGTTGAGGAATTGCCGTGGACAACCGTAAAATCAGGAAAATGCTCTCCATCAAAATTTTCACAAACTCAGCAACAGAATGTCGAGGAATTACAGTCTAAAGACAAAGATTCCCCTTCTCGATTCAATATCCTATCAACTGTATCGGAAAATGATGATGAGGAGGAAGAAGAGGAAGATGGTGAAATCACGAAAGAAGAAGAAGAAGACGAAGAAAGCTCCTCTGAAGAAGATCTGATCCGAAATTTTAAGTCACAGAAAAAAACAAAACGCTAGCAACAAGAGGAAGAGTAAACCACCAACGAAGCAGATCGTAACTCGAAAGGCTCAATCATTTTCACAACAAAACACAACAAAGAAGACCTCCTCACGGAGGTTGTAATGATAATGGCGTCATTCTTTGCGTGGAATACCCGAGGTTTCAACAAAATGCGCAAACACCAAGCTGTTCTTCCATGGATTCGTTCGTCTAACCCTCTTTTTGGCTGTCTTCTAGAAACACGTGTTCAAGAAGATCTTTCTCAGGCTATTATCGAAAGTACCTTCCCTGGTTGGAGCTCAGTTACAAACTATGACTACAACCGTCTTGGAAGAATCTGGTTTGTTTGGTCGTCTTCTGTTACGGTGTCGACACTGTATAAGGGACCACAAATTATTACAGTCAAGATCTCTCTTCCTTCGGGAGAAGAGTTTCTTGTCTCAAGTATCTATGCATCAAATTTTTGACAAGAACGTAAGCTGCTCTGGGATGAAATAAGAGATCATTGTGTTCTGTTCAATGCAGGAAACAACCCATGGATAATCTTGGGTGACTTCAATGAGATCCTTGCTTCGGATGAAAATTCCCGTAGCCTTGTGTCTCTTGGTGACCAAGGAGGAATGAGGGAATTCCAAATGTTAACCACAGATTGTGAACTCATGGATCTCAGCTACTCCGGCCCAAAATTCACTTGGTGGAATAATCAAGATGAAAATCCAATCGGGAAAAAGATTGACCGTGCCCTGGTTAACCAAGCATGGACATCAATTTTCCCAAACTCATTTTGCAGTTTTGAAACAAATGGAATTTCAGACCATACACGTTGTGTTGTCCACCTCCGTCCGCCTCAACCAACGGGTAAACGCCACCACTTCCAGTTCTGGAATTACCTCACACAACATCGAGATTTTATCCGTTCAATAGCTGGCATTTGGGAGAGGACAGAACCTCTGTTTCACTCGAGGAAAGCTCTGCATCTACTACACAGAAAGTTGAAGCTGCTAAAACCAGTTCTAAAGGCTCTAAACAGACATAGGTATGGGGACATTACAAAGCGAACTCGAGAAGCTTTCGAGATTTTATGTCAAAGACAAAATCAAGTGCTTTTAGACCCTACTAGTCAAAACTGTGTTGCAGAGTCTCAGGCAACTGCAATCTGGCTTCATTATGTAGCAATCGAGGAGCAATTTTTTAGGCAAAAATCGCGAATCACTTGGCTAAAGCATGGAGACCGCAATACACCGTTTTTCCATCGAATCGTGCAAGCTAGGAGATCATGGAACTCACTGAGAACAATGGTTACTGATGCTGGTGTTGTACTAACAGATCATAAAGAAATCATGGAGGCGGCGGCAAATCATTTCAAAGGGTTTCTTAAATCAATACCGCAACAACCAGACGTGAACCTACAAAGCCTTCATGATTTAATACCGTATAGATGCCCTGCTCACACTGCTGAACTAATGGTAAGTCTGGTGACGGAGGAAGATATAAAGAAGGCTCTAAGCTCTATGTCGTCCAACAAAACACCAGGACCGGATGGTTTTACAAAGGAGTTTTTCATAGCAGCCTGGCCAATAGTCGGTTCGGATGTCACGATCGCGGTTCAATCCTTTTTTCAGAATGGTTACATGCCACATGCTGTAAACGCAACTCTGCTAAGCCTAATACCGAAGATACCAGATGCACAAGAAATGAAAGACTTCAGACCTATAGCCTGCTGCAATACAATTTACAAGATAATCTCGAAGATTCTTGCGAAGAGGCTTAAATTGATTCTTCCAAAGGCAATTATTGGAAACCAAAGTACGTTTGTTCATGGACGTCTCCTTCTTGAGAATGTTTTGCTAGCAACGGAACTTGTAAATGGTTACCATAAGGGGTCTATCTCTCCTCGCAGTGCTCTGAAAATCGACATCTCTAAAGCATTTGACACAATAAGATGGGATTTCATCATTTCTACTTTGCAAGTAATGGGTCTTCCCGAAGTTTTCATAACCTGGATACGTGGCTGTATCTCAACAGCCTATTTCTCAGTCTCAATTAACGGTGAAACAGAAGGGTTTTTCCCTAGTGAAAGAGGGCTTCGCCAAGGCTGTTCCCTATCACCGTACCTATTTATCATCGCGTTAAACGTTCTATCTCTCCGTCTTAACTCAGCGGCCATGGAAGGAAAAATTGGTTTCCACCCTTCTTGTCGGGAATTAAACTTGACTCATCTCTGTTTTGCGGATGATATGATGATATTTACGAATGGCTCAGTGGACTCATTGAGAGGAACGATAGAAGTCCTCAACAATTTCGCAACGGAATCGGGGCTAGCAATAAATGCCACTAAGTCTTCGCTATATGTTGCAGGTCGAACTTCTTTGGAGTTAATTGATTATGCTAGAGAACTGGGCATCCCGCAAGATGAGCTGCCTATTCGATATTTGGGGCTACCTCTCACCACAAAGAGTATGAAACGTCTTGATTACGAACCCCTGATCGACAAGATCAGGAATCGACTGGTGAATTGGACAAGTAAAATGTTATCCTTCGCGGGACGTTTACAACTAATCAAATCAGTGATCTCGAGCATTACAAATTTCTGGAGTGCTGCTTTCAGACTTCCGCAGAGATGCTATGAAATAATTGAAAGAATGTGCTCGGCTTTTCTTTGGTCAGGATCACCTCACACAACGACGAAAGCAAAGGTGGCGTGGGAGGACATATGTCGACCAAAAAAAGAGGGGGGACTGGGCATCCGGAGAATGCATAATGTTGGCCGCGTTTTCTCGCTGAAACTTATATGGATGTTATTTACAAATTCAGGGAGCCTATGGGTAGCATGGACAAAACTTTACCTGCTGAAGAACGGTTCTTTTTGGGATGCTAAAGAGGGGACAAGAGGCTCTTGGATCTGGAAAAAGCTTCTTCGAATGCGGCCTCTAGCATATGAATTTATTAAAATCGAAGTAAGGGATGGAAACTCAACTTACTTTTGGTTTGACAATTGGCTGAACATGGGTCGGTTGATAGACGTTATCGGGGATATAGGGACCAGAATGATGGGCTTGCCCCGTAAGGCAAAAGTTGCGGATGCTGGTAACGGAATGCGATGGGCTTTCCGTCGTTGTCGTGGTCTGTGATATATTATGGTTTTTACCCTGTTTAGGCCATGATATAAGTCCTTTTATAGAGTCTTTTCTAGTGTTTTGTAGTATTTTAGAGTCTTTTACAGGTCTTAGCACGTTTGGAGCTTAATTGGAGATATTGGAGCTTTCTGGAACATTCTGGAGCGAAGCAAAAGATCCGTGTAGCATACCCGTCAAAATCACCTGAGTATCGATCGATACTGCCTAGTATCGATCGATACCCCTCGGGGAAACAGAAGGATCGCGACTTAATGAAGAGTTGAAGAATTGCAGAATTGGCCCAGAAGACTTTGATATTTACAAGATGGCCCAAGTCGTGATTTAGGTTATAAATAGGAGTTTTCAGCCACTTGTTTAGGCTAATGCCTTTTTATGCTTTATTTCTGTGTTTGATTTTACTTTAGTTTTGAGACAAGTCTGATTTCCCTTCGTCCGAGATCAGATCTCAAGAACCCTTTGT
>PKML01040783.1:0-10546 GCA_002933935.1 Eutrema yunnanense
ATAACTATTCGCAAAGAGATTTGGTTTAGTTGTTTTGTGAACAAATCAAACCTGATATAAAAAGCTGATTTAGACTTTAGGATTCGCAAAGAGATTTGGAATTCCTAGGATTTAGATTTAGATAGTTTTCGCAACGAGAGTTGGTCTTGTGTCTTAACGTGAAGCAGATACTTTTTATTATTGTTTTTATTTTTTTATGTTTGTGTTTCGTGTCTTGTGTCTTAACGTGAAGCAGATTTCGAGGAGGGGTATCGACTGACACCAGTCCGTGTCGATCGACACCACGCTGAGAAAGAGCAGGAATTGGCCAACAAGTGTCGACCGATACTATGCAGTGTCGATCGACACCGTGCGGGCAGGTAAGTATTCTTTCAAAACCCTCGGGTTTTTCTTTCTGTTCTTTCTTCTCCATCGCTCGATACCGCCTCCATCCCCCTCTCAAATCGCATCTCTCTCGTTTCTTCACCGATTTTGGTGATTCAAGTGCCTAGATTCATTGGATTTTTATCCTCTATCTCTTTCTAGTATTTGTTTCTTTAATCAGCACATGTATGTTTTTCTTGACAATGGTCATTTGCTGAGATGCTCTAGGGTAGTTTCGCACCTTGCCTTACATTCAAATGCCTTTAGTTTCGACTCTTGGATAATCTGGATTTTGGGAACTCGATGAACTGAAATTAGCTAGGGTGTCGATCGATACCCTCTGGTATCGGTCGACGTCATTCGTGTTTGCTGATCCGACTTTGCTGTGATTTGCTGAGAGGTGTTGGATTTATGTTGTGTTTTTCTGTCTTGTTTGCAGATGGCATCTAGGCCGAAGAGAGCCAGGACTACAGATGCATCGAGCTCTAATCCATCTCCTCCTTATGTTCCTGTGACCCCACGCAGAAGTCCTTGGCCTAAGCTGAATGAGAAGGCCAGGATCCCTTGTCATCGCGATTGGAATGGGGCGGAGAAGGAGGTTGCGCTGGGTGATGACTGCACTTACAGACCCATCTTGGAGGCATGGGATGATTATGACACGTTTCACTATAACGCGTGGTTGAGAGCTGTTATCGAACCTACTCGGTTTGTTGACAGGGTCTCCATGCGTCGCTTGGGGCTTGACACAGAGCTGGCCCGCTTGCTTGCGAAGATTGGTCTTGGTCGGATGGCCATTCAGCAGTATGATCTTTATCCAGATTTGGTTCGTCAGTTCATGGCGACAGTTCGCGTTTACTACCAGGACGAGGTTGTCCAGGATGCACAGGAGGGCACTCTGACTTTCATGGCTTGTGGAGTGAGGTACAGGTTACCACTCCCTGGTCTCTGTGACATCTACGGTTTTCCGCGGGATTGCAGGCGAGTTGCTCTTCCCGCGCAGCATCCTTACATGCAGACATTCTGGGAGCATTTCGGGAATGGAGCTTACTGATCTAAGGAGTCCACTCAGATGGATATACGACATCCGGTCCTGCGCTGTTTGGTTAGGATCCTGAGCACCACTCTTTTGTGCAAGATGGAACCCAACAAGATGAGGGTGTCCTAGCTTCTACTTATGTGTGTGGCTATCAGAGACATTATTCATGAGGAGGATTTCGCATGGCCTGAGCTTACAGAGGTCAACCTTGGCGCTGTATTTTCGCATCATTTGGTCTCTTTGAAGACCAAACCATTCACATGCACGAGCACGAAGACATAGACAGTTGGTAGTCTCCTCACTCCTATCTTCCAGCACCTCGGGATCAGTACTATGAGTTGCTCGATAGTCACTACGCGTCGGTATATGGATGAGAGCCATCTGAAGAACCTTAAGTGGTTGAAGCCAGAGAGGCGTTGGTTCTTCACTACATCTGCTGGAGACTTTCTGGTATCGCTCCCTAACGACGAGCTGACAGACATTCTCGAGGATCCTTCTCAGCTTCGTTTCGAGCCTCCTCCTCACTTGTTGATTCGAGCACCTGCGACTCGACGACGAGCCCCTGCGTCCTCACCTGCTGCTGCTGACATTCCATCTACTTCACGCCAGGGAGGACGAGCCCAGCGATCGCGAGCAGCGACCTTTTCTATCCCTGCACCATCATTTCCTTCTCCTTCAGAACTTCCGATGGAGCCGGCTGCCTTTCAGAAGGTGATGATAGAGAGTATGCGGAGCATCTGGACTGCTATTTCTCACTGCCGCTGCATGACTGACATGGACGCTGCTCCTTCGTCTCAGCAGACTCCGATTGATCCCTTTCCTGATGATGATCCTGATGCTGATGGTGATTCCGAGGCGACAGAGGATTAGTCTTCTTCTGTTTTCACGTTTGTTTTTCTTTTCTTTTTCTTTTCTTCTCTTTATTTTTCGTTTGTGTCAAACTTATGTCAGCTTTGTTTTTGCATTTGAACTCATGGATTTAGGCTTGATTATCATGTTGCTATTAACCTGTTTTTGAATGTTCCTAACAGTGCTAACTTCTAACACTTTGGATCACTTTCCCTGGGTTAAGCAACTCGATGCCACTGATTTGAAATCAGTGTGTCGACATACGACTGGTGTCGATCGATACCAGTCTGTATCGATCGACACTCATCACCTTCACAGGTAAGATTGGCGATTTTCATAATTCCACTTGGTTCATTTGTTTTCTTTCAACAACTCTAGGCTAGATAACACTGGGGACAATGTTGTTCAAGTCTGGGGGAGGTAGTCGCTGACTTTGTTTTTGTTTTTCTTAGAGTCAGTTGTTTTTGAGTCATTCGTTGTTTTATTGAGTCAAAACTTTGTTGGAGACTGTGATCTTTTTCTTGACTATATTGTTCTGACTCTACTTCTAAGTGACCATTGTTACAGAATCAGTTCTAGATTGACTAATGAAAAATCCAAAGGCTGACCAGTTGACTAGAAGACACTCATGTTTCCAGCAAAGTTCTTTAAAGCCTGAGCCAAATTTTTGCACTTCATCGATGTGGTTAGTATCCATAGAACTTGATTCATCATTCGTATCTGACACAGGAACCCACATGTTTAAAGTAATGTTATTTCTCTCCCTGTTACAAGTTAATTAATAAGATGCATTAAAAGATGAAATAATTTTCTTCTGAGTATATGGTTAGGAAAATTTCCAACGATCCCATTATTCTACTTCAGAGGAGATGATCACACAAAGGATTGGAAGCGAGGCTAGGATTTTTCTATGATGCCATTATTCGCCTACGCCTTTGATACGCTGAGAGGGAAGAACCGGGGATTCGGTGGCTAACACCATCAATACTCGCGTCTCATACCTTGATGTGTATATGCAAAGCTAAAAAAAAAGAGAGAACATAATAAGAAATAAGTCTAGGGGAGAGAAATAATACCATAAAATGTGAAAAAGGGTGGTTCCTTGTCATGATATTGTATGGGAAAGAATCTAGAAGTTTCTTGATATTAATCGCAGAAATGAAACTGGCGAGGATGGCTTGATTGAACAATGCTGTGAAATAATGTGTGTAGTTTGGAAAGCTGCGAATGTCTACGGAGAAGTACATGGCGGTTAGATCAAAAGCTGGTTAGGTGACATTTGGGTGCTTGGGAAAAGGGTCATTGCAACGTTTCAAGAACATGTGAGTCTCTATGTTTTCAAACTTTTTTCTCTGGTTTAGTCTTCTATTTGCTTGAGGGCAAGCAAATGCTAAGTCTGGGGGAGTTGATATATCATGGTTTTTACCCCGTTTAAGCCATGATATAAGTCCGTTTTATAGAGTCTTTCTACTATTTTGTAGTGTTTTAGAGTCTTTTACAGGTTTTAGCACGTTTGGAGCATAATTGGAGATATTAGAGCTTTTTGGAGCATTTTGGAGCAAGCAGACGTTCGTGTAGCTGAGTACCCGATTTGAAGCCTCAGTATCGATCGATACTGGCTGGTATCGGTCGATACCCACTGAAGCAGACACGAGTCGCGACTTAAATGAAGAATTGAAGAATTACAATTTGGTCTAGAAGACTTTAATAATTACAATAAGCCCCAGAACGTGTTTTACCATTATAATTAGGTTTTTCAGCCACTTTGATGGCTACACTTTCATTACTCTTGATTTTACTTTGGTTTTTGGAGAGACAACTATGAACTCCTGTTTATTATTGCTTTCTTTGATGATCTATTCAATCATGTTGTTTTCATTCTCCATGTCTGAGTAGATCCACTTTAGGTTCAGGGTTCTCATAAGGCTTTTCTCTTAATGCTAGATTGATTAGTTATTAGGATTCACCATCTGAATTAGTTCTTCTCCATAGGTTGTTTGCAAAGCTAATTCTAGGTTGACGAATCTGGAACTTAGATCTTAGGATAATTGATTAGGCGCGAGAGTACGATTAATGACCTGATAGAACCTAAGGTGAGCAAAATAACTATTCGCAAAGAGATTTGGTTTAGTTGTTTTGTAAACAAATCAAACCTGATTTAAAAAGCTGATTTAGACTTTAGGATTCGCAAAGAGATTTGGAATTCCTAGGATTTAGATTTAGATAGTTTTCGCAACGAGAGTTGATCAACTATATCTTAGTGAGTTGAGTTCAAGAACATCGCTAAATCTGAATCCTGCTAGTTAGTTTATCTGCATACATTGATTTCCTGAGAAATACCCTGAACCTATCCTTCTCCAATCGAACTTACAACTTGTTTAATTTACGCATTGCTTTCAATTACATATTTTGGTTTAGCTTAATTCGAATCTATTTAATCTATTGTGTGATTTCTGTGAGTCCTTGTGTTCGACCCCTACATATACTACAACAACTGTTTTAGTACTTATAGGGTATTAATTTGAGCATATCAGCTAGTAAACCCTAAATTTTATCAAATCTCCAAAATCTAATCCCTATACACTAAAATCTTCGGAAATTTCCGACGGACCTTAATATTTTTTATGTTTAACACTTGGCATTTTCGGGTGAAAACATGGAAAAATCCAAGATCCGTCGGAAATTTATGAGTGTTTTCCGAAGGAACTTGAAATTCTCCCGGGAAATTTAAACGCCAAACGAAAGTGGGCAAAATTTAGGCTGTTTATTAATTCGATTCCCAAGGGAAAGGGTCCGTCGAAAACGTGTATACTTATCTTTTACGATTCCTCTTCTTCTCTTTCACTTTCTTCTCTCTTCTTCTCTCTTCTCTCTACTCTCAAATCCGATTCTCTCTTTTCTCTTCTTCTTCTCTCTTTCTCTATGATCTCTCTTCTTCTTCTTTCGGGTTCGATCGTTCCTCGCCGCCGTCCACCACTGCCGCTAAAGCTCTTCACCGCCGTTCACCGCCGCTGTTCACCGCCAACGTTCACCGCCGCCGTTTCACCGCCGTCTCTTCTTCTTCCCTGTTTCGATTATGTTAGCCCATCTCTTCTTCTTCCCTTAATTGATTTCATGATTTTTTGGTTAGTTGGAATTGTAGATTTAGAATTAGGTTGTTAGATTGTAATATTTTGGTGGTTAGATAGTTGGAATTAAGTTGTTTTGTTGTTAGATAGTTGAAATTATGTTGAATTTTTGATTAGATTTTGTTGAATTTGTGATAGATTTTTTTGTTAATTTTGGTATTGTTTTTTGTAAATCTAATTTTTAAAACATTTTTTTAAAATGTAATTTTTGAAAACGTTTTTGTAAATCTAATTTGTAAAAACATTTTTTAGAAATCTATTTTTAAAAACGTTTTTATAAATATAATTTTTTAAAAACGTTTTTATATATTTATTTTTTAAACATTTTTTATAAATGTATTTTTAAAAAACGTTTTTATATATTTATTTATTAAAACGTTTTTTATAAATGTATTTTTAAAAACATTTTTTATAAATGTATTTTTTATTAAAAGTTTATTGTTTTTTTTAGAAAAATATTTATGATTATTTAGATGTTTTTTTAAATGATTCAGTTTTCTGTTTTTATTTTGTAGGTCTTACGGTGAATTCGATCGAGAACGTGGTGGCGGTTCGGGGCAATTGAGGCGTAGGAGCACTTTCGCAAATCGGACTCCGAGTCCGACGCCTGCGCCTACTATTCCGGACAGTTAGAGTGAAGCTCCTCGTCCGCTCATTACCGTTGAGGAGCTAGTCCAACAGCCAGAACGAGAATTACTCAAAGTTCTCGATCCGAGGCTCCGAATTCCGGGATCTACGTGGTAAAATTTAACTTTTCTTTCTATCTAATTAATAATTTTGTTTTAATAACCGATTCTTAATCATCATTTGTTTGTTTTTTTATAAGTTTGGAATATCCGGAAATGGCATTAGCAAATCTGTTTTAAAGATGTTGCACTTCATCCTCGATAAACCGCACAAGAAATTCTCGGATATTCCGTCAGACGAACAAGATGTTTGGTTTCAAACGTTTGCGGTAAGTTCTAATTTAATTATTTATTTTTCTATATTTTGAAAGTTTTTAACATCTATAAATCTTTTTTTTTTGTAGCAAGAATTTAATTGGAGGTCTACCGACACGAAAACGGTAAAGACAGAGTTTCTAAGGGAGGCGGCCTCGCAATTCTTGCGCAACATGTACGAGTGGAAGCAGGTTTGGAGAAATGGTGGAGATAAGCCAAAAGGCTTGAACGCGGAAGTGTGGAAGGACTACATCCCGTACTGGGAAGAATCCGACACGAAAGTTCTCTCGGTGACTAACTCCAAAAACCGGAAGAGTCCTCGAGACGGGAAGGGAGTGGCTTTCCACAACAACGGGGCGACCAACTTAAAAAAAAACCGAAATCGAAATGGTAAGTATTTTGGTATTTTTAGTTATTTTTAAATATCGTTTTTAATATATTTATTAGTAACTAGCCGTTTTAGTTATTTTCTTGACGCAGGAAGACGGCGAACGTCCGAATCACCTGCAATTGATGGTGAGGACGCACACCAACAAGAAGACCAAACAAATTCAAGATGGTGCCGTCAGGGAGATCGTCGAAAAGGTGACAAAGGCGCATGAAGAGATCGTGAGCCAGAGATCGCAAGACGGCTCCACCAGTTCCAACGTCCTCACTCGGGTCGAGATCAACAACCTAGTACTTGAGGTTAATAATAATTATAGATGATCATTTCAATTTAGATAATTATTTGTTAAGATCTAATGCTTTGTATTGTTTTTTTAGGAGATACCTGTTAAAAAAGGTCGTCGACCAGGCTTGATTAAGGTTGCGACTTCAGTCACAACTTTTTCGGCCGGTTTCCCGATGGATGAAGACATTATCCGGCAAAACAAAGAGCTCAAGGGGAAGGTAACGGATTTGGAGGACATGCAAACGAGTAAGAAAGCAAAGAGATCGTCCATGGCGGATTTCATGAAATCTAAGTTCCCGGATTTCCCGCCGGATTTAGTTTGATTTCCTTTTTTGTAATTTTCCGACAATTTCAAAAATCTTAAATAATTATTTAAATTTATAAGAAATTAAAATTTTATTTAATTTTTCATTTTCATTTTTTATAATTATTTATTTATTATTTGATATAATATTTTAATAAATTAAATATTTTTTATAAAAATCAATAATAACCCTTCGGAATATATCCCTCGGAAATCCGTCGGGTCTTGTGGCCATTGGGAATCCATCAGAATTGTCCTGGACGGACTGGTCCTTAGAAATCCGTCGGGTCATGTGGCCCTCGGTAATCCCTCGGAATTATCCCGGATGGACTATTCCTCGGAAATCTGTCGGGTCTTGTGACCATCAAGAATCTCTCGGAATTATCCCTGACGGACTAGTCCTCGGAAATCCATCGGTATATTCCAGACGGATATTAGGTCTTCGGAAATCCCTCGGGAATATAGCCATCGGGAATCCATCTGGAATAGTTGTTTCCGACGAAATAGCGACATATTTGGCCGTCCGGAATAGCGGTTTTTCTTGTAGTGATGGTACGCTTTAACTATGTGATGTAGATAATAAATAGAGTTTATTAGGTAAATGATAATATTTGGAAGATAAATTAGGTCAATAAGCAATTAGGCAAAAACAAATTAAGTAAATGTCTAGAAGAAAAAATCAATATTTCATTTTTTTTTCGGTTTTATCATTCGCTTAACTGTTACAAGAGATATCATTTTTCTCTGTAACGTGTTATTTTTTTTATATAAAACATATTATTGTTTCATGTGGATGCCTAATCTATCATATAACGTTCTAACAAAATTAAAATCTGAAATCCTATAAATTATAACCTCCATTTAATAAATTAGACGCATACATCAAAAATAACTTGTTACAGAAAAAAAAAATTCATATCTAACAGTTAAAATATCATATCTAACTCTTTAATTTGTTTCGTTGAAAAGTGTTATAGTTGGAAATACAATGGTCAGAATTTATAAATAATAATAATAGAGTGATCTTTGACTTATATATCTTTAAAAAAAAAAGAATTGATGGACTATCGAACAATAAACAAAGAGTTTGTTGCTCGATGAGAACAAACAAGATTCGAGAGCGTTTTGGACAATGTTTTTGGGAAGTAAACTTGATTAGTATTTCGATTCTCAGGAGAGATTTACAAAAATGAGCCTCCTTGCACTCACATTACAAGTGCCAAAAGCCTTTTTTTCCTTCCAAACTGATTGGACTTGATCACTTGCCCATTTGTGAGACTACACTTAAGAAAGATCAAGTGAATGTGACGGTTGGTTGAGAAGATGACTTGTAGGTGCGAGACATTGTTGTTTATAGAAAAGATTAGAAGTTGCGATAATTAAGCCTCGAAAGAATTAGAGTGGATTAAGGGTTTGTTTTTGCAACATGATAGTATTAATCAACGTGATCATATCAAATGCTTGCTTTTATATTTTGGTTATGTGTCCCCACCTTCAAACCTCTCTTTCGGTTTACTTATTTGTTTGCTTAAAGGGAATCAAATGATAAGTCCGGGGGAGTTAATGTGTGTGTATTTTTCATCACTTACACTTAGTTTTTTTTTTGCTAGTTTCCATCCATCTTTACATACATTTCATCATCATTCATGCATTTTAGACTAGTTTTCTCTCATATTACATATTAGAGCCTTAGGATGTATATAGTGCATTTGCGTTCGCATTTTGGTCATTTTAGGTACCAATGGAGCAAGGAGAGGCACTGCTTCGGGTATAAGCTGCATGAGAATGATAAGGAGCAAAAGAAGAAGGAAACAAGAGGAGAGAGGCCTGCATTGGTTGCTGGACCGATGCAGGAAGGCGCCGTACACTACAAGAAATGTGGGTATTAATAGCGGCTGTTAAATGCTATGATTCAACTACCATAGCGTTTCCTAAAACGCTCTGACGGCGCCCGTCATTGTAGGTCGGACACTTTAGATAGCGGTTTTTGGCAATGCTATCATATCTTCATCTAATATAGCAGTTTTTTCGATGCAATCATATATTTTACAATAGCAATTGTTTTTCGTTATTGAATATTTTATTCATAGCATTTCCCTAATTTTACTATAGCAGTCGATATATGTAATGATTTCTGCAATTTGGTCCCATGATTGTTTTACTAAAAATTATATTTTAAATTAATATTTATTATTTATTTGGATAATTAGACAATAAAAAATCGATAAAAAGACATTAAAAAGAAATAGCCATATTTTATTATATTTTATGTGCAACATGATACATAATACAAAATTATAAATTACAAATTACAAAGTAAAATTACATAAATAAAATATAAGTTTATACAACATTGGTGATTAAACTTGTGAGTTTACAGTGGGAATATTTAGAGTTTAAATCTTAATAAAACAAAACCTCTTCGCTTCCTCCTGCTTCGTCCACTTCAGACTTGGATTCATCATCTTCACCTCTATTGGTTCCACTAGCCTAATACAAGTAAGACCATAAGAACACACTCTTTTGCTCTCTCTCTCTCTCTCTCTTTAGAAATTGAAAGCTAAATCAATGAGAGTTTTATTATACCAATTTCATGTTGTAATGTTGCATACTCTTGACATATTCACTCTTTCTGCTCTCTGCTCTCTGCCTTGGAGGCGTAAGGCTCTTTATCCTGTAATTATAGATTCAGAAAATCAAAATTAGCTTTGAGTATATATAGATCCACAAAGATGAAACAATCGATTTTCAATGGCAAAAAATACTCACTTCCTCACTCATAGACTTCCATTTAGCTCCGGCAGCTTTACCAACCTAAGTGATATTTAACAATGGTTACTAACATTGATTTAACAACCTAAGTTCTTCTACTCAGGTGTAGGTGTTGGTTTCGCCGACGGCGCAAGAGAGAGGAATCGAGAGAAAGAAAGTGATAGAAATAGCAAAAGGGGATTTTTGGCCGCTGTCTCACTTCGTCTCTCGAACCCTAGAGAGAAAAGGAAAGAATAAAAAAAAAAGTATAAGGATCCAACGGTGAAGGGTCAAAATCAGAGAAAGAAAAGTATAAGGATCAAACGGTGTTAGATTGTGCCACGTAATCGATCTGAGTGATACATTCCCATTGGTTCTGACCTTGTGAATGTTTATTTATTTTCTCATACCCTAAATAAAACGATTTTTAACAGGTTTATTGATATTTTAATTTGGAAATATTTTATATCAATGATTTTATGATAAATTATTATTTTTGTA
>PKML01040795.1:0-10964 GCA_002933935.1 Eutrema yunnanense
AGTAGTTAAAATTTCACAGCCAGTGGGATTTGAACCCACAATCGCTTGATTAGAAGTGAAGCGCCTTATCCATTAGGCCATGGGTGCTTGTTCTAACACTATAATCTTGTAGAAAAAGATAAATTTATTCATTCAAACAAAAATGAAAATAGCATAAACTATAATATGACTGTGAAAACGTTAATCATTTAGGGGTTGATTGGTTTAAACACAGCATATAATGCGATTTACATGTGGATCTAAACAATGACTTAAGATAGGAACAGTATTATTTATGTGTTTGAAACTCTAAAAATGAAAAAGAAAGTGGGGAGTCTGGGAACTGATGGTAAAAATGGTTAATTTTTTTTTATTGTGCTTGAACGTTGTTAGCCGTGGACATGGTGTGCTGCTTGGTATGAGATATAACTGTTGCATGTCCGTGTTGATTGTTGCATTAATTATATAACCTTAGGTTGCTAGTTGTGGATTACATTTACGAATGTGGTCCTTCATAATTCTTTCTGGCTGCTCTTACTTGTCATGGACCTCATTGTTGATTATGTTGTGTACTGTGAATCGTGTAGGCAGGGGACCATGTAACCATCCCAAACCGGAATAACTTTTGTTAGATCGGAAGGATCCATAAGAGGCTTTTCTGTAAGAGAGATTTATTTTTCGAAGTGTTTGAGAAGTTGTACCCGTTGAATCATTAATAAAAAATTTTGCCCGCAAGTCAGTGGGTTGGTGGTAGGGCGGGCCCAGGCAGTGTGAGTAATTTCCTTGCTCAGGGTTCGATCTTCCTCCTCAGCTAAAATCCAAACATTGATTTGTGGAAAGTCTGTCAGTTGGACATATGCCCAATTGGTTTACATAGTGGCCCATAATGCAGGCACGCGGCTGGATCACCCGCTGGCACTTAGTCTGGTTGGTATTAAACTTGGAGTCATACGGGGTGGTACATACCTTTTACAGGGTCACTGCAGTCCACTCTGTAACACTTCGGTGTGTTCTTACATGGGGCTGACTGGGATAGCGGATGGCGTATGTATTAAAAAAAAAAAAAAAAAAGCTAAAATTTTGGTTAAGTGTTAAAACGCTTGAAGATTTGCTAAGTCAATTCCGTCACTCAGGTTAAGTGATCCGTTAAGTCTGATCGGTCTCGATTTGCTTAATGATCATCTCGAACAGACTTTATCCACTTCCATGTAGGCATATATATACATTAGCAAAAAAAAGTGTATGCGTATATACATTTGTACACATGGTCACCTACAAATAGATTACATATCTTGGCTACGCAACAGTTAACTTTGCATTCTTCTAATCTAACGTCTTATTTTCTTTATAATTTTCTTAAGTTTAAGAGTAAAATGACCATTTCCCCCTATATATAGATATCATGATTATATATGGGTTTGTACTTCCAAAAGAATTGTAGGAGATTGTTTAATTTATACATGTTAACCATCAGAGGCTAGAGTAGATCGGTTTATTTTGTTTTCAATATTTTAGTCATGAACTAAAAAAAGTTACTAACCATCATCAACGAAAAGCTCTGCATTTCTGTTAATGAAATAATTATGGCTCTTTAAATAATACATTCAAAGAATCACCGACAATACATATGATAAAATTAGAAACATACATAATAACTTGTCTCCCTCACAAACAATGTATGTAACTTAGGATATCTAGCAAAAACTCAATATGGAAATCATGCAGTCATATATATCACGTCGTATTGTATTTTACGTAATAAGAAGATATAGTGTATGGTTTTGAAACACTCCTCTCATTTAACTCTCATTTAAGTCGATTTGATTGAAAATATAGCTTAAAACCTCAAAGTTTCGGTTACTTCACGTATCTAATAATATCGTGTTAATTACCAGAGTTCCCCCTCTTTTCTTTGTACACGTTTTAGTCGTCTCACATCAAATCCTCCCCCATTTTTTAAAAATAAAAAATAAAAAAATTAAGAAACAAAAAGATTGAGAGAGACACTTCCAAAAACAAATCATGTGAAAACTTTGAGGTAGGGTTTAAAGAGAGAAAGAGGGAGACAAAAGGGATAAGAAAGGGTTGGAGCATGTTAAATCTCTGTCCACCAGACCCTCGGAATAGCTTATAGACTCTCTTTAATTAGTTTGGACCAATGCAAAATCAATTTTTACTCTGAACAAATCTACGATTCTCTCTGACAAATTAGACAGAGACAAATCCGGGACAATGAATTAGATTCATTTCAATCATTTTCGTATATGGAAATCGAGAGTTCCACGTACGCTTAGTTACAAGGTGTGTTAGAGCATCATTGGGAGTTTCTCAATTTGAGTATAAACATATATTATATTTAATATTTAATTGAAATGTATTTTAATTAGATCAATCATAAAGTACAAGTGTGAGAAGAATTTTTCATGGGGTTTTTAGAGTTTTTTTTTTAACATCTTATTTTATTAAACAGTAAACGATTAGTACACATAGTTTTTCAGCCATAACGACGGTATTCAAATATAAAAAAAATACAATATTAGTTTCATGAACTTTTTTCGAAAACATATCCGCAGCTTAATTACGTTTCCGATTCACATGATTTAAATTGATTACGTTTCCGATTCACATGATTTAAAAAACATAAAAAAAGTTTCGTGATCCAATTCTAATTATTTTTTAAAGAGTTTTTAGAGTTTTTCATCTTCTCATTCTCTCTTATTACCTTTTTAATGTGAGAAACTCATTAAAAAAACTTGCACTAATGATGCTGTTAGGTGGATTCGTCGCATGCACGTACCATTTGTGGACACGTGGCGATTCGTTTTATCACGAGACTTCAAATTGTATGTGCTGTCTCCCTTCAAGGCTTTATACTTCCGTGTTTGTGACATGATATAACGAAAATTGTTATCTAATGAGTACTTAGTAGGATTATTTATTGTATATATACGGTTTAGGCTTTTATTTTTTAATATAAATAAGATTATTTATTTAGTATGACTGTATAACTCATTAGTCATTAATTAATAGTACTAGTTAATACAATCACTTACAACTTTACACCTAAATAAAAAAAAATAGAATACGTACGTTTGCTTCCGTACAAACAAATTGCGTCTACCTTACTCTTTGTGTCTGAACGGGATCTTAAATTATTATTATTTTTTTTTAACATTAAGATCTAATATTATTATTATTATTTTAATATGGGATGGTTCCAGACCTATCAAAGAATCCAAACTATTCCCGTGGAGAGTGATACGGTTGAGTAGTCCACTTTCAGATTTTGGTAATAGGCTTAGATATGATACCATTTCAGCTGACCAAATGAAATGATTTGATAATTTCGTACTTGGAAAGAGTCGATCTCTGACCTAAACCAACAAAACTTTTCTACCAAATTGGAAACATTCCACCACCACCACTTGATTAAGATCTGATATTATTGCATTGTAGAAAAAGATACAGAAGAAAATAAAACATATCAGTTCATAATAAGAATAGATTAATTACTTAGGATCCGAGAGATTTATAATCTGAGGGCAGGTCCAAAAAGTATCAATGTATCAAAGTCTTTTGGATACATTGAAACCAAATCTTGATTCAAACATATTAATTTTACAAAATATTATATTTGTTTTTTAAAAAAAAACATATATATATATATATATATATATGCGATCTGAATATTTGGATCAGATTCGCTATATATACAATATAAAATAATTTCAATATACGGTAGATACGTTTGCTTCGGGTCCAAAATAAACACAAATATTTTCACAATATGGTAGCAGTACGGTTGTTGGAGATGTATAAGAGTTGAAAGATGTTTCATCAGGTCCATCCAAGCAAAAGCTATCAAAAGAAAATTTCATCGAATTGCAACATTTCATAAGATTTTGGGGCTAATTTACAAAAGAAAACGGGGCCAAATTGGAGGCCAATTTTAAAATGAGATAGATTTGAAAGTAAAAATAAAATAAAAATTATCTACTGGTAGAGCAACTAAAGCATGAGTTATTAGATTAATAAAAATAAAAAAAACTCCAATTATGCCTTAGGCTCAAATTGGAGTCACTCTTATTGGTAAACCCTTCTTGGGCACAGGGAAAGGACCATACTGTATTCCTTCATCGCCACCTTCCACTTCCCATCTGCAAATTAATACCCAAACTTCATTAACTATTACTATTCAATAATTAGTAATTTGATGAATATATACGAAAATTTTGAATTAAATGAGATTCACATCTTTTGTGTTGGACCATATCTGCATATACAGAGTAAGTACTAATTTGCCAGGTCGCCGATTCACATGTTTTGAGAATTATTTGGGGGTACTTCTATAATTATTGTTATCAAACAAAATATCTACTCATAAGTTCTGAAGAATAGAAACAAAATCCAAGAATGATTCTTATATTAAGCTAGATCACATTTACAGCTGGCGATCTCTTTCAAACTCTATCGACACAAGTTTTTTCTCTCGTCCTTGGTCCCAATGACCCTTTATCATCACAAGTTCAACTAAACATCTTCAATAAAACACGTAGTTAAAAAAATAAAAATGATTTTATTTTATTGCATATATGACATCATGAAGTGATGACGTCTTAAATAGTTTTGGAGTAATGTATTCTATAGATAGAAATATGAATAGGTTATAGTTCATATACTACAAGAAAATATTGCCGTTTTTAACTATTTTCCGACAAATTTTTATCTGTCGGAAATTTTGGATGGATAGAAGATCCTCGGAAAAATCATAGGAAGCTTTTGATGGATTTCTGAAAAATTTGTATCCGTCAGAAAATTTCGAACGATTTTTGAAAATAATATAATCGTTAATATATCTGTTTTATAGCTGTTTAAATATTTTTTTTTTTTTAAAAACAAAAATCTGTTGGAAATCAGCATAAAATTTTCTATAAATTATTTACGTTTGATAGATTTTAAGCACGGAAACATAGAGATTGACCATTGTGGTTGATTACTAAAAATTGTTTTAAATGACTTGATTCTTGAAATTTCAAAATAGAAAGGATTTTGGACATAGACATAAGACATTGGGACAGATTTGTTTTTTTAGAATTTTTTCATAAATATCCGAAAAAATTATAGGAAAAAACAGTTAAAAAAAAATACCTGAGGGAGGTGGTGAGGTGGTGAAGGAGGATAAGCATCTCAAGCTTAGCCAGCTCACTTCCTGGACATGAGTGTACTCCATTCCCAAATGGCATGAACGTGTAAGGTTTTGGTGCCACCTGTCGACATTACAATTACAAGATGTCATCTACATGCAATGTAAGTAAGTCCATCAAAGTCCCCACATAGTTGACTTTGAGTTCGATCAATGTTTTTTTACTCTTCATGCAATTTTCTATAATGTGTTACTCTCCATGCAATTTTCTATATTTCTAGGTGAAAAAGCAACCATATACATAAGATAAATAGGATTATTAAAAGGTCATCGTTCCAAGTCTCAATCACCTTATCTACCATGCATAGATATGTACGTACTCGATAATCTTATCCATGCGATTTATATAGGAGTTAATGTATACCTCGAATCTAGAAGGATCAAATTTTTCGGGTTCGGGGAAAAAATCGGGAGAGTGATGGATTCGCCGGAAAAGAGGAAGAACCTTCCAACCTTTTGGGATCAAGTAGCCTTTATACTCGACGTCTTGTACTGCTTCTCGAAACGTAAAGGACAATACACTTGCTGCTCTTAGTGTCTCTTGTATCACCTATTTCAAATACGTATAATAATTAAATACCAAAAAGATGAGATCATCCTTTTAATTATTACTATGAATTAATAATATATCAAAAAGGGATATACCCTTGAAGTCAGTGGCATTTTTCTTGTATCCTCCCACGAGATTCCTCGGTTTTCTTCCCTTATTTTCTGTCGAATGCCAACTTGCTCCATCTATTAAAAAAAGAAGAAGAGCAATTCATGTAAATAAATTAAATGTAGATTGTAATAAAAAAAAAAAATTAAATGTAGATTGTAATAAAAAAAATATTAAGTGTGACTGATATAATTTGTTTATGACATTTTATTGGATGTAAATCTAGATGATGACAACACAACACCAATACGAATATATAAATTAAATGTCATAGCCAATATGATTAGTATTTTTTGTTGTTCAAACTAACATTAATTTTTTTTTTTTACAATATTATTAAACATCAAACTAAACATTATTACGCATATTTAAAGTCGAATGTGCAAATTACTACACCCTTAATTTTACAATAGATGATATTTTAAAGGGATACAAATTAATTAATTTTTGTTGTTTTTAACCGTCTTCTGTAAATTGTTTTATCGTTAATTAAATTGTAGTTAAGATAAATGATTCTTTAATTCGTGTACAAAAAATCTTTAATTCATTTATTAAACATCATTTAATTATAAAAATTAAAAATTAAACGATTCTTTAATTCGTGTACAAAAAATCTTAAACATTTATTTTGAAAACGGGATGAGTATTACTCCCTCCGTTTCATTAAAATGGAAGTTTTTAGTTTTTTATTTGTTTTACAAAGATAAAAGTTTTATGTTTTCAATATAAAAATTTAGCTAATTTATATATTTTATCCATACTAATTAAAATAAATACATAAAAAAATTATAACATTTTAATGAGGTTATATTTGGTATTGTAACTTTGCTTTTAAAGTATGTGCAAAACTTTAAACTTCCATCTTAATGGAACGGAGTGAGTATTAAACTACATGTGATACAGTGATAGTGTGATCTAAAACGGACCAGACAAAGAGAATACTTTCTAAAACTCAAACTCTCTAATGCGGTAGCAAATATCTATATATGATCGAGATCTAACAAATTTCTACAATATGTCTCACACCATACGAACATGCAAAATAAACACTTAGAAAAAGAAAGAAAAAGAGAGAGAGATAAACTTGCTTACGGAGACTTCTTGGAGTAGATCAGGGTGGTCGTGTAAGTACTTGAGAAGCCAAGTTAAGACAGAAGCGGTGGTGTCGGTAGCGGCAAAGATAACGCCGATGATGTTGTCGGCGATCTGTGAATCGCTTAAACCGTTGCGTTTCTGATCCTTTGCGCCGAGAAGTACTCCTAATAGTCCTCCTCCTTCTCTTCTACTTTCTCTTCTCTTTTCTATCACTCTCCTTAATTCTTCGCTTAATTCTCTCCTTGCCTTCATTTTTTTCAATATAAAAACAATAATATTTATTTTACCATTACACACTAAATTAATTAATTCCCTCCTAATAGTCAATTAGTTATCATTAAAAGATCAATAGGATAAAATAATACGAATGGACTATTTTTTCAACACATCAAACATCTAACGCTTGAAGATGAATTTGTCTGCATGTTTTGTGAAAAGAATCTAACCTATGCCAAATAATATCGCACACGTGTGGTCCCCAAAAACCTAACTCTGCAATTTTTGTTGTTTCCCCAATTCTTTGTGGTATTTTACAATTCTACATAGGCTTGTCACGTTCTACGTACAAATTCCCTAAGAGAAATTTAAAAAAATCATCTCTATCTATAACGACCAGCTTCATTCATATATCAATATATGCATTTACATAGTTCAATATTTTATAACACAAGTACCTTCATGGATTTATGAAAGAGTGTGCCAGGTAGGCCGAGAGGCATGGAATTGTAACCCATTTCGAGACGTTGATAGAGAAGCTTAATTGCTTCGATTTCAGTGGGCTCCTCTTTGTCCCCAAACGCTGACATGATCGCCACATCGAATGCATACTACACCCACAAATCCAATTCACTCTTAAATCAATTCTTTCATAAAGATCGGATACATAAAAGGGATCAGAACCAATTCTAAAAAATCAGGTATCCTATGCGGATTTTGAAACGCATAGTTAATTGTAGTGTAAATACATAAATTACTCATAAACTATAAGTTCCAAGCGTAATTTGTTTTCCTCCAAACACATTTAAAAATATTCTTTATAAAGTGGACCCCCAAAAATATTCAAGTCTCTTTTTCTTTTCGTTAACCCAATTTTTGCACACAAAAGTTTTAACTTCAATTTTTAGGCCCACAAAATTTGGAAATCTTTTGTCAATATTTCTTTTGGCATGCCTCAAGGATCCGCCATGCACATAACCCAAAATAGATCAAAGAGCCATACTCGTTTCATGTGTTGAAGGGTGTTGATGGACTTTTGGGATGTCCAAGAAGAGAGGATTTGTAGGACGAGGAGCTCGATGTGAGAGACGGTTGGTCTGAGAGCAGAAGGCATGAAGGAAGACTGAACGAGCCGTTTGAGTGTGGAATGGTAAGGACCTTGGTGGAAGAAGAGAGCCTCTGGTCCAATCATGCGCTCTTTGCTAGGAGGATAAGTTGGCTTGAACATATGTGCTTTGCTTACTAACACCATCCGAGCCGCCTCTGGACTACTTATCATCACACATGGACATCCCAATATGTGCGTCTTGAATATCTCTCCGTACCTACGGTTAATCTTGTCATTTAAAAGATTCATAGTTGCCAATTATAATTGAAATCACAGACTGAAGACTCAAATCATGGTTTTTTTATTAACAATGTGAACTTTTCGACTACTAGACCTCCGTGAATTGGTTAAATTTGAAATATAAAATTTGACATACAAGAAATGTGGTTATTTCTTGTTGGTAACGACAAAATTATAGCTTTGCGGTCCATAGTTTTTCGAACTATATTTGTACAACAAATTTGTCGGGTAAAGATTACAATGAAGGATATACCTAAAGTTAATATATCCATAATTCATGACTATTTATGTATGCAAGAGCAAAAAAAATACTTGTTTTGGCGGGTGGCAAAGAAGGAATTGGGATTCTCTGTGTAGAGGCGGAGTGTCTCTCCGATGTAAGGCCAACCCATGGAACCAGGCGGTAGATTCCGTCTTTGCTTTTTCCGGTGCAACCGCCATTGAAGCAACACTATTACTACTAGTACTACACTAGTTATTGTGATCTTTAGTACCGATTCATCAGCATAATTAAAGGAGAAGAAATTTGAAGAAGATGATGATGATGATGGAATTTGCATTATTGATCAGAAGTGATTCAAGTGAATAATTATGTATATATATAGTTATGAGTTGTATTTGTTGATTCTTGTTAGTGACTTATGCTTGAAGAGTATTGAGGGGGGGTTTATATAGCTAGTTGAGGTGGAAAGACACTTCATTCCTGGCCTTTCTTTTTCTTTTTTTTTGCAAAATTTATATTTGTGTAGATTTAGCAATTATATTCATTATAATTACAAAATTTCCGCCAAGGAATATAGCTAATGTATACGAGTCGTATTGTTGCTAGACCGTATCTTCAATTTTAATTATTTTTATTTTACAAGTTATTCAAAAATTGCCGACGGTTCTTTGGTCCAATAAAAATAAACTTCGAGTTTAAGTTTCTCTTTCTATTATTATTTTTTTAATATATAGATATTTATGCACAATTTTTTTTTTGAATAAAATTATGCACAAAGTTTTCGGCGCAATATATTTGTTGTAGCTGGAATTACAACGATCAAAATTTGTAAATAGAAATAAACGGAAGATTTTGACTTATTTTTAATAAAAGAAGAACCGAAGGTCTATCGAACAATAAACAGAAAATTTGTTGCTCGACGAGATTAAACATGATTCAGAAGTGATTTGAACAAGGTTTTTGCAGGATAAACTGGATTTAGTATTTCGATTCTCAAAAGTGATTTTACAAAAACAAAAAAAATAGCCGAAAGACTAGAAGAAACTAAATGTTTGAGTGTAGAGCTAAGTTGCAATAGGAAGTGGCGTAGAAAGTTGGATTCTGCCCCTCTTGCTCATTGCATTTGTTCTTGTTTTATACTTCGAGATTGTGTTTAACGTTACCGTTCTGTCTGATTCGCTATCAATGGTCTTTAATTCTGAGGCTCCGACCGTTATGTTCAGACGTTTTAATTCACCGGTTTGAATTAATTTTTTGGTTTCGGCAAGATTGACTAACAGTTATGCATTTAATCATATTTAACCGTAAACTTTACTCTACGGTCAGCTCGGTTTGCCACTTCAAAATTTTTTTTTGATTTGTTTTGGTTCTTTAATTCTATTAAACTTTTTTATCATTCAGTTTATTGAACCCAATTTATTAGACTAAGATTTTCATCCCTACAATATTCTTAGTGTTATCTCTTCTTTTAATTTCTTCTTGTGGTTATAGATTGCTTGATTTGTTGTATCCTTGGATGATCTACAATTATTTTTAATTTCTTGTTGAAAAGAAAACCTGTACGGAACTATTAAGGAGAAAATAAATTTATCGGTATTAGTGTATTTGGATTGTATTCGTTATTATTTTACTTGCCCTTTGGGTAACCCCACACTACATTTATCGGTATTAGTTCATAATTTTTTATATATATTTTTAGATAAATGGGATCCACTGAAACTGTTGTATGGTTGAGTTCTCTTGTCAGCAGGAAAAAAATCTAGCAAAGTTAAACATCTTTTTTTTTTTCTGAAAATGTAAATCTTCCATTAATTAAAGAAATACTAAATTTTGTTTTTTCCTTTTATGTTTAGGAGTACGAATCTTTTTCGGTACGATGTGATAGTTAATTTCTACGTTCTTTTCGTATACTCAGCATTTATAGTATATACTGAAAAATTCGAAGTATATTAGTCAATTGAAACTATTATTTCTTCATCACGTGTCTCGTTAGTGATTGTAGAAACATGTGAAAAAAGTTTGTTCAAAGATAAAATTCTCGATAATTGTATATGATTAGGGTGAAAAACTATATGACGAAGAGTTAATCAAAGAGAGAGTACTTATCTATCTTGATATATTAAACTAGTTATCAAGGTGAGAGTAGTCATCAAGTTGAGAGTAGTCATCTATTTTGATATATTGGTTATCTACTTGAGGTTGTAGTCGTCCACTTTATCTTTCAAATTAGTTGAACACCATT
>PKML01040799.1:1566-12370 GCA_002933935.1 Eutrema yunnanense
TTTTTTTTGAATCGAATGTAAAATTTATCCAACCAAAAAAACGTTTTTACAACAAGTGCTTCTTTGTTTTGAGAGTGTTAAACATAAGACTTAAAGTTTCAAAAATCATCTTCAAGACTCGAGAATCAGCTTCTAGCGTCGAGCCAGAGCTCAAGCGCTCCTTCATACTTCGTATCCTTTAGCGATCGTATCGATAGTAGCCGCTTGCGGACTTGCCGATCAATGAACTTTATCATCGTGGCTGCAGGTGTGGGGATTTCAACGGATTTCTTCGTGACGTCTCCATATGCTATGTAATGTTGCTTGGAAAACATACCTAGCAAGGAAGAGAGAAATGTGGTCCGCGTGAGTTGCGGAGATGATGGCGATGAGGCATTGCCAATCCGTTGAGTATCGTGATTTGAGAAGTCCTTGGCTCAGTGCTTTCCACACTTCCATCGAGTATCCGCACGAAAAAAGCAGGTGGTTACGGCTTTCCATCGGATCTTGACATAGAACACAAGCAGTATTTGTATCCGTATTCCATGTCGCCATACGATCAGTGGTAGCTAGACAATTATGAATCGTTAACCAGGCTAGGAGAGAGTACTTGGGCATTGAATGAGTAAACCACACACCTTGGTGCCATGAGATTTTGGGACCAGCATCCCTAATCATCATCCATGTTCTTTTTGAGTTGAATGTCGGCTTATAGGTATCATCTTTCCATCTCCATAAAGGTGTATCCTCGCCATCCAAACGATGTTGTGATCGATTTGCCAATAGATGGAAGACCTGTGAGGCCAGAGTTTGAAGAAACTATTGTAAGCATTCAGAATCTTGTTAGCTAGTCTCTTATTCGTTTAGGTTATACTAATTGAGATCACATATTTGAAATCAGGAAAAAATCAAATCAATTGACAGTGAAATGGAATCCACTGCCAGTATGAGTGTTAAAGACGATGATGTGAGTCAGGTCTTAGGCAAAGTCAAACCAGGAAGAATTAGAGAAATGGGCAGAGGGGTAACTGCTACCAAGCTGGCATTCATGCATGCTAGAGACTCACATGTACAAAAGCTTGAAGCTAAAACAAGCTGAATTGGTGGATGTAGTTTGTGGTTTGCAGGATCAAGTTCGTGGCTTAACTACAGCGAAAAACGTAAGTTAACATCAAGTTTGTTCTTCTAAGTTAGCAATTTGAATCATTTTTGTTTAACTTTTAATTTTCCTTTTCTCCAAACGTAAGTTAATGACGTTCTTTTACCACTCTTTGTCGTACATAAATGGATAGCTCATCTTTAGTTGGTATCCCACCCGAAACTTAACATTTGTTCAAACCTCATGCAACTCTATTTGTGACTTATGTGCAAATATGTGCAAAAACGCCGGAGAGGGAGGAACGACACATCTTTCAATCACTAAAGACGAAGACTATACGCGATCGGTGGTGATGAATTCAACAAAGACGCGAGTTTGGTTATGCCTTGGAAAAACTCAAAATCATGGTAAATTTTCGTGCCCCTAAGACTCTACTTCAATAAAAACTGTTTCCTCCTTTCGAAAAAATTAAAAAAAAAAATCAAAAATAAGTGAAAGGGAAGGAAACAAGACCCTTAAAAGTGTCTAGGTTGGTCAAAATACTTATGAGGCACCCATGGTTCTTTTGTGAGAAGTCTGTCATTCCAAGCCCATAGAAAATTCTAAGTCTGGGGGAATGACAGAAAACTTCTGTTTTTGGAGAAAGGAGGAAGTGCAACATTTCTACGCAAGAAGAAGTGAATGGAAGTTGTGGTGATCAATAGGTAATTCTTCTCTTGTTGTTTTGCATAATATCTCGCACCCTCTGGCGAAATTACGGTAACCCAAAACACTCTTAACCTCATCTCTAAATGCCTTTGATACCCAGCCTCGACTATCTTGGTTTAACCCTGTTTGATGAGAAACCCACACCTATATTTGATGAATGTAGAGAGCTAGTTTACCTGATTTTTGGATTTTGAAAGTTTATATTTCAGATGACGGATACCGTGGACTAGTGTTACGGGAACTTGTAGTGAGAATTTTCTAGGCTATATTGCGATTGATGTAGTTCGATGGTTATGGTTTAGAAGGACGGTCTCTGAGATTTCTAATTTCCAATGATTTTCGTTTGATCATTTTCAAGCTTGAGCTTTGTCTTGTTAGAGGACAAACAAGGTTTAAGTCTAGGGGTGTGATAACACCGTATTTTTACCCGTTTTGCTATATATTTTAGAACACTTTAATAAGTGTTCCGCTTGGTTTTCTATGCTTTTATTACGGGTTCGCATGTTTGCGGTTTTTAGACTCTTTTCAGGTAACTCCGGATTAAAGAGTGCATTTCGGAGTAAAATTACGTTTTTGGATAAACTTGGACCGTCAATAAGTCTTGCAATCAAAGAAGAATTTTTCACCGTCTGATCATCACCAAATTTGGATACAACAAAGTAGAGACAACCAGCTTTCAAATGCAATTATGCAATTGGATTGGGGACAATCCAATGGTTGGATCCTAAAATATATCTGAAGCACTGAAAACCGATGAAGCTACCCGAAGAAGCAGTCCACCGTGGGTCGAGGAGCCGGACCCGCGGCCAAGCACCATTCTTCCACCCCTGAAGCCACTCCACCCGCGGCCAGATCCCAGTTTGCCGTGGCCAGAAGCTTCGCACCCGCGGCCAAGCCTAATTCCGCCCAAGATGATATGTTTCTTCACCCGAGGCCAAAACCGTCTTTTCCGTCAAACCCTAAAATGACCCAAGCATGTTGAATACCTATAAATACTTGTTTTAGACAGAATTTTTGAGAAGAGAACCTTAGATACATTTTACACACTATTTTTGCTTTCATTCTTGTACTCTTGCATCGAGATTTTCAGGATTGGTGAGGAGGTTTCTCACCGAGCTTAGCTCTTAAATTCGTGAAGCTTTTTCACCAATCTCATGTTTAATTTAATTATGTCTTTTTCCAGTATGTGCGAGTAGTTTAGATTGTTGGATTTAAAAGATTCTCGAGGGGAATTCGATGTTCGATAAGAATTTCACTCGGTAAACCCTAGCCAATTTCTAGAGCTCTTCTTGTGGAAAGTTGTTAATGCATGAATCTAGTGTCATGAACTAGAGGCTTATAGGGGAGTTTAGAACCACTGAAGTGTTGCATCTAATCACCAGCAAAGTTCATCCACAAGGCGTGTGCGTCATAAGATTTCGAAAGTATACTTACGGAGTGTCGTGAACCTATGGACCCACTAGCATATCACACTCTTACACGCGGCCAGAGACGGAAGCTACTGGCTGAGGGAATAGATTATAGGACGTAGGTTATACGAAAGTAGACTACGTCATTATTCTGTCATGTTCGTGGAGTTATAATCTATAAACACCGGTTACTAATGAGCTAGGGGCCGTTTGATTGAATCAAGCATGCCTTGAGATATTCTTCTCGATCCAGCAACGTTTTATGATAGTTACAACCGTCTCTAGTAGTGTAGTTTAGCAATATAGTCGGTAGAAGTAGTTTAGTTATCGATTTCATTAGGTTTAGGTTAGTAGTCGATTTTTTTAGGTACTAGGATAGTCTTAGTTTTTCTTAGGATAAGTTTAGTTTCTCTTAGCATTAGTTTAGTAGTTAAAATTCCCTTAGTTTAGAGTAGCCATCGATTTTTTTAGATTAGATTAGTAGAAGTTTTCCGTTTCTCGTTCTTTACAATTCTAGTTATAAAAACTCTATAAAAATATATTCGTTCTAGGTTTATTTACTATACAGTGTCTAAGGTCTCATAGAACAGCACCCTCTCCATGTGGATCGATACCTCAAGTACTACAGCGCACATATGTGCACTTGCAGGCTTTAAGATTTATAAATTTAAGACCTGAAGTTTCGGAGACGAATCCGATAACGCATCAGCTAGTTCGTTCATCGCTCGTGTTTCTTCCTTGTAGTTCGGGTTTGTGGCCTCGGTGTTGCGTCTTAGTGGATGGTTTCTCGTCGGTGCATCCTCGTCGGTGGTGGCGGGACCTCAGCAGCGTCAATGTGGTCGCGGTGAAGGGAGGTGGTCTTCCCGTGTGGTCGTATGTCTTCCTTCGTCTGCCCCGTCTCTCCGTCGGCGTGACTCCTCTCCTGGGAGCTCTCCGGTTTTTCCTTGCCAGCGATCCATCGTCGGTGTTCTCGTGCTCTCGTGCCGGATTTGTGTCCTTCCGTGGCTTCGAGTTCTCTGGGGTTTTTTCTCGGCTTTATTGTTTCAGAGCAGCACAAGGAGCATGGTGGCTCTCCGGCTTCTCCCGATGGTGGCGTGTGGCAGTCTGCGTCTTCTGCGGTGAGTTTGTCAGGTATACTTTGGTGGTCCTTGGATCGGAAAAATAGTTTTCTGGTCTACTAGTGCTCTCTTCTCTTTGGTCAATGTTGCTCCTCCGGCGGTTTTCTAAGGCGGAAGGTGGTTAACGGTGTGGCTCGGAAAGTGTCTCCATAGTGAAGGGATTTTCGAGCGTCTTCTCTTCCGGATGGCCTGCGTGTTCGGTATCGGCAGCGTGCGGCTGTGTGTTTGTCGTTTTCAGGCTCCTGTGACGGTCTTCTAGGTGTTCTTTGGTTTGTTGTATAGGTAGCATTGCTCGGGATGAGTCCCATTTGCGTCAGTCCTTTGTGGACTTGTCTTGCGGGGGGTTTTGGTGGTCTCGGCTTTGGAGGGGGTTTTCGAGTTTGCTATCTTAGTTCTCGAGTGCGGGGTACTCCAATTTCTACATGCCATTGATTTCAGACTGCAGCTTGATTGTTAGCCACAAAGAGGGTTTTCTAAGCTCGTGGTGAAGCTGTTGGTATTGTGTTTTTAGGTTTTGAGGACAGACATGGAACTCGATTCTCGTGGCAACATCAAGGGATTTTTAGTCGTTGAAGTTTCCCCTTCCCGCAGTTTGCTCCTTGCTATACAGCTCCCTTTGGTTCCCTTTCAGGTTGTTCGTTAGGTTGTTTTTTCTTTCTTAGTTGTCGTTTTCGTTTGTTATAGTTTTTGGTCTTTTCCCTTTCTTATTTCTCTTGTAATTCTGTCGAAAATTAGAAAACTGGTAATATAATCTTTATATTTTACCCCGAAAAAAAAAAATTCACAAGCTTCACTTGTTGGACGAGTGTTGGGCTTTTTCACTCGTCCTATAACTCGACCTAATTTCTTGGAAGAGTGTTGGGCATTTTCACTTGTTTTCTAATGGACTTGGGTTGACAAAAGTTGGGCTTGACAAAAGTGCACCATTGTATTTCTTGGGCTACGAGAGTATTTTCCATACCCGGTAATAATAACCGTTTTGGTATTCGCAATTCAGTTTCAAGTCTTTTATGCTGAGGCCTGAGGAGATGAAGAAATTCGTAACCAAAACTTTGACTTTTTATTATGAAATTTTTTTTGTTTTTCGGCAAAATAGATTTATATTAATTTGTGTTATAAACTATCGATATAATATATGGTGGGGTATGTATTTTATATATAATATATATAGTAAAAGCTTGCTTATTATTTTCGTACTACAATTCTTATAGCAAGTTTACATATTTATACTAGAGGAACAACTAATAAAATATTGCTGTCGGTGAATTCAATGTCGGTGAAATAAAATAGGTTGAATGGATAATTATCCATTTTCAACACTCCCCCTCAATTATCCATTATTTCATTAACGTATTACTTACTGTTTCGTTAAAAATCTTATCATTGAAAAACCCAATAGGATAAAAACCATAACAAGGGAAAAAGAGTACAGTGACGCAATCTCCTCTGAGAAGATGGATATAACATTATCTTCATAAATCCCGTAGATGACGCAGTCTCTCCCTCAGATAAATGAATCTTGACCTTTACATCATTTGAATTATAACACTCTCTTTTGGTCTCTTGGATGTCTATCTTTTTGCGTGGTCTTTGATGTCTCGTTAAAAACCCTGTTATGGAAAAACCCGGTGGGACAAAAACCATAGCAAGGGAAAAAGAGTGCAGCCACGCACTTCATTACATTTTTCATGGCCATTTTCCATTTCTCCTAGTCATGCCTTTTTCTGGCATTCTTACACTAACTTTGAGTCTTGATCATCATTTTCATGATCAATTTCTTTGGATACAGAGAATAAGAAAAATTTCATCATTATCTTCTATTTCATATCTATCCCATAATTTTCGTCTTGGGCATAGTTAATGGAAAATCTCATATTTTTCTGTATCATGTTCATCTTCTGGATGAATCTCTTTATGTTGTTCTCTTTGAACATTTTCATATATGTCTTCTTGACATTTTTCTTTATATGGTTTCTTCTGAAACTTTTTTACAAATGTCTTCAGGACATTTTTCTCTATATGGTCCTTTTGGAACCTTTTCACCAATGTATTTCCAAACTCTTTAATCCCATTGTATTATACTACTCGCGATAACTCTTCAAGAGTTTTGATAATCATCATTCTTTAATTCGATCGAGTAGTGTTCCCGGGAACATAATTATGATATTATTAATCATTCAGGGATTAAGTCCTCTAGATGTTAAATCCATCATGGATTAAATCATTCAAGGATTTTTCACATAGAGTCGCAATACAAGACATTTTGTCCATTCCTCTTTTTGGACAAATACATACTCTTTTGATATTTGGACTTTTGGTCCAAAATGTTCTCTTTCTTCAAAAGAGCTTAATATAGACTTGATTGCCTTTTTTTTACTTTTTGGCCAAACATTTTTCTTTCTACACTCATCCATAGAGGTAGATTCATGATCCTCATTAATTACATCTCGCATGCTATATTATTTAGACAAGTATTTTTCTTTGGTTCCACTTTTCCCGTAATGACATGGTAAATCGAGATCTCTTTATCATTAGCATTGATTTCATTCAGGTACCTGGTTATATTATTAACCATATCAACGATCTCTTCAAGAGATTAATCCTCTTTCCAACAACCATATATTTGCTCCTTTTGTTTTTGAGGATTTTATATTTGGAACCAAAGTAGTCTATCACGTTTCTTACGTGCCATAGACTCATATAGACCGTCCTTCAGGGACATCTATTCTTAGTGGAGAATTTTCAGCTGTAATTATTATGAGATTTTCTTTATCACTTAAATGAATTATCTTTTGAACTTCAAGTTCATATTCATAAAGAACCATAATGATAATTCATTTCACCGAATCTCATCCATCAGCTGTTAATTTTTGTTTCTCATTTGATTTTGTATCATATTCTGAATAGTGATTCTTTGAACTTTTGAACTCCAGGTTCACTTTAACTTGTTCAAGGATACAAACTACTCAATAATTTTCTCAAGGAAAATTTTCTCATCAACATAATGATTGCAAATGTTGTTATTATCACATCTCTGATTGATGACTCAATATATTTTAACATATATATTATTACTACATGCAAGACTGCATGTTCTATGCCATAACATGGATATTAAATTTCACCATAATTGGTCTTTGCAATCCTTTGGATTCGCATTATAAATGATTCATTAGGCTCATTTTGAATGTGAACATAATCTTATGTATGTTCTACTTTATCTTAATCGAAACACAATAAGTGATAAACATTGGGATGCATCACCAAAATTATCATCAACTTACTTGTCGATTTGGGATTCTTTAATTCTCCCCCTCGAGATGATGAGATTTTTCAGGTCCATTCATCTCGAATTGAATCAGACTCTATGACCAACAACATATCCTTTTAACCCATTTGGAGCAGGTATTATGCGTCAAATCTTTTTTAATATAGGACACTTAATACCCCCTTTTTAAGATGATGGTTTTCTTTTCCATTCATCTTTGACCGATTTTCAGTTTAGATCGGTTATACTCTGGGTATGATTTGGGAGATTGATTAAAGAAACCAAACTATTATATCCAATGAGCTTCAACCAAAAGAATTGGTGATTCATCCATAGATACTTTTCACGATGGCTTCATTTTTAATGTTTTCTTGATGACATGCAATAGTTGAAAAAACTTATAGTTTTTCAACATGTATTCTCAATGATCTTTTATATCATTGGAAGTACCAGGATGGCTTAAACTGGTTTATTCAATTAGTAAACTTCAGGTTTACTATATTATATACCTTTGTCATCTTTCGTTTCGTATCATCATCACATATATGCATGTCTCCATCGTGTGCTCTTCTTGAGCATTTTTTTCTTTAAGAGCATTTAGTTTTTCAGAAACATCTAGCTCTTCGGAAGCTTCTAGCTCTTCCGGAGTTTCTAACTTTTTTTTTTATGGTTCTCCGGGAACCTTTTCATTTGGTTCTCCCAATTTATTTATTTTCGGGGTTTTTTGTTTTTAGAACCAATTGGCCTTCCCTTTTCAACTGAACTCTCGGTTCATTTGCTCTTTTACCATCAATTTGCTCTTCAGGAACATTAATTTTTTGATGGAGCATTTACAACGGGGATATATGATTTTGTCACCCTTTTTGTATCAGTGAACGCATCTGGTAATTGATTTGCCATATTTTGTAAGTGTACGATTTTCTGAACTTTCAGTTCGCGTTGATTTGTAGGGGGATCTATGTGCAACAACCACAGTGTGCACCATGTAACATCTTTTGGAATTTCGTTAATTCATCCCCCTAACGCTGGAAATTCATCTTCATTAAAATGGTAATCGGCAAAACGAGCCGTAAACATATCACCAGTTTGTGGTTCAAGATATCGAATTATACTTGGTGATGTATAATAAACGTATATGTCCAATCTCCTTTGTGGCCCCATTTTTGTTCTTTGCTGTGGGGCTATAGGAACATAAACCGCATAACCAAAAACACGGAGATGGGATATATTTGGATCATGGCCATATGTTAATTGTAAAAAGGAATGTTTATTATATGCGCTTGGTCTTATCTGGACCAATGACGCAGCATGCAAGATAGCATGACCCCATATAGAAATTGGGAGCTTTGTTCTCAATATCAATGGTCTAGCAATGAGTTGCAGACGCTTAATCAAAGATTCAGCCATGCCATTTTGTGTATGTACATGGGGGACCGGATGCTCAACATCGATTCCCATTGACATACAATAGTTATTAAAAGCTTGTGAAGTGAATTCACCAGCGTTATCAAGCCTAACTTTCTTTATGTCGTATTCAGGGAATTGCGCTTTCAACCTGATTATTTGGGCAATGAATTTTGCAAAAGCCGCATTTCGTGTTGTCAATTGACACACATTTAACCATCTACTGGATGCGTCAATCAATATCATAAAATATCGAAATGGCCTGTATATAGCACCATGTATTCTTTCCAAGAATACTGGAAATTCATTCCCGATTTTGGCTATTGATGGCCGAATTATGAGTTTTCCTTGAGAACAAGTATTACATGAAAATTCACTCGATTGAAAAATCTTCTGGTTTTTCAAAGGATGGCCATTAGAATTTTCCACAATTTTTCACATCATGACTGAACCAGGGTGGCCAAGTCTTTCATGCCATACTTTAAATGTACTAGTAAATTTTGAGTTTACTGTAACATATGATTCAACTATATGAATCTTTGTGGAATACAATCCTGAGGGTAATGCTGGTAGCTCCTCTAATATAACTTTCCTTTCTGGAATTAGTGATGTCCTGCAAATATATTCAATGCCATTATTATTCATGGTCTCAATATGATATCCATTTCTGCCGATATCTCTGAAACTTGTTAAGTTTCTAAGAGATTAAGGGGAATATAGTGCATCTTGCACTTCAAAATTTGTTCCCCTTGGCATTGAAAAACAAGTTTTTCCAGAGCCTATAATAATCTTTGCATTCCCATATATAGTATTCACGCTTCCAGTGGAATTTTTAAAATTTAGAGAGGATAAATACTTTTTATCTTTAAGTATTGTGTGCGTTGTAGCACTGTCTGCCAGACATAAATCTCCATCTCGGATGTCAGATAAAAATATGTGGCGGCTTAAAAGAAATATAACCGCATAGGAATATAAAATAAAAACCATAATATAAACAGCAAATAAAATATGTGGCGGCTTAGCCGACCAATATAATATTGATAATAAATAAAGTGCGATAAATAATTATTGCGAAATAATAAATTAATAATGGGGCGGCCGAGCTGCGCTCCGATAATAATAACTGTAAAATTTTCGTCTTCTGGACGAAATTGAGAATGTCTTCAGGACTTTCATTTTATGGAGGCAGAGCCTGTCATATGATCTGAGGAGACATAGTCTACCATATGATCATGATCATGAAGGCAGAGCCTATCATAACGATCGGTTCGGGGAAGGCAGAGCCTATCATCCCGAAACAATATATAAACGTAAATAGCGGTTGGGGGAAGGCAACGCCTATCATCCCGAAACAATATATAAACGTAAATGAATTGAACATAAATTAAACCTAACCTTTTTCGGTATATGAACGGATCGGAAGACGATCGTGTTTTCGGTATATGAACGGATCGTGAGACGATCGTGCTGATAACGTGTTATAAACTATCGATATAATATATGGTGAGGTATGTATTTTATATATAACTAGATAAGTACCCGCATATATGCGGGTTTGTAAATTAATATTTTATAACCCGTGAAACAAAAATTAAACACAAAAAATATTAAAAAAAATTAGATCACCCATGAAAATATATAATACATAAATTTAGAAACAAAGTTTAAGATAAAATAAATATATACCTTGAAAGAAAAATTTGGTGAAAAGCTGCAATAAAAAGCTTTGGATACGATTATTGGAATTTTAATTTTTTTGGTGTATAATTGACATACTACCAAATTATGGTTTATATAGAAGTGAGAAATTAAAATTATT
>PKML01040827.1:4183-15069 GCA_002933935.1 Eutrema yunnanense
TCTCATCCTTTTACTCAACTTCATACCTTCTCTTTCATCATTTCACTTAACTTTTATTAATTTTATATTTAAACATACTCCTAATTTCACTCTCTTATGTCTTCCCGGAGACACAATCTCTCCAAAACTACTCACTATTTTCTCTTTCTACTTAAATTTTATTAATTTTATATTTCAATACACCCCATTATTTCAACCAAAAACACTCTCTTTCTTCCTTTTACTCAAATTTTAATAATTTTATATTTAAAGACATCCACATTTTATTACCAATGTGGATGCTATGTGTTATCATTTCATTGGTTTAAAACTTTTTTTTTAATTTAATTAGATAACTAAAAAAAAAAAAAAATTGGTATTTTTATTTTGAGAAACAAGTTTCAACTGTTTCATTTTCGTCTATCTTCTTCCTCTCCTTGTTTCTTACTATATCTATATTAGACTCCACAAGAACTCAAAAACACCAAATCTGAACCCAATGAAATCTTGCAAAGGATCATCCATTCTCGCTACCGATTACTACCCATTCCTCTACAAACGACCAATCTCCTCTCTACCCGCTTCGTTTCCCTCCACTACTCTCTCTTACCCGACCCGAAACCGATTCTTATCAACCCGGATCCAAGCCCGGCTCATCCACGACGACCCGGTAAAACAGACGGAGGTTTTAAGCTTCTACGATCTTCTCGGCGTCACCGAATCGGTCACTCTCCCGGAAATCAAACAAGCGTATAAACAGCTGGCTCGAAAGTATCATCCCGACGTTTCGCCTCCGGATCGGGTCGAGGAATACACAGATCGGTTCATTAGGGTTCAAGAAGCTTACGAGACTCTCTCCGATCCTCGCCGGAGAGTTCTCTACGACCGAGATTTGTCTATGGGATTCTCGTTTTCTTTCTCCGGTAGACGCCGGAATCGATTCGATGAGGTATTCAAACACTTCCTTCTTCTTCATTTTCTTGTTTTCCAGAATTTCTCGATCAAGAATTATTAATTTTAGTCATCCAAAACAAAAAAAAGAATTATTAATTTTATTTATTTTCGTGATAAACCAAAATAAAATTAGCTGTATGGTTTAGAAAATTTTAAGAGTTTAGACAATATGATTAAATTATGTCACACTCAAAGATTTTATCACATCGACGTTGTTCATATATGGACAAATACTGTTCAGTATTATCCGCAAAAACATTTTTATTTTTTTTCAGGACCTAAAGATTTTTTACTGAATGATTCGAGAACATTGTGTGCATCCTTGCCGCCAGAATTGACCCTTTGTTTTATTATTATGGTCCAAAAAAATTGACCTATTTGTGAATTATTATAATAAAAAAAAAGTGTCCATTTTTATTAAAGATGGTCCATTTTTATTAAAGATGGGATTGGTTTGAAAGTAGTGGGAATAGAGAGACAATGTTGATATATTCAATTTATTTGACCCTACCAAAATTCTCAATGGTAATCTTTAGAATTCAATTTTTTCTGTTTACATTCTAATTTTTTTTGAATCAAACCATTTGTATACGTGGGTGTATTCAATCTAGCTTTCAATAGTGAGTTTTAGAGGATTTTTAGTAATTTGGAGATGTTTAATTTGATGCATTTTCTTAGTACAAAAAATAAAATTCTAAATCTCATAGTTTTAAGTGAGATTTCATAAGTATTTACAAACAATCATAACAATTTTCCTAATTAACTCAAATCATCTAAAAATCCATCAAAACTCAAATCTTTTCAAATCCTCCTAAATATTATGTTGAATACACCCCTTTATAGAATTGATTTGAGTTTTTGGTGATTGTTCAGGAAGTGGTGGAAGAGAAGAGTGAGTGGAAGAAAAAATGGCAAACTCAGCTCTCAGGGCTAAAGAGAAGAAGCAATAGCAAAGACAATAGTAACTCAATGTCTTGGGCTGCTAGAATGCGCCGTCAAAATCACATGTCTGATGATAATTCTTCTTCTTAGAGATAACACCAAATCTCGCTTTTTATTGTATAGTTTTTGTTGGTGTGTTATAGAAAGCATAGCATATAAACACCCGCAACTTTGTATATATGTGTGTACTGTTTTTGTGTGCCTATGCTAATCGGCAAGCACATTAAAAGCCCTAATTACTAAAATAAGTTTATTTTGCTTGTGGTATCATGTGTTAGCTTATCAATGGAAAGACACGAATTCGAGTTGTGGCAGCAACATTTGTAATAGTGAGTGTTGGTATGACAAAAACAAAACAAAGATTCCAATTGATGACATAATAGTGGTATGGTAAAAGATTATGAGATAAGTAGAAGCAGTAAAAAGAGAGATACAAAGTTGTATCATCCCAATTTCACTAGCAAAACTTATACTACCATGGTAATCATCCATTTCGCAAATAAAAATAAAAATATACTGTTATGTTTCTTGTACCATATGAGTATATTGGTTACAGAACAAACAATACAATCCTTACCACCCATTATAAAATATACCAATCAAAATTAAAATCAGTGTTCTAAAAAACGGTGAAAATGTATAGCATACTATTCAAATCAATAGCTTGATTTTCAGCTTAGAAAATGTATACATGTCAAAGAGATACTATTTCAATTTCATATGCATCCCAACAGCTCAGACGAATGATGGCATACCGAAATGGGAAATATATGAAATTCTTTGGAATCTTCGATTGATCTTTCTAACTCCAAACTAAGAGAGAAAGAAACCATTACTCATGCTGTAAATAATTATGCGTCTACTTGAAGGGATTTGATTTTCAAGCATTCTTTGTATTCTTCCCACGTCTTAAATTCCTTATTGCAGCGACGTTCAATTTTCTATGGTCTTGAATTGTGTTTATTAAGCGCATCAAATAAAACGTGTGGTGGTTTTTCATTGGTTTTGTAGGAAATGAGTCAAAATTTTAGTAGACACTGACTAGATTCTACCCCGTGCGTCCGCACGGGAATTTTGTTTTTTTGTTTACCCAATTTTGTAATATAATGTTTTTTTGTATTTAGATATAATTTGTGTTATAGATATAATTTTTTCAATAAGTGACAAAGATTTATGTTTGTGTTTAAATATATTTTGTTTTTGTATATTTAATTTTTTCTAGTATTAAATATGACCGTGATTATAAAAACATAATTCTAACCCGTCCGTTCATATTAATCAGAGAATGACCGCGATTATAAAAACATAATTCTAACCTGCATGTTCATATTATCGTATAATATAAATATTTACTAATTTCGAATATTTAAAATTTAAAACTGATTGATTATGATAAAAAAAAAATATACAATAACATACTCACTCTGTTTCATAATATAAGTTGTTTTAGAGGTTTTGTTTTATTTCAAAATATAAGTTGTTTTCACATTTTTATGCAATTTTTATCTTTATGGGAGTGACACATCAACAAAAGTTTTTAAATCAAGCTTAAATTAATTGTTTAGATTTTTACCATTATGGTAAATATAAATTATCACCATTCAAAATCTCAACTCTTGAGTCATTAAACAACTTTTCGTACTTCAATAAATTTTTCTCCTTTATATATATATATCTCAAAACTCATATGGTAAGCTGTATGGTGAAGCGCTGAAGGTGGCTATGATGTCACTTACAACTCTGTCTCAACTCTTTTAGCTTGCGTAAGCTGCTCTTTCCCTTAAAAGCGCTATCATGTTCTTTTTTTTCTGAAATGGATTCGTTTTCATTCTCTCTATAATATGCAAGTAACAAAAAGATTTTAAATACATGATGACGATGGATTCAACATCAACCATTTGGCCAATTTATTTTTATAACTTTGTGATAATTTATTGTTCTTCCGAAAATATACTTTGTTCATCCTTTAAATCTAGAATGTAAAAGAATAATTAGAAACTTTTATCCAATAATTGAATTAGTTGAATAATATTTGAGTTTAGATATAATTTGTGTTACAAATAAGCACAAATGAAAACGTTAAAAAAAATCAATATTAATTGAGTTTTCTTACGAATATTTTTGTTTCTTATGTTACCCAAGCTTCCTGTCTTTGAGGTTTTCTTCCACGTTTATTATAAGAAGACACGGCCAATCCATCACTCGTCTAGATCATGCACTCGTCGTCACCTATTTTTAACGCACAACTTGACAGGTTAAGAGTATGAAAATTCACAAATAATTGATCATACAAATATACATATTCACAAAGATAATGAAAAGTTCATCAAATCCATAAAATATGATTGTTAGTTATCGTAATATCATACCTCAAATTTGTTGATCAATTCTGCAGCTTCTTTAATGCAAGCAAATTGTGTGCACCTCTCGAACCTGCAAAGGGCCAAAAAAGAAAAGTGTATTAAATCTAAAAAAAAATCGGGTTTATGTGCGGATATTTATAGAAGAGGTTTAGTTTAGAGAAAATTAGGTTTATGTATTTCAATTTTATTTTTAAAGTTAGTATCTTATCGAAAATTATTGTTAAAATATTTCGAAATATTTTAGATTTATAGAAACTGAATTTGATTGGTTATGTAAATCTTCAATATATGAAAAGCATTAAACTGAATTTTATTGTATTTCAATTGCTTACATGTGAATAATGTATTTATGGTATGATATTTATGTATAAATTACGCCTATATTTCCATACTTTTTCTATTATTTTTAGTTTCTTGATTTTATGAATTTTACTGTATTTCAATTGTGTACATGTGAATAATGTATTTATGGTATTTATGTATAAATTACGCCTATATTTCCTTCCTTTTTCTATTATTTTTAGTTTATTGATTTGATGAAGATAATAATTGAGTGAGAAGATCTCCGAAATAAGAAGATTTATGAGTATCTTGGAGTGTACGATTATAGCTTAATCAAATATCTGATTATCTGATTTGTTGTGATTATGGTAACTTATATATTTGTTTTTAAGGAAACACCGAAATATCCTCTTCAAATATAATCTAATATTCGATGGTTATTTTTAATGTAATTTTGGAAATGCGTTTCATTTTTTTCATCCGAAAATTATAATGATAATTATGAAGGATATCTTCTTTTGTTAAAGGTAATACGATTTTTAAAGAAATGAACTATTTTGCAGTTTTTTTTTGTCAACCTACTATTCTGCAATTAATTATTCAAAAATATTTGTGATAAAATTGAATTTAGACTTATATTTTTCAAAATCTCTTTTTTGGTCAAATTTAAAAATAGTTTAAAGAATTTATTTAGATAAATATATAAATGAATTGGTTAAGTTGTTAAAAAAAAATTCAGATTTAATTAGTTTTTCAGATTTAAATAAGTAGATTGAAAGATTTTTTTTCAGATTTTTTAAAAATAAAATATTTCTGTTTGGAAACAGGGATAAAAAGAAGGGAATAGTAGATATCCAGAATATGAATAGACTAAATTTAAAAAATTCATTGTTTGGTCACAAAATAGCATTCTACTTTAATAGATTAGATGTGTATAAATAAATTGTTTTTATTGGTCTTTCACTTTTGATTTTTTGATGAGATGTCAATTTGGGAGAACACAAAATGTTGAATTGTAATCACATGGAGAGGCATTTGTGTTAGGTTGCATGGAAACTCCGTCCGATGTATGTTTTCTATTTTGGAAACGTTTTGGAATCGAAAACTCTTGAAAACGCCGTGAAAACACGATAGACACGTTTCCTAAAAATCTTACTTTGGAAACGCGATGGAAACGTTCTTTTCCAAACGCGAGGAAAACTTACTTTTTTTAAGAAATATAACAATTGAATATGTAGAAAACATTGTGCACACTAATCTTCATCTTGTAGAAGAAGTCTTGCTTACAAAGATGATCCAATCATATGTGGGATGTTGGAGATGATCAATTAATCATATTAGTTGAGCTTAATCTTGGAAGACATGAGTTTGAGGATCTTTCTATCGAGGAACCAGAGTTGGAGGTGGTTTTGTTTGATGAAACTGATGAAAATAAAGAACGAGGATGATGTTATAAATCTTTGACTTTAAACATTTTGATTTTGGTTGTTTTAAACTTTTTTTTTTTTTTTTTTTTTTTTTTAATATGATTTTAATGTTTCCATATAATATACATTTCCAAAACATACCCGTTTTCTAATTTTTAAAAACAAAACGTTTCCACACGTTTCGAAACGTTTAACTTCCGCGTATGCGTTTCCATTTCCATGCAACCTAGCTTATTGATTCACACCACACAAAGCTTAAAAACAACAACAACAACAACATTCATGCTCTTGACGTTTACTTTTATAAGCCATTGATTCTTACGGCGCGATCAAACCACACTTCTTAAATTCCGATTTTACCCTCTCCATCTCTTCCTCCGGCAACGTCATCGTCACAACCCTCTCCTCCGATTTCGCCGCCGGGAAAACAACCACCAATCCCTCCTCCCCTATCCCCTCAACATTACAGTACACTGATTCTGGCGACTTCCCCATCACTCTCGCCTCATACAAACCCACTTCGCTCAGATCCACGAACGTCAATTTCGCTCCGTAAACAACGAAATCCGAATTCCCATCACAACTCTCTCCGATCTCGTCGATTCCACATCTCTCGTCCGTCGCTTTCGCAATACACTTCACTAACTCCTCCACGTTCGCTTCGTCCACCGGAAAATCCACGTGGACGGAGCTTATCACCTGACTATTTCGAATCCCTTTAGGTTTCTTCAGCTCGTTCGGATCCTTTCTGATGATCGTAACACTTGTTAGAGGCTCTGGCTCTGCCCTAACTTTAGCTACGCATTTCCATATGATTCCGGCGAGAATCTCGAACACCGGAATCTGATCATCTCCGTTCGCCGGAAAATATGGTGATATCTGGTCGGCGACTGAGAGATTGAAACAGTAATTTGCCATTTTCTTCTTGTTTGGAGGGATCCAGAGATCTCCTACCGGGTCGACCCGTTTGATTGAATCCGGGTCTTTACCAGCCGGGTTTGGGCTACGAAACCTTCTGTCTACGTCAGAGGTTTTTGGGATGTAGATATTTTCCCCGGAAATGGCTTTAGTCCATAAGTTGAAAGCATGGAGTAAAGAGAATGGATCTCCAATGATATGGGCCCAGTTTAGGCCCAAAGCTAATCCTCCGCACTTAAACCGGGTAATCTGCGGAAACAAAATCGAGATAAGCTGGTTATTGTATTTTCAATTTGATCTGATAAATAAGCAATGTTCAATTTTTTTTGTAGGCACTAATTTGTCGTTTGAAGAGGGTTAATGGATGTCAAAATGAGCTAACTCACTCAATTTGACGTAGTTAATCATGAATTAGAGTATTTCATTATCCAGTTTAGTTCAATATTTATTATATGAACTTGTGAGTTATATGAGTTCGTTCGTGAATTAGTATTAAATAAATATAATAATAATAAAAAGTTAACTCTCTAAAATACCACACTTTTAATTTTTTTTTTCAAGCGTACAATTTCTAGTTTTTTTCTTCTAATAATAATACCACAAATTCAATATCAGAATCGACTCAAAACCCTACCTTATGGGGGAAATCTAAACTCTAAATTAAATAAAAAGAAGGAACTAAACATAATGTTTTAATTATGTTTGTAATTTATTTAGGATAAATAATTTTTTTTGTTAAAGAATGATAAACATATATTTCCACACAGTAATTTGTGATTGTATTGAAAAATTAATCTAATGATGATATGTTTGAATTTTTTTGTTTAAAATGATTCTTGAATATTTAGTCACTTTTTGAAATTTTTATAAAGTTTTTATCACTTTCTTAACTTAATTGGGAAACTAACACTTTTTGTACTGTATACGGGTTGACTTTCCAATCGTACCCATGTATAGTACCGCACGAATCAACAATGAACAGTACACGAACCAAAATGAAGCAAGGGCAAAATCGTTATTTTGACATAGAAAAAGACAAAAAAAAAATATAAAGTGACAAAAACGTAAGTAAAGTTTGAAAAGGTGACTGTCAGTGCAATTATCTCAAAATTAAAAGTACAATTGTGGTATTTTAGGACCTCTTTCTTTATAAAAAAAAACTAAAGACAAATATTTTAAAATAGTACAAAAATTAGTTTTTATCAAATCTAGCACATTAAAATTAAAATATCAAAAGTAGCAAAAATTATTAAAAATAATAATTTATTAAAAAGGTTTTGAGTCATTTTAATATTGAATTTGTGTTATTATTAAAAATTTAAATTAATAGTGCAATGTTTGGAAAAAAAAACTAAAAACTGTGTCATTTTATAGAATTGCTCAAAACTAAACCATAAATTTATTAATTTTTGTGATCAGTTTTTTGATCGATTGGATTAAAATCAACGCATCAGAAGCTTTGAGCTGTTTAAACAGACGTCTAGAGGGTCGATTTTTTTCAAAAAACATTGGATAAAAATCAGTTTAAAACGGTTAAGAATCCACACACCATAAATTCGTAAGACATATGGATTGGAATGTCTGAATTTTTGGTTATTAAACTCGGCAACTACTCCGTCGTTTTAACGAGGCAGTGTCTTTTCATGCAAGTTAATGGTACGGTCAGATCTTTCATGTATTAAATTTTTCTTATGACAGACAGGTCACATTCATTTAATGTTTCTATATTTCATCTGCCTTTCTCGATTAGGGCATATGGCCAGAAAGAAAAATGATCAGACCCAAATCAGCATATGGTTTGTCTCTTTTTTTCTGTTTGTTCTGCTGAATATAATACCACTCCATCCGTTGTTAATATAGATAGATTTGTAATCTTTCTATATCTTCGAAATGTATATTTTCCATATCTTTCATTCATAACACACATTTAAAGAGAGAGAGAGAGAGAGAGAGAGAGAGAGAGAGAGAGAGAGAGAGAGAGAGAGAGAGAGAGAGAGAGAGNGAGAGAGAGAGAGAGAGAGAGAGAGAGAGAGAGAAATTTGTGTGTGTGTGAGTGAACCAAATGAATATGACAAACTCAACAAGAGAAAATTGTTACAGTCAAAATTACCTGAGCATAGATCAAAGGAGAGAAAGACAACTCCGGTCCAATGGGTTGATGGTAAACCAAAAACTCATCATTTGACCTGTCCGGTTTACTGAGCCACTCTTCCACCGTGAGATTGCATCGACCTTCCACGAAACGCGTGCCGCTGTCGTTGCACTTGATGTACGGACGGCCCGAGTCTCTCCGCCAGAACCTTCCTGTGGTCCATGCGATCTGGTCGAACAGCATGAACATAGCCTCCTTCACTTGTGTCACGGTCAAGTCACGTGCTATCTCGGACGAGTATATATACGCCGCCTTGAGATAGTGGAGCTTCATGGCTAGGTCTAAGCCGGTTGGTTCGTGGGTCGTACCAGTCTTAGTCGGTCGGGTTGCACCCACTGTCGATAACCGGATGTTGTATATCGGACCCTGACCCTGTTCTTTAGATCGACCCATGATGATGACTCAGTGGAGTTGAATTGATTCTATATGTGATCTTGAACTAACTAGTCGATGTATGTATACAAATATAAGTTATATGAAATTTTGTCTTTGCTTCGACATTTATCTCTCTTTGCTGTGTAATATATATTTGTAGGTGATGCGTTTTACCTGATGAGGCTCTTGTGTATATATATAGAGACGATTGATAATTGATTGTGTGTAAACTGTTATGTTACGAGTAGGTGAAACCATTTAAATAATTGCCTTTTTGTTTTCTCGATAAGGTGATTCCAAATGATTCAGTTCATGGTTCATACATTTAATATTTATCACCTACAAGTCTTTATGTCTTAAAAAGAACACTGAGCTATTGAATAATTCACTTAAAAACACATATATGTTCGTTTAGAAAATTTGAATCATGACATATGCAGAAAGAAAAATCAGGATTTTCTTAGTAGTATATGGAGATTAAATCAATTTTTATAAAAGAGGTCATCCTTAATACTAGTTTTGTTTTTTTAGTTCTTCTATTTCACAAAAATGTCATTTTGACACATTTCACACATATTAAAAAAAAATTATATATTACTTTTTATTAATAAACTAAACAATTACTTTCTTTCTAATTAATGCATTAAAACAATATGTTAAAATCAGAATTTTGTTTTAGGTTTTTGGATTGAAAATACAAAATGATACTGTCTATAAAACAAAAATAAAGTGTTAAAATGACATTTTTTGTGAAATAGAAAAAGTATTAGGTTTGACTCAACTATTAATGGTGTTGATTTATATCAAGATGTAGATGCTAATGTCGTGTTGGGGTGACAGGGACATTGGCTTTGTGTTTTGTACTTAGTGGTAAATTTTGATTATGATTTTGGGGAATATCGGCCGTGAAATGTGGAACAAACATTCACGTGGATAACAAGTTAAAACTTAAGAGCAAGAATGAACGGGAATAAAGTCTTAAATTAAACAAATTGTTATTTCACTTTATGAAAACAAAATATAGTATTCCCTCTGTTTCACAAAGAGTGTCATTTTGACACATTTCATATATATTAAGAAAATTATTAAAAAATTATATATTACCCCTTATTAATACACTAAACAATTTTAACCGGAATTTTGTTCAAAATTATGTATTGAAAACATAAAACGACACTCTTTGTAAAACAAAAATAAAACTTTAAAATAACATTATTTGTGAAAAAGAGGAAGTATCATTTTTCGTGAACTATAATTAGATTGGTGTGGACATACAAAAATGGGCCCATCTTGATATCTCTATAATATTATTTAAGAAGACATTTTTAAAAATAAACTTTGTTTTGTAAATTATTACATGAAATGCCATTACAAATATCAAAGAATAATTGAAATAGGAAATGATATAATAGTCTTTTAAAATTATTGATTAGAATATAGAAAGTATATATTTTGCATTAAAGAGGTTATTTGTTATTTAATTTCTTAATTATT
>PKML01040874.1:0-10549 GCA_002933935.1 Eutrema yunnanense
GAATATTTAATCGCCAATTACCTTGTTTAGCTTAATTTACTTATGAATCTTGCATTGTTAGTGATTAGGATAAATCCCGATAAGGTTCGATAACCTCTTATGCTACAATTGCATTTAGAGAATTGACTCTAGAGATACCAAAGTATCTTGTATCACCCACCCCTAGTACTAAAATCTAAAATCTCTATAGAAAATAGCAAAAATACTTTATTTTTAGGGAAAAAACTAGAACATATAAAAATATGTTAATTACTAGATTAACATATATTAACTGGGAAGGAGAAAACGTGTTTTTATGAGCTAATATATTTATAGGACATTGTAAACCATATTTTTGCTTTTATCAGGTTACAATGATTAAACTATACTCTGTATGTGGAAGATGGAAGTTCACAAATGACACATGAGATTTCATTATTGATGGTGAAAGAGGAAGCTCAATTAGTGTCATAAAAAAAGACATTACCTACAAAGATCTGGTTGATGTGGTTTTAGAAGATTTTGGTATTGATAGTGATGTGAGTTCTGTAAAAATTAGTTATGGATCACACTTAAAAGAACTTCTTTCAGTGTTTATTAGGAATAATCGCTAAGTGAGATCTTTTATGAACAAGCTTGAAAATAGCGGAGAAGTTAAGTTATATGTTACATTGATAGAAAATAACAAGAAAAGTAGCAATGAAGTTTTCAGCACACCACATAATGAGGTACTTACAAATATTTAACTGTTATTTATAAGTGTTTTTAAATCTATTCTCTGCAGATTTATAAAATTATATGTTTCTCTTGCAGAGAGAAACGAACTCAATTACTATGGTAGAGAATGTTCAATTCGAGGAGAGTTTTAATGCTCCAGGTCCTTCACGTCTGGTTAGGGATGAGGTAGTTTTATTATAAAAAAAAACTATATGTGTTATTCCTATATAAGAGTTTTTAAAATATGGCAGTTTTGTCTTATAGGGACAAATGCACTTAATTATTAATGAGAGTGTAACAACTACTAATCGTCCACTTTTTGTTGGGCATGAGATACTTTTATCAAGAAAGCTCAACCACTCATGTGTTTAGCTATTCATTTATAAGAGTTTGTAAATTTGTTTGCTGTTTTTTTTTCTTCCAAATTTGCAGAGAAGGGTGAACTCGACCACTCATGTGTTTTATGGATCAGAAACGTCAAAGAGTTTTAATTCTCCAGCTCCTTCACAGGGACAAATGAACGCAATTATTGATGAGAGTGTTACAACTACTAATCCTCTATTTGGGCATGAGGTACTTTTATCAAGAAAGCTCCTTGTTTAACTATTCATTTATAAGGGTTTTTTTTTCAAACCTATGGCTCCTAGTTGTTCCTCTAATAACTATGTCGGTGATGATGATGGCCTTTATTGTGGAAAATTTTTCAAAGACAAACAGGAAATGAGCAACATGCTTCGGACGCTGGCAATGAAATATAGCTCTGAGTTTCGTACTCAGCATTCAGACATGAAAAGATATCTTCTTTGTTGCATTGATGAAAAATGCAAGTGGAGATTTCGCCCAACCAAAGTGAAAGGGACTGAAAGCTTTATGGTTCGCCAGTATGTGCATGAGCAAAACTGTGACACTTCCTTAAGGAAGGTCAATCATCGACAAGCAAATGCCAAGTTGTTGGGTACAATGGTAAGCAATCATTTCGAGGGAGGAAAGATTGGACTAAGACCAAAGCAAATTGCAGAGAAGATTAGAAAAGACCGTGGGGTTGTGATTCCATATTCAAAAGCATGGAGACCTCAAGAACATGCACAAGAGGTTGCTAGAGGGACTCATGCTGATAGCTATGAAGACTTGCCGAGTTTTTTTCATATGGTAAATGTAACGAATCGTGTTTCTGCTATTTTTATTGAGGTTGATCCAGTTGGGAAATTCAAGTACACTTTTTTGGCATTTGCTGTATCGTTAGAGGTTTTAAATTTATGAGGAAAGTAGTTGTTATTGATGGCACCTTTCTGAAGGCAAAGTTTAAGGGGACTTTGCTAGGTGCCTCAACGCAAGATGGTAATTTTCAGCTGTACCCTATTGCTTTTGGCGTAGTGGATTCCGAGAATGATGCCTCAAGGAATTTGTTTTTGATGTATCTACAAAAGCTTATACATGATGAGAAAGATTTGGTTTTTGTGTCTGATCGTGCACAAAACCTGATCATGTGATACAAGAATTTTGCCGTGTGTATCAATTACTCAAAATGCCTATGTAGCATATGAGGAATCGAATCCAAGGGTTAAGTTTCAATCACTAGGAATACATAAATCTTCTTAAGTTAAGCAAATAAAGGTGGTTTTAGTTTTCTAGCAACCTAAATGATTCAAATTCAAACAAGAACAAGTAAGCAAAGACTAAAAACGTGATTAACAATAAGATAAAGACAATCTCTTGGATGAGGTTATTGATTTTGGATCCTTCCATGATCCATCTAGATGTCATTTCACACAAACAAGCTATTCCCTTAGCCTAGAACACTTAAGCAAGATTAAGCCACTCTCATGGTCTTAATCACTTTGTTAATCATACCAATCAAGAACAAACCATCGTTTGTGACAGGATGATTAACAAGCAATAAACATAGGTTCCTATGGCCCTAATGCTCTTTAGACAACTACTCTCATAGGCTAAGAAAGCAAAATCCCTTATTTGGTTCTTTGGGGAATTTCATCGACACCTTGTGTGCATGAAATTCCCTAAGATCTAGATTAATTATATCTAGACTAATCTAGCATTGTGAACACCAAATAAGAGAGGGAATATGTAAACTAAGTCCTAGACATAGAGATCTACCACGAAATTCACCTAATCTACCTCATCCATGAGCCTTAAGAAGAACTACTCACCAATCATGAAGAACACACCAAATCTTGTAAAAGAGGTGATGTTAATCATGATTAGGGAATAGAAATGTGAAAGATTAGATAAAGATGAAAAGATATAACATTAAACTTGCATAAATCAAAAGAATCCAAGGGAAAAATCCCAAGAACCCTAAAAAGACAAGGTCTTGTTCTAGAGAGAAAAGAGAGAGAAAAAAATGGAAAAAAGGGATAAAAAGTGAGATAGATCTAAAAATCAGATCACTAAAATATAAAAAGGTGTTTGATGAGTTGGGTCGGACCCGGGTCAACCCGTAACAAACCGGGTATTGACCCGGCCGAAACTTGGATACATCTTCAGTGAATCGGTCATAACTCCTGAACCTGACATCCGAATGACCTGAATCCAACTCCTGTAGACATCTAACTCGTCCCTCTACAACGCTTATGAAGACTGTTTGAGTTGATTCATATCGGAAAACTATCGTTTTGCCGGTTCTTTGGACGGTATCATCTTCTCTCGGCTAGACGGACATACCATTAGTAAAGCCGTCATATCTCCCTATCCATACGTCCAAATAACCCGATTCAAACACCTGTGTAAAGCTAATTCACTCCTCTACAACGTATATGAAGGCAGTTGAAGCTGAATCGAAATATAATGTCCCTGTCTAGCCACATCTTCGAGACACTTTAGACGAGTTCGGCTGGTTCGGGTGAGAGATGTCCAACACCGAGGTCACACATCGGTGTTGGACCTCGGTGCTAAGATTTTTTTGCTCCTGGTCACTTCAGAGAGGCAATACCGAGGTGTTACACCGATGTGTGACATCGGTGTATTTGTTAAGTTTCATGGTCTTCCAACTCAAAATCAATTGGCAATGAGTGGATTGGCCAATGTCCCTTATATATTACTTATGATCCCTTCCAACTACCGATGTGGGATAATATTCCGTAATACGCCCCCTCGAGATGATGGCTATTTGCCTATCAATCTCGGTATATTCCGGCATGGATCCATGGACCAACTTTGGGTCGGATCGAGAATGGATCGGGTTGGACAGTATGGATCGGGCTCTGATACCATGTTAAGTTTCCTGGGCTTCCAACTCAAAACCAATTGGCAATGAGTGGATTGGCCCATGTCCCTTATATATTACTTATGATCCCTTCCAACTACCGATGTGGGATAATATTCCCTAATAGTATTCCCCTGAGGCTTCAATACCGATGTCACACATCGGTGTTGAATAAACTGCCTCGGCCAGACGGACATGTCTTGAGTAAAACGGCCATATCTTCCAAACCAAGCGTCCAAACCCCCTAATTCCAATTCCAGTGTCACACATCGGTGTTGAATAAACTGCCTCGGCCAGACGGACATGTCTTGAGTAAAACGGCCATATCTTCCAAACCACGCGTCCAAACCCCCTAATTCCAATTCCAGTGGCTAGCTAACTCACTTCTCTACACCTTTCATGAAGGTCATCCAAGCTGATTCATATCGAAGTGCCTCAGTCAAGCCACATCTTTCCGGTGTATCGGATGGACCTTGCACTCTACTTTGGTTAAACTCTCCAAATATGCCCAAATTGCCTCCAATCACCTAGAAAGTACTCCAAGACATGCAAGAACTCACTAGACCTAATGAAATATGTCATAATCTCTAAATGAGACCTAAATACAAGACAAAACCATGATTATGCATGTAAATAACACAAAACTCTAAGTGAGATGCATGCTAAAACATGCAATATATGAGTATATCAATTCCCCCAAACTTAAACATTTGCTTGTCCTCAAGCAAACAAGAATAAAGAAAGGGAGAAAACTAACAATGGTGGTTCAAATCCAAAAATACAATGAAAAGAATTCAACTCAATGTCCAAGTTACTAGCTCTAAGATGCGATCAAACAAGTCTACTGATATATCATGGTTTTTACCCTGTTTAGGCCATGATATAAGTCTTTTTTATAGTCTTTCTAGTGTTTTATAGTGTTTTAGAGTCTTTTACAGGTTATAGCACATTTGGAGCATTATTGGAAGTATTAGAGCTTTCTGGAGCATTTGGAGCATAAGCTGAAGTTGTGTCGCTGAGAACATGAATTCACGTCGAGTATCGATCGATACCCCCCTGGTATCGATCGATACCTATTGCAGCAAGACACAACCCGCGAGTTTTCCAAGACTTGAAGAATTGCAACTTGGTCCAGAAGTCTCTGATAATTACAAGAAGACCCCAGATCGTGTTTTAGGTTATAAATAGGATTTTACAGCCACTTGTTTAGGCTATGCCTTTTTAAGCTTTATTTTATATACTTTGGTTTTGNATCTACAAAGTTTGGAGTATTACCTTGGAAATGAATGGAGGGAACGAGAGTGATCACCTCAATCCTTCACACCTTTGTCCTTAAGTTCATGACCATTAGACAATCAAAAACCTATTCACACTAAGCAAACCCATCAAAAAGAACAAGAAAACATAAAAAAAACATAGAAACGAAAGTATGTACAATGATAAGCTTGGGGTGTCTCCCAAGAGCACTTTGTTTAAAGTCACTAAGTTTGAATTTGGTTACCCTTTTAGGTGGGTGAGAGAGGAGTGTGAGCACTCCAAGGCAGATCTTTGAGCTCGAGCTTGAGCACCTTGCTCATTACCTCCTCAAGACCGGCTTCCCCTTTCTCTTTGAGCTCGGGTGTGAGGATCGCCTTGACCGAGGCAAAAGGTTTGGGCCGTCCTTTGCACTTGATCTTATACTCAATCACTCCATCCTTGTGCTTCCAAGGAGTGAGAGTCATCATAGAGGGCTGGCTTGGCTCGGACATAGACCCATGAAGCTTGCTTGATTCGTTTCCCATCTTAGCTTTGGCCTTTGTCTTATTCTTTGCACCCTTGCTACCCTCAACGACATTCTCCATTGTGGTGGGAGGAAGCGGTTCCAAACAAGCGATATCAACTTCCGAAACTTCCTTTTCATTACCATAACCCAAATCCTTTCTCTCAAGCAACTTCTCTTTCTTTTCATAACCCTTTGGAGGCGGAGCTTCAACAACCATCTCACAATGACCCGCATACTTCACTTCCTCAACAAAAAACCCATCGTCTTCTATGATTATTGTGCTACAAAGCTTGTTGGGAGAAGTCCTCATTGGGTAGTATACCTTGTCATCCACATTCAAGAGAACTACATTTTGATTTTTGAAATCCATTCTAGCACCGGTATTAAGTAGGAATGGGGTTCCAAGGAGGAGTGGGATCTTGTTGGCCTTCTTCATCTCCATGACAACAAAGTCCGTTGGGACTATGCAATCCCCAACCTTAAGCGGATAATCTTCAAGGAGACCGAGTGGCTTCCGTGAGGAGGCATCTCCAAAAGTGATAGGTGATGGGTGATATGTGAGGTTTCTTATCCCTAGACTCTTAAGCATCTCACGGGACATGACGTTTACACTTGAACCGGAGTCACACAAAGCATCCTCAACTTCCAAATCACCAAGAGAGCAAGTGATGGAGAACTTACCAGGATTCCTAAGCCTGGGGTGAGACTTAGGCTTAATCCTTGTCTTCCTTGGTGAATCAACCAAATTGACAATACCCTTGTCATCAACCATGGTCACGTCCTCATCCTTCTCAAGGGTCACTCCCCCACCTTGTTCCCCAATGTCCACATTGAGCTTCAAGGGAGCTCAAGGGATCGTGTCTAGGGGGAAGGTGTTCAACATGTGAACCATGAAGTATAAGCTCAATTTCCCTAATGGCGGTTTCATGATCATCAATGGGACGTGATTCCTTTGAGAAGATGGCATTGCAATAATCCTTTGAGGTTTGTATTGCTTTCCCGTTTGAAGAACTTTGTTGCATTTTGTCTCCATTGGCGGCTCCCTTGGTCTCCATTTGTTGCACTTTTGAACTCAATGCCTCAAGTTTCTTGTGGAGATCATTGTATGAGCAAGCTACTTTGGTATTTATTTCCTCCATCTTCTTGCTCATATCCAATGCTCCACTAACTTGTCCTTGTAGAATTTGTTGAAGCATGTTCTTCATATCAAGGTCTTGAGTCATGGAGTTGTTTCCTTGATTTTGTGGGATAAATCTTTGTTGAAAACCACCTTGGTTCCCTTGAAAGTTGTTTTTGGGAGCATGGCTTTGTTGGTGATTAATGGAGGCTTGACTTTGGTTACCATAGTTATTGTTGAAACTTCTTTGATAGCCACCATTATTCCCAACATAGTGCACTTCTTCTTGGTTTCTCAAATCCACCATTTGTTCTTGGAATCCTTGGTTTGCCTCACCATTTCCAACAAATTGAACCGCCTTTTGAGATGTAGTGAGAAGCTTATCCAACTTGTCACTTAGAGTTTTCATCTCTTTGGTTCGTCGTTGCTCTTCAAAATCGCTTGTGGTTCTTGTGGACCGATCGAACTCATCACCATATGTTCCATCACTCAAAGCAAGGTTCTCAACCAACTCCATTGCTTCATTCACGTACTTGGCTAGAAAGTTTCCATTGGAAGCGGTATCAAGCAACATACGTATCTTGGGCAATGCTCCGCGGTATAGAGTGCTTAAGAGGGAAGCATCCGTGAATCCATGGTGAGAGCATTGCGTTGTATAGGCCCTAAACCGCTCCCACGCATCATTGAAGCTCTCATTAGGACGTTGAGAGAAGCTTGATATTTCATTCCTTAGCTTAACCGTCCTAGAGTGGGAGAAGAACTTGGCAAGGAATGCGGTTTTGCATTGATTCCAAGAAGTGATGGAACCTTGGGGTAGGTTCTTTTCTCATTGCCTTGCTTTGTCTCCAAGAGAGAACGGGAATAACCTTAGCTTGAAGCTATCCTCGGAGACTCCACTCATCTTTGTCAAACCACAAATCCGGTCGAAGTGATCCAAGTGATCAAGTGGATCCTCCACCGCCAATCCATGGAACTTGTTGCTTTGTACAATGTTGATGAAGCTAGCTTTGACCTCAAATTCATTGGACTCAACCGGTGGCGCTTGAATCCCTTGGCGGTTGACATGAGCATTGGTCGCATCATCCGCTCCAACTATGTTATGACCATTACGGGCGGGTGGGTGGTGGTTTCCATTACCACCATTTGCTCCTTGATTTGGGGCATAGGCAACATGGTCATTACCACCATCCGGGTTCACTTGCACGTTTTCCATACCAAGCCTAGCAATGTGCACAACCCATTCTTTATCTCTTCTTGCTCTAAGACCGCGGTGTAGAAGGTCGATGTCGTCTCTTGGCTCAACAAGATTGTTGTTGCCATTAGAAGGCAAGTTCATGCACCTACAAGAGAGAGCTATAGAGCTATAAAGAGATTAGTAAACAAAAGAAAAGGAAAGGCTTAATCTCAAAAAGAAGTAAAATCCTAATGTCGAAAGCTAAACCCAATTGGCAACGGCGCCAAATTGATACAAGGATTTTGCCGTGTGTATCAATTACTCAAAATGCCTATGTAGCATATGAGGTATCGAATCCAAGGGTTAAGTTTCAATCACTAGGAATACATAAATCTTCTTAAGTTAAGCAAATAAAGGTGGTTTTAGTTTTCTAGCAACTTAAATGATTCAAATTAAAACAAGAACAAGTAAGCAAAGACTAAAAACGTGATTAACAATAAGATAAAGACAAGCTCTTGGAGGTTATTGATTTTGGATCCTTCCATGATCCATCTAGATGTCATTTCACACAAACAAGATATTCCCTTAGCCTAGAACACTTAAGCAAGATTAAGCCACTCTCATGGTCTTAATCACTTTGTTAATCATACATATCAAGAACAAACCATCGTTTGTGATAGGATGATTAACAAGCAATAAACATAGGTTCCTATGGCCCTAATGCTCCTTAGACAACTACTCTCATAGGCTAAGAAAGCAAAATCCCTTATTTGGTTCTTTGGGGAATTTCATCGACACCTTGTGTGCATGAAATTCCCTAAGATCTAGATTAATTATATCTAGTCTAATCTAGCATTGTGAACACCAAATAAGAAAGGGAATATGTAAACTAAGTCCTAGACATCAAGATCTACCACAAAATTCACCTAATCTACCTCATCCATGAGCCTTAAGAAGAACTACTCACTAATCATGAAGAACACACCATATCTTGTGAAAGAGGTGATGTTAATCATGATTAGGGAATAGAAATGTGAAAGATTAGATAAAGATGAAAAGATATAACATTAAACTTGCATAAATCAAAAGAATCCAAGGGAAAAATCCCAAGAACCCTAAAAAGACAAGGTCTTGTTCTAGAGAGAAAAGAGAGAGAAAAAATGGAAAAAGGGATAAAAAGTGAGATAGATCTAAAAATCAGATCTCTAAAATATAAAAAGGTGTTTGCTGAGTTGGGTCGGACCCGGGTCAACCCGTAACAAACCGGGTATTGACCCGGCCGAAACTTGGATACATCTTCAGTGAATCAGTCATAACTCCTGAACCTGACATCCGAATGACCTGAGTCCAACTCTTGTAGACAGCTAACTCGTCCCTCTACAACGCTTATGAAGACTGTTTGAGTTGATTCATAACGGAAAACCTTCGTTTTGCCGGTTCTTTGGACGGTATCATCTTCTCTCGGCTAGACGAACATACCTTTAGTAAATCCGTCTTATCTCCCTATCCATACGTCCAAATAACCCGATTCAAACTCCTGTGTAAGCTAATTTACTCCTCTACAACTTCTATGAAGGAAGTGCAAGCTGAATCGAAATAGAATGTCCCTGTCTAGCCACATCTTCGAGACACTTTGGACGAGTTCGGCTGGTTCGGGTGAGAGATGTCCAACACCGAGGTCACACATCGGTGTTGGACCTCGGTGCTAAGATTTTATTGCTCCTGGTCACTTCAGAGAGGCAATACCGAGGTGTTACACCGATGTGTGACATCGGTGTATTTGTTAAGTTTCCTGGGCTTCCAACTCAAAACCAATTGGCAATGAGTGGATTGGCCAATGTCCCTTATATTACTTATGATCCCTTCCAACTACCGATGTGGGATAATATTCTCTAATACGCCCCCTCGAGATGATGTCTCTTTGCCTATCAATCTCGGTATGTTCGGGCATGGATCGATGGACCAACTTTGGGTCGGATCGAGAATGGATCGGGTTGGACAGTATGGATCGAGCTCTGATACCATGTTAAGTTTCATGGGCTTCTAACTCAAAACCAATTGGCAATGAGTGAATTGGCCCATGTCCCTTATATATTACTTATGATCCCTTCCAACTACCGATGTGGGATAATATTCCCTAATAGTATTCCCCTGAGGCTTCAATACCAATGTTACACATCGGTGTTGAATAAACTGCCTCGGCCAGACGGATATGTCTTGAGTAAAACGGCCATATCTTCCAAACCACGCGTCCAAATCCCCTGATTCCAATTCCAATGGCTATCTAACTCACTCCTATATACCTTTCATGAAGGTCATCCAAGCTGATTCATATCGGAGTGCCTCAGTCAAGCCACATCTTTCCGGTGTATCGGATGGACCTTGCACTCTACTTTGGTCCAACTCTCCAAATATGCCCAAATTGCCTCCAATCACCTAGAAAGTACTCCAAAACATGCAAGAACTCACTAGACCTAATGCAATATGTCATAATCTCTAAATGAGACCTAAATACAAGACAAAACCATGATTATGCATGTAAATGACACAAAACTCTAAGTGAGATGCATGCTAAAA
>PKML01040918.1:0-29772 GCA_002933935.1 Eutrema yunnanense
TAGAACTGTTGGCTTGTGTAAGCTGTAGAGCTTGGATTGTTCTGGTGTTTGTATTATTTCCGCGTTGTTAATTATGACTGTTTATTTATTTATGTTTAAAAAAAAAAAAAAGTGCGGTCGTTTCACTCTTGCTCAGCGCTCCCATCATCAACACAACAATCTGCAGGCCATGCTATGATATGTCCAACAGCGTCCGCAATACTATACATCTTAGGCGCGGGTCTCCACAGAAATGCTTCTGGATTGGTGGCGGTTTCAACCAAAACTTTAACTGAGTTAGGTCCTAAGGGAATGTCATTGACAAACTCATCAGGATCATTAGAAAGTAGACGGGTCTCAGCGACAGTGTCCTCGATTCCACACCAATCAATCAAAAGACACATAGATTGTAATATGTTGTGTACACGCTACAAAAACAAAACCAACATAAGTAAAATACATGTGTGTAAAAAGAAGCAACGGACCCGTATGTGAGGATCATGACTCACTCTTGGAGCTGATGTTTCACCTACCTCATCTTGTCTCTGTAACAAAAGACCAGTGTTAAAAGGCAACTAATAGGGTCTGAGTCATTCATAATAAACATGCATAGAGTTTAAGGCTTACCGTGTTACCCATTCTATGCATTAACAGAGACTCTAACACAGAAACCTTTTCTTGCAGTTGTAACTGCTTTTCTTCCATTTGAGCCATACATTTGTTCTTCACTTGGTAACAAGCTAGCTTGGTCATATTCATCCCTCAACCCATTGCCCTTAATTGACCTGGATTATTAGGTCCTAATATTTGTGTCAGTAGATCTTTGTTGGGATTGGTAGTAGTTGATGATGAGGGACATGCAGTTGCTTCAAACTCTCTTGCCTTTATCTAAAAAACATAAAGCCATACTCAACATTTTTATTGAATACATATGAGTCATAAAAAAAAACATAAGAACTTACTATCTTTTCAGCCGATGTCGTATTCACAGGTGTTCCATCCTTCTTTGTACGTGACTTTACCCACACTTTCAGCCTTGTCACCTTAGATGGTTCATCACTACTTTGTTTCTGTGAAAAAGAAAATTAGATCCATCTCCTTTTAGACAACTCAATACAATGATTAGAAGCAGACTCACCATTTCTTCTGTCAATCTAACTATTCCTTTACGGCTACAAGTGTGAGGAATCTGATTCTTCCTTCTCTCCTTGTACGAATCACTCGTAGCCTATAGATGAGAAGCATAGCTAAATTCAAGAATCAACCTAAAATCTTAGATAATCAAGACAGAACCATACCTTGTTGCTAGAATGCCACCGTAAGTCTTTCGCCATTTCCTCGAACCTGAACATCCTCTTCAAGCGTGGTATTATCGGAAAGTACCTTAATACTTTTTGAGGAACACCCTTTCTGACTTCACCACTAAGCATGTTAGTCTTCCATCTTGAAGCCTTGCATTTGGACAACTCTCAAGTTTCGAGTACTTTTTCCTGAAAAGATAGCAGTCTTTTACACACGCGTGAATCTTCTGATAGCCTATATCAAATGACTTCAAATATTTCTTCACATCATACAATGATGTGTGAAGAACATTATCAGCTGGTATCATATCTGGCAGTGTCCCAAGGAGCTCATTGAAGCTTTTATCTGACCAACCATTCTGAGTCTTGAGTCTATACAAAGACACAATAGCTGAGAGCTTGCTATGGGTTGCACAGCTTGGATACAATGGTGTCTCGGCTTCTGCTAGCTTTGTTAGAAACTCATCTTCTCCCTTGTCTTCAGCCTCTGCAACCTCGCATAAGTCAACCTTCTCCACTATAACCTCATCTAAACATTCAGCAGCTCTGAATAGTCGAACAATCTCATCGTCCCACAGATTACTCTTACTTTGACTTTCACCCTCTGATTCAACTTCTCCATGATGATACCAATCCTTCGCCATCTTGTAAGCCTCATCCATTCCTTACAAGATGATACACTACAATGCTCCTTTCATGATGCTCTACATTCCGGTAGTCTCTACATGGGCATATAACCATATCATTGTCTCCTACCACCGCAGACACCTCATAAACAAATTTCCAGGCACCTCTCTCGTATGCAGGATCAGTTATGTCGTATGAGAGCAAAGAAAATCATTCAGAAACTGTTAGAAGTCTCTCTTACCCCTTCTGAACAATACTCAAAATATAATGTTTATACCTGCAAAGGTGCACCCATGCCTTCTCAACCATTATATGTCTTTACCTTAATACACCCATAAGCAGCTTAAGTAAACCCTTAACCATATAAACTCAAACAGACAAGAACAAAAGCTTTAACATCACAAATCACACATCCACAAATCAAACAACCACTACAAGAAATGTGGATATTAATAGCGGCCGTTAATGCTATGATTCAACTACCATAGCGTTTCCTAAAACGCTCTGACAGCGCCCGTCATTGTAGGTCGGGCACTTTAGATAGCGGACTTGACGTACGCTATAGTTAATTAAAGAACGATAGCGTTCTTTTCTCTGCAATTGTTAATATTTATAACTTCATTAACTTCAGCGTCAACATCTTCTTCCACATCATCTTCTTCCACGGCATCTTCTTCCACATCATCTTCTTCCACAGCATCTTCTACATCATCAGGTTGAGCAACCAATGTCTTTTTCCTACCAGTTCTTCTCCTAATCACCTTTAGTGTTGTTGCAGGTGTGGCCTCCAAGCCTTGATTACGTTTACTACGACGGATTACAACTTCATTACAACTTCGTATTGGCTTTACCATTTCTGAAACTGATGAATAAACATAATGAATCTCAAACTCATTCTTAATAAAAATATCATAACATAAATCTACAGAACCCAACATGCATCAAAACTCCAACGGAAAAAAAAATCAAAACTCAAACAGAAACTCAGAATGAAAACCCAAAATCGATGTGTCTAAAATCGATGTGTCTAAACCTCAAAATCGATGTGTCTAAACCTCAAAATCGATGTGTCTAAAATCAATTCTTGCTAAGACTCTTGTTTCTCTGATTGAATGAGAACAAACCTTTTTGATTGAACAATGAATCTTCGAACGATGGAAAATAATCGCCAAAGGAAGAAAGAGAGTTTGGGATATTCTGAAAATCACAAAGGGGCAAGAGGGAAGAGGGAAAATTGGAGCCAAATCGCCAAAGTTTGGGTTAAGTGTCGGGAAATTGGAGCCAAATGGGCAAGAGGGAAGAGGAAAAAATTTTCCCCAAATTTTGGCTAAGTTTGGGATTTTGGCTAAGTGTCGCGGGTTCCCCAAATTTTCCCCAAATATATATATTTTTTTTTGATCAAAGGTCTAAGATAATTTTTGGGGAAAAAATTTGATGAAATTTTTTTGTCTAAAGTGTTTTTTCTGTTCTATATTAGGTACTAGTATGAAACAATTTATTGAGAAATATTAACAAAATTCTTACAAGTATATCAAACACTCATTAATACTTAAAATTATATTTTTATTGTTAGTAAAACAAAAAAATATATCATAATCCTAAATCATAAATTTCAAGGCATCAGCTACAGAACAAGAGATGGACAAATTTTATCAAAATATCATTTGCAAAGAGTGAAGAACGATGAGTAGCACAAGACATACGCATGCTTTGGGGAGATGAAAAAGACATTGCAGATGATAATACTGAAGGTAAGGTTGGTCATTACCTGTGTCAACGAAGATCAATTTTAACGTGAGTCATGGAAAACTAGAATCCCTTCCAAAATTATAACATCAGAAGCATTGACCTGACACACAAATCTCATCAACTGCAACGAATTCAACTCATTCTTTCTAATGTAAAAGACGTGATCAAAACTCCAACGAATTCAAAGATATATGCTTATAAGCCCCTTTAAGTTAAAAATAAGAACACATCTAAAGCCACTCTTACAAAATACATAGTTCATAGTTTTCGTCGTTTTCTTCTTATTCATATTATCAAACACATTACAAAATACATAGTTTAAACTAAATACATAGATTCCCATTAAACCAACTAGTCTTTTAACACATTACAAAATACATAGCTTATGCTCCTTAGTCTCGACGACGACCCTTGCCTCTTGAGGATTCTCCTTGTTCTTGTTTTGGTCGTTTCGTTGAAGCTGAGTTGAGTTGGTTTTTGAGCTTTTGTTCTTCCTTTCTGAGGTGTGGAATAATTCTTCGGAAATCAGGTTCAATGTCTTCATCGTCTTCCTCAGCCCGTATCATGTATCCACGGTGAGCGAGAGAGCGTCTATACTCTAGTTCCGTGATCTCCTCCACATCACTTCCTGTATCATCTTGAGATTCTTGTCGTGCCTGTTGGAGGAAGTGTGGTACGATTCCATACGCTGGTAGTCCGCAAATGATCTCTTTCCTTGCTTCCATTATGTCCTCGTTTTTGTTACTGGTCCAAAAGGCAAACAAAGATCATAGTGAAACAGTTCATGGGAATACCATCATCGGTTCATTGTCATTAAACGATCGCAATCATAGCAGTCATAATAAATGAGAAGTGAAATGCGAAGCTTTATCCATTTTACAACAGCTCCAAGCAAAATGTGCATACAATTAATTCACAATGCAAAGAAAAAGCTTATTATGCAGGTGGTGAGACTAGCTAGGTACCAATCTCAATCTCAAAGAGACTTAAAACTATACTACAGGTGCAAAACAAAGATCATCAACAAAAGAATCGTGATACCCAAAACAATTAGGCAACTTAAAAATCACACTGCAAATCCAATCCATATCAATGCCATAGCTAACTTCAAACAACAACAACACTTATACTGAGAAGAACTCAGTTAAGAAATTTCTTGTACTGAACGGACACTCAAACACCATACCATTCAACACTTATAAAATGGAAGCATCGATTACAGAACTAATGAATCACCTGCTTAATTTGTGTCCGTATTTGTTGACTGCAAACCCAAACCTCTCTGCAAAAAAATGGAAGCATCGATTACAGTTTGAAAAAAACACTTATAAAAGATATACAACACTTAGACTTGGAGATGCTAAGCCCTAAATCGATTGCAATTAGAGAACCAGTGGATCAAAAACACAAATTGAAACAAAAACCCAATAAATTGGACATACTTTTCACTCACTCGCACCCTGAAATCTACCTGGAAAACAGTAACATAGGGTTTCGGGTTGGGGAATTGAGATTTCGAGATGGAGAGTGAGGATTCGAGAGGGAGAGTGAGGATTTGAGAGGGAGAGTGAGGATTCGCAAGGGAGAGTGAGGATTCACGAGGGAGAGTGAGAATTGGAGTGGGGAATTGAGATTTCGATACGAAACAAAGATGTTTAGATCTGTTTTGTTTTGCACAAATGGTCTGTTCTAAGTGATTTTGGGGAAAAAATTTTCTAAGTGTCGCGGGAGAGTATACCGCCTAACACTTCCATAATGTTTCAATTATGGTTCTGCTATAAAACGAGATGCCTAATTTTTTTTTAACATCTATGACTCTATCATAGCGTTTACAAATATACAAACGCTATGTAAAAACCAGAGATATGTCAACCATAGCATAATCGAAAAAAATGCTATACTGGCGTGCTATAAAAACCCACATTTCTTGTAGTGAACAGATTACATAACAACACAGACACATTCATCTCACAACTCAAACATACGCATTCAACTCACAGACGAAAACAATCACAACAACTCACAATGAGGTTACTATGACTAACCTGTAGAAGCTACGGTAGATTGATGTTGTGATTTGAGCTCATCAACCAAACAAACCTTATGTCACACAAATTTTATCTCAGCTACACATGAAAACAAAGAAATCAAAGTAGTTAGGGTTCCAGAATCAACATTAACAATAGGTTCAACCAGATCTGAAGCTTATACGAACCCCGGCTCGAAAATTGAATTGGGAACGATGCAGCTTACCTATAGAACCACATACCTCGATAGAAAAAGATTGTGTCCGGTGACGAGTTTCGTGGTGGCGGAGGCCGTCAGTGTTTCAGAAATCTTCAAAGGGGTTATGACCTTACGGAGAAAGCGGAGTGAGAACGAGAGATACGAAGCTTCCTATGAAATCGACGCCGGCGGAGAAAGAGATTGTGTCTGGCGACGAGTTTCGTGGTGGCGGAGGGCGCGTCTGAGTTTTGTGGTGGTGGAGGGCTTTTGTCGGAGAAAACGAAGTGAGAACGAGAGAGAATTTTGTGTTTCTTATGTTTTTTTTTAATTCTCCACATACATAATGATTTAGGCGCTAAGTGTTGTGATTTTTGTCTAAGTCTTGGCGCCTATTTTCTATAGCATATTGTTGGCTCCAAAACACAATTTCGGATTCCCGCTTAACGAAATAACGGGATAGCATTGAATTAATGCTGTAATAGTGCTATCCTCATCTGCTGTTAATTCCCATATTTAAATAAAGACTAAATTCTAATTTTAATTATATATGTAAAACATTATATATTTACTTATTTAGATTATGTTATACGTATTAGACAAAATCATTGTATATTAATTCCATTGTAAATTAGAAAATTACAAATAAATTATATTCTATGCCCTAAACTCTATACACTAAACCAAACCCTTAATCCTATACACTTAACCCTTAACCGTATGCCCCGAACTCTATGTCAATTGTAAATAGAAAAAAATATATTGCAAGTGTTGAATCCTAAACCCTATACCCTAAACCTAAACTACAAACCCCAATGCCCTAAACCCTAAAGCTTAAACCTGAACCCCAAACCCTATACCCTAAACCTAAAATACAAACCCTAAATCATAAACTCTAAATCATAAACTCTAAACTTTAATGATACAAATTAAATCATAAACCAAAAAAAAACAAAACAATAATTTTAAAACTCTTAACCAATAATTTAATTATTATATATACTCAAAACTAAATTCCAACACTTATAATGTAAAATATTTCAAAAAATTCAAATCTAATCATTTTAAGCCTAAATCATTAAACAAGAAAATGATTTAGGCTTAAAATGATTAGATTTCAATTGGGTAATTACAAAAAATTATATTTCACATAACCTAAACCCTAAACGCCAATGCCCTAAACCCTAAATCAAATATTCAAGATTTAATTCATCTTTTATGTATAATTTTAAAAAACAAATTTAGACATTAAGAGACAAATTTATTGTATATTCCATTATTAGTTCGGTAATTACAAAAAAATATATTTTACATAACCTAAACCCTAAATGCTAATGCCCTAAACCCTAAATCAATTATTCAAGACTTAATTCTTCTTTTATGTATAATTTTAACATTTTTATTTATACATTAAAAGACAAATTTATTGTAGATTCCATTGTTAATTGGGTAATTACAAAACATTATATTACAAAACATAAAACATAAACGAAAAGAAAGAAGAATGATGGAATGCAATGGAAACACCAGCTCTGTTGGAGTAGACGTCACCCGAAAGTCTAACGACACATTGAGGATTTGAACAGTGGTATTGGAGTGCAAAAGTCAGAGGTTGAAAATGGAAGACCATCACTTCAAGAGCTAACCTAGAGCTAAGCTAGCATTCGAATCCCATCGCCAGAGTGGACTTCTTGTGTCGGAGCTCTCTATACGGTGACCTGTTCTCGGTGAGGGACACAAATCTTGGGAAAATCCGATGGCGGGTTGAAAACACGAATTCATCAGCGTACCTGTCAACAAAAAAAACAAATATATTCACTTTGAAAATGCAGGATTGTCATTAGTATTATTCAACTCTAAATCAAAATTAGTTAGACCACTTACAGTTTTAGATGCCCTAACAAGTTTCCTGCAATCACAGTGAGCCCAATATTCCACTTATGAAGCTTGCGTTTGTTGACATCAACAACTCCCATGGAGGTGAGTTCGTAACCAGTTAGGCGGCGGTTGAGTCTTAAAGTACCGGTGAAGTGGGCGATAGGGTTGGATTCGAAAACAAGCCTTGCACCTACTTCACCATACTTAAGCTTATAGAACATGCTAACCTGCACAAAAATAACAAATATCCCAGGGAACAACTCAGCGAATAAAAAAGGAATGATCATACACGGCGAGAAACTGAGGCTTTCATAGGAGAAAGACAAGGAAATGAATGAAAGGAGAGCATAAATCCCAATCCATCAGTTGGCATTTGTTCTTTGAACTTGCGCATGGGCTCTGTGAAACACAATCATTCAGAAACTGTTAGAAGTCTCTCTTACCCCTTCTGACCAATACTCAATATATAACGTTTATACCTGCAAAGGTGCACCCAGACATTCTCAACCATTATATGTCTTTACCTTAATACACCCATAAGCAGCTTAAGTAAACCCTTAACCATATAAACTCAAACAGACAAGAACAAAAGCTTTAACATCACAAATCACACATCCACAAATCAAACAGCAGATTACATAACAACACATACACATTCATCTCACAACTCAAACATACGCATTTAACTCACAGACGAAAACAATCACAACAACTCACAATGAGGTTACTATGACTAACTTGTAGAAGCTACGGTAGATTGATGTTGTGATTTGAGCTCGCTTTCAACCAAACAAACCTTCTGTCACACGAATTTTATCTCAATTACACATGAAAACAAAGAAATCAAAGTAGTTAGGGTTCCAGTATCAACATTAACAATAGGTTCAACCAGATCTGAAGCCTATACGAACCCTGGCTCGAAAATTGAAGTGGGAACGATGCAACTTACCTGTAGAACCACAGACCTCGATAGAAAAAGATTGTGTCCGGTGACGAGTTTCGTGGTGGCGGAGGCCATCAGTGTTTCAGAAATCTTCAAAGGGGTTATGACCTTACGGAGAAAACGGAGTGAGAACGAGAGATACGAAGCTTCCTATGAAATCGACGCCGACGGAGAAAGAGATTGTGTCCGGCGACGAGTTTCGTGGTGGCGGAGGGCTCGTCTGAGTTTTGTGGTGGCGGAGGGCGCGTATGAGTTTCGTGGTGGCGGAGGGCTTTTGTCGGAGAAAACGAAGTGAGAACGAGAGATAATTTTTTTTTTCTTATGTTTTTTTTTTAATTCTCCACAGACATAATGATTTAGGTGCTAAGTGTTGTGATTTTTGTCTAAGTCTTGGCGCCTATTTTCTATAGCATATTGTTGGCTCCAAAACACAATTTCGGATTCTAGCTTAACGAAATAACGGGATAGCATTGAATTAATGCCGTAATATACTACCCCACCCGAGCCAACCACCTACAACAACATTTAGCGAAATTGTGCTATCCTCATCTGCTGTTAATACCCATATTTCTTATAGTGGTATTTCGCTGTGCTGACATCGCTTCTTGGTTGTGTTCCTTGATTGCTCGAACTAAATATTTGCAAGACTCGAGTGCTCCCATAATCATGTGTACTCGTTTTCAGGGTTTTGGGGTTGTGTGATCTTAGGCTGTTCTTCACGATCTCGCTTCGGTGGTTCGACATCGGTGTTATCTTTGTCTTGCGCAGGATTATTCGTGGTTTGTGTATCGGTGTTAACATGTCGACAACCTCCGCCTCGGTGAGACCTGCTGTTTGGTCTGAGAGCGCCCTGAATTGAGATCTCACCCTTTCTAAAACTCTGCAGTAGCAGATCCTTGATGTGTCGACACTCCTCGGTGCTATGACGTTTTCTTTTATGAAATTCACAGTAGGGTTCAGGATCGCTTGCGAGTTCCTCAGGCTCGTCGTTTAATTCTTCCAGCCTGATCCATGTATTCCAGGGTTGCTGCGGAGGAATAACGCTAACTTGATGCGTCGCAACTCGTCATTCGAAGTGAGAACGTAACTCGCGAGTTTTGTCTCTGAGTTTTTCTTTGGATACGGGCTGTCTTGATAGGATGTATTGCTTATCTTTAGCGGCATCTTCCTCTTCTTTGATAATGTAGGTATGCGACTTGTGCAGGGCATCTTCCAGGGTCTGAGGTCGGTTGCGATGGATTTCTTTATGAAAGGCCGACTTATACCATGTTGCTTTGTAGAGGGCTTCGATTGAAGCTTTGTCATCGATGGTACAGTGGGTGACCTCTGATTTGAAACGATCCATGAAGTCCCTTAGAGGTTCGCTCGGTTTCTGTTCGAGGGCCCATAGTTCGAGGGCCCATAGTTCGGCTTTCTTTGACTTCTTTTGATGAACATGGTGAAGCGCTTGAGGAATTTAGTTGTGAGCTCGTTATAGCTGTCGATCGAGTTTGCTTCGAGTTGTGAAAACCAGTCAAGCGCAGTCCCGCCAAGATTTTCTATACAAAGTTGACATTTTGCAGCATCATGTTCCTCTTCGGTTTGGAATTTGAAACGATTCGTCATGATGCCGAAAGAGGTCATAAAATGTTAAGGGTCCGAATTGCCTTCGTACTGTGTGATTTTGAACCTCTCCCGACGCCGGACTGGGATGTTGAGAACTCGCAGTGTGAGTGGGGTTTTCTTAGTCTCTTGGATCACGCAGTCAATCTCGGGTGCCGAGCTGGTGGCTTGATGAAATTTGGATCTCATATCCTGGAGTTGGGTTTTAAAGATGTCGAGCTCCTGATCTAAAGACGCATGATCGGTGTTGAGTGTCTCGTGATTGCCAGTAGATCCAAGAGTGAGGGGTTGAATCGTTGCGCTTTGATTTTGTTTTGGTCCGGCGAAAATATTGCGACAAAGAGGGGGTGTTGCGTCCTCAATTTGGGAAGATCTTGGGTGCTGTTTGAGTTCTCCGAGCTGGTCGCGGAGCTCCGTCTGAGTTGTGAGCAAAGAGTCGAACCTTTCGTTGTTCTTTTTAGCGAGTTCGGCGAGCTGTGCCGCCATAGCTTGCAAGAGGGCGAACTGATCTGTTCTTATTGCTTTGGTGCTTACCGGAGCTGGTGGTGGTATGTCGTCGATACCATCGTTCTGTTCAAGGTCATGGTTAGGCGTTTGATCGTCTGTTAGCTCTGCCATTGCCGAGCTAATCTCCGAGATCCGAAAGTTTGGTGTTTTTTGTTTCTCGTCCCCACAGACGGCGCCAATTGTTGATTCTGAAAATCACACAAATGGAAAAACAGTAAACTCAATAGATCGAATCTCGTTTTAATTATTAAACTCGGCGGACCTACACGATTGCAAGATTGTAAAAGATGACTTAAGAACTAAGGAGGTAAAAGCTTTTGGGTCTCCTCTCAGTCTCTAGTTCTCGTAGATGATTGTGAATGTCCTTAAATGAGGTGATCGCCTCCTTATTTATAGGGTTTCTGAGTCGGTCTAAACGAGATGATTTCCTTTTCCTAACTCTATCAAGAAAATGAAATCCTCCTTTTCTTCCTCCGAAATCGGGAAAGATTCCGCAAATCTCAGAGGTCGGTGAGTTTCGTAGTGAGTTGGGCTTAGAACGAGTTCAGCCCGTTGAGTATGATCATGGGCCCCTTTCACTTAGTTCGAACCGTCATAAACCGAGATCAATTGGGCCAGTCTTGGTTCAAATCGGGCTAAACCGGGGAGTGCTAAACTCACCTCCAACATCGCCTCCCTCTTTTCTTGTCTTCTATGGTCTAAAAACGAACAGAGCTCTTAGAATGACCTAAAACGAGTATTTCTAACCTTTACTTCGTTTAGGGTTTAATGTAAAAAGATGGTTATGGCCTTGGGTGAAGAAACGAGCTGTTTCGGTCGCAGCAGGGAGTGGCCACGGGTCGAGCTTCTCCAGGCGCGGCAGAATGGTGCTTGGCTGCGGGTCGGGGCTCTCCTGCCGCGGTGGTCTTCTCTCCGTGATAGCTTCATCTGCCTTCATTTCTTCGGATATAATTAAGGATCCAACCATTTGATCGTCTCCAATCGAATTGCGTTTGAAAGCTGGTCGTATATACTTTGTTGTGTCCAAATGTGGTGGTGATCAGACGGTGAGAATGTCTTCTTTGATTGCAAGACTTCTGACGGTCCGAGTTTATCCAAAAATGTACTTTTGTTCCGAAATGCACTCTTTTATCTCAAGTTACCTGAAATGTCTTTCAAAATACTAAAACATGGAAATCTTTTGAAAATAATTGAAAACGGGGTTCAAACACCTACAAAAGATATTGAAGTGATCCATAAAAATAGTAGAAAACCAGTGTTATCAATAGTGCTTGAAGTTGTGACACAGACGGAGACTGTGTCACACACATTGCTAGAAGAAGTTGCACAAACGGAGACTGTGTCACACCCGACGCATGCATGAGTGACACATGATGAAACGACAATAGAAGCTAAAGGGGTTAGAGATACTGAAACAGTTTCTTCATCGACAGAGGTTGTTGGACACGCAGCCATGGGTCGTGGTCATCGGGAAAAGAAAAAAAATATGTGAAGCTTGATGGTTTTGTGACAAACTGTGTGAAAGATGATATCAAAAGTGGTGTTCAATGTGATACCAACTCACAATATCCTCTTGATAATTATGTGGACTACACTAATTTTTCTCCTGCACACATAGTTTTTCTCACTTCTATATATGCTTATCGTATTCCACACTCATACACTAAAGCAATTCTTGACGAAAGATGGTGTGCTACTATGTAAGAAGAAATCTCCGCCCTAGAAAAGAATAAGACATCTGATTTGGGGTCACTTCCGTTGGGCAAGAAATCAATTGGATGTAAGTGGGTTTTTATATTTAAATACCGAGCAGACATATCAATGGAGAGGTATAAAGCTAGATTAGTATCTCTTGGCAATAAACAAGTGGAAGGTTTGGATTGTAAAGATACATTTGCTCTGATTGCCAAGATGAGCATTGTGTGTACTCTTCTCCAAGTTGTTGTGGCTAAGAATTGGGAGCTTCACCAAATCAATGTTCATCATGCATTTCTTCATGGTGATCTTAAGGAGGAAGTATACATGCGTCTCCCACAAGGATTTCATGGCAGCTCTCGTTCAATTGTGTGTCGTCTAAAGAAATCGTTGTATGGTCTCAAAAAAGCTCTTCTTTGTTGGTTTGCAAAGCTTGGAGTTGGAGCTGCTTTAAAACGATATGGATTTTGACAATTCAAGTCGGATTATTCACTCTTCACATATCAGAAAGGTGATTTTTATTTGGTGGTTTTGGTATATGTGGATGATCTTATTGTCTCGAGGAATGATGGTTGAGGTATTCAACACTTGTCTACTTGTTTTCATATGAAGGATCTTGGAGCGTTGAAGTATTTTTTGGGTATTGAAGTTGCACGTAGTTCGAAAGGTATTTACTTGGGTCAACGGAAGTATGTTCTCGACATTATCTCAGAGGTCGGGTTTCTTAGAGCTAAAGTGGTAAATTTTCCTCTTGATCAGAATCACAGGCTGGCATGAGCTGATTGTGCTTTACTTACGGATCCTGAAAGTTATCGTCGCCTTGTTGGTCGCTTGGTCTATCTTGCTGTTATTCGTCCGGATCTCACATATGCAGTTCATATTCTTTTGTTGTTTCTCCAAGCTCCTTGTCTCGAACACTGGGAAGCTGCGATTCGTGTGGTTAGATATCTCAAAGTTAATCATGGCCAATGTATTCTTCTTAGAGCTGATTGCGATTTGCATGTATATGGTTGGTGTGATTCAGACTGGGCTGGTTGTCCAGTGACGCGGAGGTCTCTTGCTGGATGGTTTGTTCAGCTTGGTAATTCACCCATTTCTTGGAAGACAAAGAAACAAAAGATTGTCTCACTTTCTTCTGCGGAAGCGGAATATCGGGTTATGAGAATGTTTATTGGCGAGTTGATAAGCATGAAAGCTCTTTTAGAGGATCTTGGGGTTAGTCACACACGTCCTATGAGTATGTTTTGTGACAGTAATGTGGCTCTTCACATCAGTTATAATCCAGTATTTCATGAGAGAATCAAACATGTCGAGGTTGACTGCAATTTTGTTTGGGATGCGATTGTTGACGGTACAATTGCCACACAACATGTTTCTACACATTCTCAACTCACATACATTTTCACCAAGGCCTTGGGGCACGAGGAGTTTAAAGTTTTTCTCGACAGGTTGGGTATTCTTGATCTACATACTCAATCTTGAGGGGGGATGAGGGGGGGGGGGAATGAGATATATTGGGCTTTGTATAATATGAGCTTAGTTTGCCTTAATTATGTACTAGGTCAAAGGTCATAAGGCAATGTATATACATAGTTGTAATAGCCATTCATGTTAATACAAGAGAGTATTTTCCAGAATCATGTTTTCTCTGATTTGTGCGATTCTGACAAAGTTAAGATTGTTGATTAGTAAGAGTATCATTGCAAGAGCATTATACAATCAACTCTCTAATATGTTTCACCTTACTTCTTTTGTTGATAGTCTTAAAGGAAGCTATACTATTGGTCTGGATGAGTTTGATTTGAAATTGCATTTACAAGAAGAGATGCTTTCACATATTTTGAACTAAAATGGTATGACGATATGTCACTTAAGTGTGATAAAGGAAACACTACAAGACTAGAGAGTGTTCATCGTTCTTGAGAATGTGAACAGACCCGATCCAACATAAATATGGACCCTTGGCAAATAAAAGTTTTTTTGTGCCCCTTATAATACAAAATATATATTTCCTTTTAATTTTTAGACATATTTATATTATTATAAAATATATATTTATAAATTTTAAGCGTTTACTAGTTAAAAACAAAAAAACAAAAATTGAGCTATTTTTATGAAAATTTATGGCTGAACCCAATTTAAAAAAATATTTGGGCCCCTTATATATATGTAATTTTTTTCCAAAAAATATGAGACCCTAGACCACTACCTCTTTGCATGTAATTTTTTCCCCAAAAAATATGAGCCCTAAAACCATTGCACCTGCTGTTTAAAAAAGAAAAAAAAAAAAAANTGCAAATCAAGAAAACAACACAGTTGAGAAGAACAAATTTATCTAGGTGAGGTATTAGTTTGAACGGATTCTTTATCAGTTTTGGTGTCTTGGCTTTACGAATTGCGGTGATCAATATCGTCCTATCTATCTGGTTACTATACATGTTTTCAGGAGTATCGCAGCCCAAAACACTCATTACCTTGGTGTCAAAGATATCGTGCTACGATCTCATCTCTTTTAATCCAGTTTGCTTCCCGTTACACACATCAATCGAGCAAGTGTGTTCCTCCTACATTTCATCATGTATACTTTGTCAAATTCAATTTGCGATTTAAGAAGCTCTGGGGAGGAACCCATGTTTGTTTTTATATTTGCTTACTTTAGATTTTTGAAGTATATACTTTCTCATCATGTTTTGACGGTCTTCCTATGTTGTATCGTTTTATACTCAACCCCTTACAAATCTCAAGAAATGAATTTGTTTTGGTCCTCAGATTTAGAAGGAACTCCCATATCTTTCAAATGCTACAACTCTTTAGAGATTGGAATATGACTACATGGTTGCATAAGTTTGGTAGTGATTCCTTCCTCTACTAGAAATCTTCATTAACTAGAACGGTGGATATGGGCTTCTGTAGAAAGCTACAAGTTTTTCCGACTCACTTCAACTTGACATCTCTTGTAAAGGTCGACATGAAGAGATGTCCACGACTAAGAAACTTTCCAGATATTTCCACTAAAATCAAAACACTTGTAATCGTAGCCACGGAGTTAGAAGAAGTGCCAAAAATAATTATACTTTGGAATTTGAGTATATTTGGTTGTCTGTATATTATCATATCCCGTTGGAAAGTTTCTACAGTGTTCCAGCCGTGCCAGATATATTGAGAAAATTTCAAATTGCATCAAAGATCTTTGCTAATAGATCTATGTGTAGGGGTGGGGAGGATGCTGTCCAAAACTTGCATCGCTGCCAGAGCTTGCTCGCTCATAAAACTAAGTGTAGACACTTGTGAATCCTACTAAATTTGGTGTGCCTAAAAAAACCCGAACTAAAATACGGTGCCAATTACTACCTGAACTCAAAACTAATTCAAATTTCCTACCCGAACTCCTAAAACCAACCTTAATCCTACCTTGACCTTTAAACCGTTAGTCAACATTTTCACCGTGCTGATGTGGCATACACGTCGATGACACTGTGGATCCGTCTCAAAACGACGCCGTTTTAATTTTTTGAAAAATCTTAAAATTTAAAAATTATCCTCTACCGAAGATCAAACCCGAGACATTTTAGTCAAAAACTAGCGTGTCAACCATTGAGCTATGAGACATTTTGATTTATATTACAAACACATTATTATATTATTATCCCTCAAAATTTTCATCTTTGTAAAGCCCACATACGATTCCAGACATGGAAACCACTTCTTCTTCCCCTATTATTTTCTCTGCCTCCTTCATCGTCGGTGTAAACACGAGCTTTCGACATCGCCCACGTTTGGCCAGAAACAGAGATCTCGATGAGAGAATCTAGTTAGGAGAATCAGTCTTTTTCCGTCGCCAATCTTCTAGAAGATTTTAATTTGGAATTTTACCCGAAATTCAATCTTTGTTTCAATCTTCTGGGTTATTGTTCTAAAATTCAATCTTTGTCTGGGTCATGAGTAATTGAAGACAAAAACCCATAAACAACAATAATTATAGAATTCGATAAACCCCAGAAACAACAACAACAATCAAAATTCAATCTTCACCGTAATGCTTAGCTCGTAGTCTTCCAGACTATAATTTCATTTCTCATAATTAATCTGATCGTTTTTTGTTATTTTGAAAATATGTATCCAGGCCAAGCAGAATACTCTTCTCTGGAAAATATGTATCCAGGCCAAGAAAATATGTATCCAGGCTATAAGTGGAAGAAAATCAGTTGGATAATTAAATAGCAACATATATCAAACATAATCTCAAAGAGTTTAACCTGCTCAAGATATAATACTCTTCTCTGGTCGGGGCTAGGAATAGCGATCCCTTCCACGAAAGGAGAAGAAACGGCGACGGAGGGGACACACTTTGATCTAAGCGGATCTCTCTAACCAAACTAATTAAAATTTCTCTAATAATATGTTAATGTGTTTGTAATATACATTAAAATGTCTCATAGCTCAATGGTCGACACGCTAGTTTTTGACTAATAGGTCTTGGGTTCGATCCTTGGTAGAGGGTAATTTTTAAATTCTTAAAATTTTCAAAAAATTAAAACGGCATCGTTTTGAGACGGATCCACAATGTCATCGACGTGTATGCCACATCAGCACGGTGAAAATGTTGACTAACGGTTTAAAGGTCAAGGTAGGATTAAGGAGTTCGGGTAGGAAATTTGAATTAGTTTTGAGTTCAGATAGTAATTGGCACCGTATTTTAGTTCGGGTTTTTTTCGGCACACCGAATTTAGTAGGGGTTGGTTTTGACCCTTTTTCCATCACTGGAGACCATAACTTTCTCTTTTAACTTTCAAATTGACTATCTCTATTTCCCCAACTGCTTCAAATTAAGCTGAGAGGCAATGAGAGTAATTATCCAGCAATCATTGTGGGCATGCCTACCTGGAAGAAAAGTACGTACTGAGTTCGATCACCGAGCTATAAGAAATTATTTGACCATCTCTATCAGATTTCTACGGATTTAGGATTTACGTCGTTGTTTCCCTAGAACAGCAGATTAAAAAAGTTAGTTTACTCTGTTGCATACGCATAGATGATTCACTACAAGAGAATATGTGTTTTCCGAGGGGACAAAATTTGTGGGTTACAGCTCGTCGGAAATTTATTTTGGTCAGAAATCCGTCGGAATGTTCCGACCGACAGCAGTCGTCAGAAACTGGTTGGAATATTTCCGACGGATTATCGACTGCCGTATTTCTGACGGATGTTTGATTGGAACTACGCGTCGGAACGTTGTCGAAAAGCTGTTCGAAATATTTCTGATGACTTTCCGATGGATTACTTCCGACGGAACTAAATAATTTGTTGTTTTGAATATGATTTAATAATTATTTAAGTCAATTTTTAATTATATTAATTAATAATCTAATTAATTAATTAAAAATAATTAGAAATAGAAAAATTTCTTAATTAAAAATATTCATTAAACATTAAAAATTCATAAAACATAAAATGTGAAAAACATATAAAATTTAGTTGGGAAAGAGATGGGAGAATGGTCTTCATGATCTTCTTCATATCCGAGAGCTCTTCCCGGGTTTCGTTGTGTGCGGACTCCAACTCTTCGACCTTCGCGTCACGGTCTTTCACCGTTTGGCTGAACCTCTCGATTCCGTCCATGTACTCCGAAGCATACCGAGGACCCGAAGAAGAAGATTCTTGGGTCAGAAATCCGCCTAACCCACAGACTCGACCCTTGACTTGTTAAGTTTCCTACGAAATATTAAAAAAATTATTAATGAAATTACGAAATAAAAAAAAAAGTAAAGAAAAGAAATCAAAACTTACCGCGAGAACAATTTCGTTGATCTTTTCCCGGGCTAACTCGTTTGAGGAAGATGATCCATGTAGAGTGAGCTGCGACATCGAAGCCACCAGTATAACTCTCAACGGTCTCACGCACCCCCCACGTCCTGGATCACACCAGTTTTTTTGTTGGTGTGCCTCTGCTCCATCACTTGAAGGTAATCGGGAAGAACACCAGCTGCTTTCGCCTGCAAAATTGTGTTAAGTTAAATAATAATAAAAAAATTGAAATTAGTAATTAAAAATGGAATTTAAACTTACAATTTTCATCGTTTCGCGTTTGACCGTCTTTTCACCTACTTTGTGAATGTAGATCTCCTTCCCTCATCGGTCACTCTTCCGGTTCTTCGAGTTTTTTTCGGAGAGCTTCTTCATCGCAGGCCGACTCTAGTACTCACAGAAACCCTTCCAGATGTCATCCTCAATGTCCTTCGGCTTGTCTTTGTTCTGCACCCACTTCTGCTTCCACTCGTACATGTGCTTCGAAACCTGAAGCCCGACATACCGATCGAAAGTGTTAAGCACTTTTGTCATCATGGTATGCTCCCAAGTGAACTCTTGCTACATTTTTCAAAAACACATAATGTTAGTTTCCGCGATTAAAATTGATAAAAAAATACTAAAAGGAACAAAAATCAAAAAATTACTTACCGCGAAAGTTTGGTGCCATAAGTCTTTCTCGTCTTTCGGAATATCCGAGTACTTCTCATACGGTTTGTCCAACATGTTGTGGAGTATCCACAATATCGTCTTTGTGATCTCAGCTAGCCGACAACTTAAACCTGAAAACATTTAAAAAATAAATAAATACTAATAGATTCATAATCTAAATAAATTGAAAAATAAACAAAATTTCACTTACCAACTCCCGTCATAGAACTTCAGGTCGAGTAGCATGCAATGGCCCCTATTCGGCTCTTGGACAAGATCCTCGATCCTAATCCGGCTGCGAGCAGCGGATTGCTGGGACTCCGGAACTTCAGTTTCCGAGGTCGATTACGGATTGCTACGACATGTACCCCGAGAACGGGCCCGTCCCTAGGAGCCCAAACGAAGAGAGTCCTCGTTATTTATGCGGAAAAACATTACTACGTTAGTACATTGAATGGTAAAATTCCTAAAATTTACCAACAAAATCCGACAATTTAGAAAACTTCAAAAAATTTCGTAAATTTCAAAAAATTCTTAAAATTAAAAAAAATCTAAAATTTTCAAAAAAATTCTAAAATTGCAAAAATTCTAAAATTTCAAAAAATTCAAAAAATGTCAAATTTTCAAAATTTCCAAAAATTACAAAAGTTTCATAAAAATTCTAAAAATTTCAAAATTTTCAAAAAAAAATCTAAAATAAAAAACGTTTTTAATAAGTTTTTTTAGTGTACAAGTTTCAAAAAACGTTTTATAAAAAAAACCTAAAAACATTTTTATAAAAAATTATAAAAACCCGTTTTTAATTAGTAAAAAAATCTGAAAAATTTGATTCTAAGTTTTTTAACTACTAAAAAACATGTTTTTAGTATTATAAAAACGTTTCTAATAATAATAGCAATTTTAAAAATTCGAGAAAATATTTTCTTAATCCAAAATTCTCAATCTAACAATTCTAATCTCCTAAACCCTATCAAATGTCAAATCCACCAAACAAATATATAACAACTATCATTCCAATCTAAAAAACTAACAACCTAAATCTAATAAATAATAAAATCTATCACAACTAACAAGATTTACAAAAATAAAATTTAAACACTTACAATTGATCCATGGGAATGATGAAGATTGAATATTTAGAGAGATTGGAAGTGCAAGAAAGTAAACACTCACAAAATTGTCCTATTTTAGAGAGAGAAGACGAAAATTATAAGAAAGAGAAAGAGAAAGAGAAAGAGAGAAATGAGGGAGAAGACGGCTTGCGATTAATAAATCTACGGAAATCCGATGGCCATATCCGTCGGATTCCAAAACAAATATCATTTAGGCGGTCAATATTCTCGCGGTCTCGAAAAAACCATAAGTCCATCGGAAATTCGTCAGAAATTTTCAACGGAATTCCGATGGATATGAGAATATACTGTATATTCCATGCATGTGTTTCTATTGGGCAGTCAACCAACACGTGTTGAAGGACCCAGATCCGTCGGAAATTTCCTACAGATTTAGGGTATATTTGGGGTTTAGGGTTACGTAATAAGGTTTTGTTCTGAAATGCAAAACGTTGATAAGCCATATAAATCATGTGAGTTTGAAGCGATCATCACGTTAACATATATATAACTGAAAATCAATCTGGCATATATATATAATCAAAGACCCAATAAGTAATTAACAATTTGGTTCAATATATTTAATACCTCTCATATTCTTCAACTCAGTGGCATTTTTTGAGAATATACAGATGCAAATGATCATGCTCTCGTGCTGGATATCTCTGTTTCTTGCCTTTTACACTAAGTCGTCCAATCTGTAAGAATATATGAGGAATATCGACCGGATAGAAAGGTATTTCCCCTCTGTCATCATGTCGAACTAGTCTATGACTCTTTGTTTTGAATTGTGATGGAAAGTATACCCATTGATGATGACATAGTTCATCATCTCCTTATAACCTAAGCGGAACATCTGATGATATTTCACTCTGAATTGCTTGACAAAGACGGATGGCTTAAACAGAATAACGAGACACAATTTGAATTCATCAGCACATCACATGACATCAACGTAATTGAATTTGGTGTCTAGATCTTGACAAAAAAAAACAAACAGACGCAGACAAGAAATCTTTGAATCTAGACCAGAACTAGTGTCTTATGGGAGCAATGTGTTTATTGAACCCAAAGTAAAGCGTAGATGACTTAATAAGGTATTACTTTATTACTATGTTGCATACGCATTTGATTTGTTTTAGATGTTTGAGGGTAATATATTACTATGTATAGCTTCTTATTTTTTCTTACAAAAAAATGTATAGCTTTCTATCTCACCAGTAGCATGAACTGATAATCCACTCATTTGAAAAAAAATTCATCTCTTTCCCTCGGTATTCAATATTCAACATTCAAATAAGTCGCGAGAAACATTGGGAGCTTGGGTTGGGGAATGAGGTGACAAAATCCAAAAAGGCAAGATGATGAATTTGCCATTGTTGAAAAATGATACTCCCTCTGATCCAATTTAATTGATGTTTAAGGATTCTACACACAAATTAAGAAATCACACAAAATCATAAATTTTTGATTTTTTCTAAATTAAAACATCATTTATTGTCTAATTAAAACAAATTCAACCAATGATAAAAAAAGACTGCATAATATAAATGGTCAAAAATAAATATAAAGACTTTAATTTTGCATTGAAAATGTAAAACATCAATTAAAATGAAACACTTTTTTTTTACTTAAATATTACTCCCTCCGTTTCAAAATAAGTGTCATTTTGACACTTTGCACACAAATTAATAAAACATATTGAAAATTCAATTATACCCTTCAAATATATAATAACTCTTGTAATTTTTCATTAAAACTGAGGTTAAATTATGTATTTTATGCCAAAATTTGCATTGAAAATCTAAAGTGACACTCTTTATGTAACAAAAAAAAAATCTATTAAAACCTGAACACATCGAGTGACATCAAGTTTTTGGCGCCGTTGCCAGAAAATCTATTTGTTCTTGCCTGCAAAAATCTCAAGGTTAGTGATTGATTCTAAGACTACTTGTTTCTTTTAATTTTTGGTTTTGTTTCTCTTCGTTTCAAAACTCATGACTCTAGAACATGGATCTGCATCTGGAGCAAGATCACGCTATGGAGCAGGGAAACTTCGACCCATCTGCAGCTCCGTACACTTACATCACTCACGACTCTCGCAGCTCTCGCGACTAGCACTACTTTGATCGGAAACCTGCCCCGATCAACCACTCTCAAGGACGCTACCAGCCTCCTCTATCTCGAGATGAATGTTTTGCACTGAATTGGCTCAACAACAATTCTCACTTTTATTGTCCGCCTCATCAGATTTTGATCAATCAAAATCATCCCTTGCAGCTAACCACTTTAGCCGACAGATTCGAGATTATGATGCAGCAATTCCGTGAAATAGGCAATAAGCTACTCAGTGACCTCAGTGCCATTGTGGACAACAGCTACGATGACATTAATGGGAAGTTTGAAGCTCTTTCCAATCATGATAAGAAGATGGAATTTCAGATTGCTCAAAACGCAATCAATTGTTAACATACATGATGATGTTCTTCTAGGAAACATTGAGGTGAATCCTACGAGATATTGCAATGTTGTGACTGCAGAGAGCAGGCTTGAATCTATGATGCATCCGTTTTTGGATGAACAAAGGAATAGTTTGATAGCTTTGAATGCCATGATGGAAAGCAAGTACATTGATTTTCATGAGAAGTCATTAGATGTAAGTTTTTTGGATCCTCATGCTCATGTCATTGAAGTCAAACACCAAGGAAAAGAAGGATTTGTTTATGTTCCTAGTAACGACTGCATCTCTATCGATTAACTTGGGTGTCTTGAGGATGACAAACAAGCTCACAAGGCGCCTCGACTCAACGAGCCAAGGCTTTCTTTCTCAGTTCCTCACCACTTTGAGTGTGAGATAAATCTCGTGAAGGAGGAGACATTAATGGCAATGTCAGAACGACCATTGAAAACGCTTTCCAAGTTGAAGGATCCCAAAAAGTTTGTTGTTCCATGCTCAATCAAAGGAGTGGAATTTCGTGATTCTCTTTGTGATACATGATCTGATGTAAATCTCATGTCAAATACCATTGCATAGAGCATAGGGATTTCGAATTTTCAGCCCTCCAAAATATCCATTCAGTATGGAGATTATTCTTGTGCAACTCCACATGATTTCGAGTGACATCATGTTGTTGAAGATCTACAAAGCCTATGAGATGGAAATTACTTCGAAATAATCAAATACCTCGAGAGGTGTATCTCTTATATTTGAGGAATGTCAAGAGATTCATGAACTAAAGAATAAAATGCGATTGATGAGAAGCACTTCAGCATAGCTTCAAGAAGAGTTGAAAGGGGGAACTGATGAGGACATCGAGCTAGACCAAGCCCAACCCGATGTACTCGAGCTAAGGAGGCTTCAATGACACGTTCTAGGTCCAGGAGCCTACTTGAGAAGTTTAATCTAGAAGTGGAAGCCCTTATAAACTTATTGGAAACAGAAAACACACCTCACAAGCTGACCAACTCGGAGATGCCACAAGAAGATGCAATCGGAACCGAGAATTACCAAATGGAGGACAAGACCAGACTCGGCATCATACAACCTTCTACCATCAAAAACAAAGGTAAGTCTATTCACTTGGCAGGTCAATAAATCCAGAATACCAAGAATGTCTAGGAGATCACATTGGACCAGCAAGTTGTCACCTTAACAAGCCAATTAGCGTTTAGAAACCAATCACTTCAAATGGCCTTTTGGAAGCTGGGAACGTGGACAATGCTCATGAACTCAACTATGCAACCTTAAGGAGTTATCAAACTGAAGAAAATACCAAAGAAAGCATGAAGAACGGACAAAGACAAGACAAGAACCAGTCAGCTCATTTCTTGCCCATTTTGCACAAAAACAAGGTACTTTAAATTTATATGATTGTGCAAGGACAAAAGGAGGAACCATAGACTGTGCAAGGAAAAAAGGAGGAACCATAGATTGTGAATGACATAGAATTAAAGATCAAAGACTCTAGCTGCTCGAGAGTTTTCCTTTAGGTCGAGAAAATTTTCCAATTTTGCTTTAGTTATTTTTCCTTTTAGTTTAAAACATTATTGTGTATTATTTTTGTGCTTTTGTTACGTGTTTTACTTTCCTTTTCTTGTTATTGTAAATCCTAGAAGGTAAGGCTGATGAACATATTAATAAGCTTCCCCTCAGCTTTGTATTGCACAACGTTTTACCCTAAATCAATAAACGCCATTTTTCTTCTCAAGCCTCGTCTTGGACGAAAATCTCTTTGTTATTGTTCTTTGTGTGTGGATCCCCCCTAAAACATAGCATATTTGCATTATCAGAGACCCTCTCATCATCTCTGTAGTGCTATCGATCCTTCAACACATCCCTTTAATCGATTCAACAAGAGAGAGCGAAGACCAGCTTGTTCGATCTCCATCTCAGCCATATATATAAGCCTCATTTGTTTGACTCTTATATCATCTGGTATCAAAGCTAAAAGCTCCTACACTCCGGTTTTATCCATATATCTTTCTGTTCTTTGTTTCTTATTTTTGTTTTCCTTTTGGCTTCAATAAAACCCCCCACCAAAAAAGTATATGGTTTGCTTATTTGCTTTGTTTTTGATTCTGCTAAATCATAAAAACCATAAAAGAGTTGTTGTTTGTGTTGAACTTTGCTCAAAACGTTTTTGCTAATTGTTTCCCTTTGGTATAAACGATTTGTGTTAGTTATATACTTTGATTGCTTCTAAATATCAGAGAACCCACAAAAAGTTGTTGCTTGTTTGATATAAGTTAGTTGTTTCAGTTTGATTTCATAAACATAAAACCTTACAAAGTCATTCTGCTTTGTTTTAAATTACTTTTCATACATTTAAAACCTTTTATACAAAAGTTTGATTCAGTTTCTGTTAGATTGAGTTTAGTATGATACTTGACCGATCTATTGTTTCTCTTGATTGTTTAGTAGAGACTAGAGTTTATCTGTTCAGTTTCAGTTTGGTTGTTTTATTTATGTGGTATCTTTTGGTTGTTTGTTGTTTATGTCTAAGTACAAAGACCTAACAAACATCAAGTAGACATTATGGGAGAAGAAGCACAAGATACACTCATGCATATGCTGAATGCAATGAGGGAAGAGAGACGAGAAACGTTGGTGCACATGTGGGAACTATGAGGCAAGAGTTTGGATATCTTATTGAACACATAGAATGTAACATCCCAATTTCTGGTATATGCGGAGACGCTTATAAGAATTGATTTGGCTACCTATGTCACCAAAGTGCACTTATCTTTTCGGTCACTTGTCCAGAGAGAACTCCAGAGTTAAGCGTGCTTAAGCTGGAGAAATTTAAGGATGGGTGACCTACCGGGAAGTGATTCGCGCTATTGTGCGAGTGAGGACAAAACACGGGGAAAGAACATGTGGTGATTGCAGGGTCAGTAAACAAGTCTTACGAGCCTCCCGGAGTAACGACCGGCCGTCGGACGAGGGTGGGGCCCACGGGCCAAGAGAGGCGTGGGCCCCACATGAGGGGCGGTCGGGGCGTTATAAGTGGTATCAGAGCCGAACCAAAAAATGTGTGTGGAGTCATGTGGGCTCACACCGTCAAGGGTAACGGTCCTGGTGCGCAACGAGGACGTTGCGCTCTGTGAGTGGGGATGATTGTAACATCCCGATTTCTAGTATATGCGGAGAGGCTTATAAGAATTGATTTGGCTACCTATGTCACCAAAGTGCAGTTATCTTTTCGGTCACTTGTCCAGAGAGAACTCCAGAGTTCACCGTGTTTGAGCTCAAGTAATTTAAGAATGGGTGACCTACCGGGAAGTGATTCGCGCTACTGTGCGAGTGAGGACAAATCACGGGGAAAGATCATGTGGTGATTGCAGGGTCAGTCTTATGAGCCTCCCAGACTAGCGCACCGGCCGTCGGACGATGGTGGAGCCCACGGGCCGAGAGAGGCGTGGGGCCCACATGTAGGGACGGTCGGGCGTTATATAGAACATCCCCAAGCAAGAGCTGATGTGAGGAATGTCCAACCACAAGGAGGATTCCAGGAAGATGAAGATGACATGTCGGGGCTTGAAGACGACCCAACAGACCCTCTTTTGCAACAACAACAAAGAAGGTGTGATACTCTAAGGAGAAACCGAATAAGAGAAGACGGACCAAGGGAAGGTAATCCAGATATTAAGCTAACACATCCTAATTTTGAAGGGAAAGCTAACCCCGAAGTGTACTTGGATTGGGAGAGACGTCTAGAGTAAATCTTTGAGTCATACAACTATAGAGAAAACAAGAAGGAGGGGTTAGCAGCAGCACAACTCATAGAGAATGCACTACCATGGTGGGACAGAAACGTGGCAGAACATATGAGGCAACTTTTTAACCCAGTAGCCACTTGGAACTATGAAATTCCTCCTAAGGCGCATGTATGTCCCTTATCATTATCACTGTGAGCTACAAAAAAAAATTCGTAAGTTGTCACAGGGCAATAGGACGGTGGATGAATATTAGAGGAGTTTGAGAAGCTCATGAACTCACTAGAACTGAAGGAGTTCAAGGAGGCTTTAATGGCTTAGTTCATAGATGGTTTGCAAGAACGCATAGACAGAAAAGTTGAGAGACAACAATACAACTGTCTCCATGAGTTGTTACACTTAGAACCAAAAGTAGAGCAAAAGATTAAGCGCAAGACTGCTCTATCAAACCAAACCAGAACTGCACACTTGTGGACTTCAAGCAACACTAAGCCCATAGAGAAAGAAAAAATAGTGGAGATAGAATCCTGGTTAAAGAGCAAGTCCACTAAACCCCCTAAGACCATACGACCAAAACAAGGTAAGTTCCCTAATTCCTAAAGCATGTGTGATATAACTTGTTTTAAGTGTCAGGGAAGAAACCATATGTCAAGGCAGTGTCCCAACCAGAGAATGATGATCATCACACCAAGTGGAGACTAGGAGTCTCAAGATGAACAAGACGATGATCCCGCTGAACAAGAAGAGGACGTTGAGTACCATGATGTTGGTGAACTACTTGTCCCAAGGACACTACAAGAAATAATGCTAAATCTGACGGCCATTCCCGTCAGAAATCTGTCGGAAATGACCGTTTTTGACGGAAAATAATCCGTCGGTTAGAGCTCGTCGGAAATCTGTTTTGGTCAGAATTCCGTCAGAACATTGCGACGGACACTATTCGTCAAAAATGGTCAGAATAGTTCCGACGGATTACCGACGAGTGTATGTCAGACGAATTTCCGATGGAACACGTAGGAGAAATTTCCGACGGCGGCGTAATTGGAAGGTCACGTCGGAACGTTGTCGGAAAGACGTCGGATATAATTCTGACGGAATTCCGACGGGTTTTGTTCTGACGGTATTCAATATTTGTGTTTTCTAAAAAATAATAATAATTATATATTAATAAATTAAATATTAATAATTAATTAAATAAATTATATTCGTATTAATTATGAAAAATTAAAATTAAAATGAAAATTGAGAAAACATAAAAAAAATTGTTCAAAAATAAAATACAAATAAAAATTGCTCCAAAAAAAAAGAAACAAAACTATTATTTAAAAAGATTGGGGAATGCCGTCTTCATGACTTCTTTCATCTCCTTTAGCTCGTTGTGGGCGCTCTTCAACTCCTAAACCTCCGCGTCACAGTCCTTAACCGTTTGGCTAAACCTTTCGATCTCGAATTTGTACTCCGACTTCGGATAACGAGAACCCGAAGATGTTGATTTTTGGCTCGGAAATCCGTCTAATCCTAAGATTTGGCCCTTGATTTGCCGAGTTTCCTACAAGAAATTATAAAAATTATTAGAATAATTATAAAAATAAAGTAAAATGAATGGAAAAAACATAAAAAAAACTTACCGCAAGAACAATGTCGTTGATCTCTTTTCGGGGTAACTTGTTCGAGGACGTTGAACCATCGAGAGTGAGCTGCAATATTTCCATCAAACGATTCGTCTTCTTCTTCTTGCATGTCTCAACAATCTCACGCACCCCCCCAAGTCTTGGATCTCACCATTTTTTGTTCTTGTGTCTCTTCTCCATCACTTTTAGGTGATCCGGACGGATCCCACCGGCTTCTTTCATCTGTGAAAATTTGTTGAGTTAAAAAAAGAAAAATGGAAAATTTGTAAAACAATTTGTAAATTTAATTACCATTTCAATCGCTTGGCGTTCGACAGTCTTAGATCCCCTTCCCTCCTCGCTCACTCTTTCGGATCTTTGAGTTTTTTTTCGGAGAGCTTCTTCGTCGCATGTCAACTCCAATACTCGCATAAACCCTTCCACACGTCGTCCTCAATGTCTTTCAACTTATCTTTATTGTGCAGCAACTTCTGCTCCCACTTGTACATGTGTTTTGAGTATTGGAGAGTGAAATACTTGTCGAAAGTAGCCAGCACTTGCGTCGTCCTCGTATGGTCCCAAATGAACTTTTGGTATGACAAAAAATTGTTACATTTAAAAAAATGACAAAATTAACAAAAAAATAATAATAAGAAAGATCAAAATCTTACCACGAAAGTTTGGTGCCACGAGTCCTTTACGTCTATCGGCATCTTTGAGTACGTCTCATACGGTTCATCCAACATCGTATGGAGCATCCGCAATATCGTCTTTGTGATCTCAGTCGACAAATTAAACCTGCAAACATAAAAAATAACAAATTAATATGTTAAGATTAATAAACTATATATATTGAAATAGACAATAATCGGAATTTAAATTACCAAGCCCTATCTTCGTTCTCCGGGTCGAGTCGATTGCAATGATCATGGTTCGGCTTCTGGACAAGATCCTCGATCCTAATCCAGCTGCAGGCAATGAATTGCTCGGACTCCGGGATTTCAGTACCTGAGGCCGATCCGCTACGAGCAGGATCCCGAGACCGAAAGTGTCCCTTGGAGTCCAGACGGAGAGAGTCGCCGTTCCTTCTAAAAATATATATATAAACATTAGTATATTGATTTGTAAAAAAACAATCATAAAAATTCAAGAAGTCTAAGTTTTTTACAACTCCAAAATATTCCATTTTTCCAAATTTTCCAAAATATTCAAATTTTTCAAAATTTTAAAAATTATCAAAAATTTTAAAATGTTCCAAAATTTTCCAAAATTCCTAACAGATATTTGTTATTAAAAATTACAAAATATTTTCAAAATTTACAAACTTAGAAGAATTTCATTATAATAATATCAAAATTTTGAAAACGTTTTCATACTTAAAAAAAATTAGAAAAACGTTTTTAACCAAATGTTTTGTATAAAACGTTTTTTAAATACCTTAAAACGTTTTTATAAAAAATGATTACTTAGAAAAACGTTTTTAATTGGTAGAAAATTCGGAAAACATGTTTCTAATTTTCTAAATACTAATAAAACGTTTTTAATTGTTAGAAACTTAGAAATAAGTTTTTTAGAAATCGTAAAAAATTGTTAAAAAGTTTTTTTTATCTCACAAAAACACATTTACCAAACCTAACAACTAACAATCTCATTTCAATCCTATTTTCTAACCACCTAACACTACTAAAATTCCAATAACTACCATCCTAAGAGTGATGAACATGAATATAAACTCGAAATTTAATATACTAAAGAGATTTGTGAGACTTACGTGTTGGAATATTCATGGAGCATGGAAGATTGGGATTAAAGGTTATATTTTTTGAAACCGTTGAAATCGCGAATAGAGAGAGAGAGAGAGAGAGAGAGAGAGA